>LNAC01000247.1:1751688-2062276 GCA_002007465.1 Ailurus styani
CCCCGCTCGCGGGCGCCCGGTGGCTTCGGGCGGCCGGCAGGCGGGGGACCCCGAGTCTCGGCCGACTTCGGCGCCGGCTTTCAAGACTGAGGGCTTTTGAAGTTGGCCCCCCGAAGTCGGCTGCTCCGGCGTGCCTGCCCGTGTAATGACCGGCCGGACCCCCGTCCGCCCCACTGGGAGGCAGCCGCAGGTTTGTGTCAGGGGCGCCCAGCTCGGATTCCTAGGTGTAGGCAGCTTTTCGCAAAATACCGTAAACTTGCCGCTGAGAGCGTTTTGAAGGATGATGCAAGGTGGCTAGGGAGCCCGAAAGTTGTTACTCACTGCGTGCTGTGCGCGCGCGTGTGCATAAATAGTGATATACATATCTATTAACTTTTGTAAAAACTCCATCTTCTGCCACATGCGTTATTATTGTTAATCCGTCACAACATTTTAACGTATCATTTGTCCCCCCCACACACACGCACGCACACAGCCCGTGCAATGGAGGGCGGGGGGAGATGCGACTGCAGCAGTTTGAATTGCATCCTTGGTTATTGCCTTTTTAAATGTAGTTAAGATAATATACAATACCGACCGATTGTGTGAAATCTTCTGCAATGTTAGGCTGCTAGCAGCCGTTGGCTATGACTGCTGTGTATTTTTACAAGGATTTCCCTTGCTGATGTGATATTTTAGGCAATTTCCTTCTTTAGAAAAGGGTCATGCTCTTAGCCAATAGCTTCATTATGCCAATCGTGACTCCTTTAGTTGCAAATCCAAGATAATCAGAACTTAAATACATTTTATTTTACAGCAATTCCAAGTAAATCCTTGAAGCCACAAATTACGTCGTATCAGTATTAATCTGTAATTTTATTGTGATCTTTACTTTTAAATAACAGCATGGTTATTAAAAATTGTAACGTGTTTTCTGCTATTATTTAAAAGTAAAGATCACAATAAAATTACTCCTCAATTAGATATTATGCTCCTGCAAACAGCCTTTACTCTGCTTCACTAATTTATTTTGCAGACAACTGATAACCACAGCATTACTATTTGCATATAATTTGCCTAATATACGGTGTGGGTAACATCATTAATTTAACAGACGTTGTTATAATTGATTCCGTGGGTGTGGTTCAAATGTTAAACGTATCCAAGGTATTAGGTTTTTAAAAAATGTGTTTATTATATTATTTTAACTTCAGTTTAAAACATGAAAACATGCAGTTGTATATTTAAAGGGGATGGGCTCTTGTGATTTCTTTTTTCAGAAAGACACATCTCCCCCGCGCCCCATTTGGGGACTGTTTTTTCTTTTATTAAGGAAAATCCAAAACCTTTTTTCCTCCAGTTCTGTAACTATGCCACATCAGTTAAGAAACATGCAGACCTGGACACTCTGTGGATATGATGTGAAATACGGATGAATTAATGTAACACATGTGCATAAATAAGCCGGCCTTTTCCATCTGTGCACAAGTTCCAGGAAAATTTCTCCTTCTCACTGTGTGATTGTGACGGGCAAACTTCCTTATGAATCTGCGTGTAAACATTTGTAATGAAGTTTGTGCGTCTGTTTTGAGTCCCCCCCCCTCCCCGGAAAAAAGGGAATATAAATGTAACAATAGTGGATGAACTAAAAAGCTTGATAGGGCCTTGAATGGAAATCTGTACCTTTCCAAACAAACTCTGTGGACATCTAGAGCATGCCAATTACATGTTCATTACATGTTCACTTCCCCTCCTGGGGAGTAAGTAGCTGCTTAGAGTGCTGGCATCCATTCCTGCCCACCCCCACAGGAGGTCCAAGGAGGAAAAAGGCTCCAGGCAAGTTAAGGGTCTCATTTACATTGGATCTTTTCTCAACATTCACTTGTGGAACAGCAAACTCTGAGCTCTGCCTACCGCAACCCTAGATGTCTGACAACAAATGGATCAAGGCGGCTAAAAGACAAGCTCATTTACCTAGACTTAATGAAGGAAGACTTTACATACACAGGCATATGTGTTATTTGCAAACACTCGACTACAGTAAACAAAATAGTACATACCCGTTTATAAAAAACACGTTTGTCAGGATGAATGCAAATGGGAAGGATGGGGCATGAACGACACTGCAGTGTGCTGCCATGCTTGGTCTGCAAGTGTTCCAGGCCTGAAGGAACATACCCCTGGATTTCACAGACTGCATGAGTGTCTTAATGGGTCATGCTCTGGACTTGATGAAAGGGCCAAAGCACAAGTTCTTTAAGATTCTTGGATGAATGAGTGCGGTTCACCTGAGTATGAATTTAATATGAACCATTCTGTGAAAGAAGAGGAAGGTGCAGATATCTGTCTGTGTGCACGAAAGACTCCATTGCTCCTGAAAGAAAATGAAAAAAGATAAAGAAAAAAATGAAATGTAATCGTTTACGTCGTTCTCTAGGTTTGCCTGTGGTAAGCCAGTAAATGAATTCTTGAGGTGTCTGGAGATCCTGTAGCTAGATTTAGGCTGGTTTACCACCAGTGGGGATGTCATTAATCCCCATTTAAGAGAGTATAAAAGCAAAATCAGTGGGCCTACCTAGTGTACAGCCTGTCAGTCCTGTGAGCTCCCCCCCCCGCCCTGTATTGATTAGGCATCGCTTTGTGACAGGCCAAGGTCCTTTGTAGGGATGTTTATCTTCTTTTCACTATTAAAAAAAACAAGAAAGAAGGACAGACAGATGTGGAAAGGGGGCACAGCCTTCAACATCGAAAATGAAAAGCAAACCACCATGACAGCAAAATCAAACTGTGTAAAAGTCTCCTGAAAATGGTGACGCAGCAGTAGGGAGGGTGGCTGACTCCTGGAGATCGTTTGTAGTTTCTAAGTGATGGTTCACAAGTAGCCTCATTAGAGGCCAGCTTGCACGCGGGCAGTTATACAGGAAGAGACTTAAACTCACTAAACTGTTATATAAATAGAAAGTTCAAAGGTCTGCGTGGGGCTGTCAAGGCTGGGAAGGGGCCATGTGCAGGCCAGGCTTCTTCTCCTGGGGGGCGGTGTGGGGGGGAGAGGCAGCCTCCGGGGGCCTGCCCCAGCAGCCCCTGCTTTCCCCAGTTGGCCTGGACCTCATGGGGGAGGGGGAGACCCCGCTCTCCAGACAAAAGTGAACTGTTTCAGATGCAGCCGGGCATGGCCCACGCACTGCCTGCTGCAGCCCGGCCGCCAGCGAGGCCTGTGTCGTGCTCAAGAGTGGCCCAGACCCGGTTATGGAGGGAAGGGGTGTGTGGGGGGTGCAGAGAGAACACGACCTGCGTCAGCCCTGGGGCTGGTAGGGTCGCAGGAACGCGGAGGCCACGGGCAGGGTCCTGTTTTGACTAAGGCCTACAGGTTGCCAGGATTTCTCATTCTCTACCTGCATGCATTTCTCTCTCCCCTTCCCCTCTGTTTGCCTTCCATGAGAAGGGAGTCAGCCTGTGGTCTGTCTTCTTTGCTAGGACAATATGCCTTCACCAGTGCGCTCCGCTATTCATTCAGCGAACCCTGTGGGGTTGAGTTTCTTAAGGGAGCGTGGGGGAGGCTAGACGTGAGGCAGTGACGTTCGCTAGTGCAGTGAGGTCTCCACAACCCCTCACCCCCTGCCCCCCGTAACACCCCCCCAAGAATAAAAGCTATTTCTGTAAATCTTAAAAAGGCACATCTTTTGGACAAGAAAGAAAATGATCTCATGTTCGCAATCAGTTTAATGGTACATGAATTGTTTTGCTAATGATTCAGTCAAGCATTTAACAACTTTAAAATATACAAATCAAGATTGAAAATGACTGCCTCAAAAAATGAATCTGTCATTATAGACATAAACGAGATTCCAAACATTGAAGCATTTTGTAGATGGATAAAGATTATATTTCTATTAAAGATTACATTTCTATTCTATTGAATAGAAATGGCTTTAATGTGCTGAACCTTTATTTCATGCCCCTTATTCTTAGCTAAGACTGTTGCTCGCATGCAAAATTTGTACATGTTTCATGTAATTTCAAAATCATAAAGGTCCAATAAAATGGCCATCTCTGGAACCATCTAGAAGCTGTAGCCCTATGAGCTTGTAGCTCATACCTCAGAAAGTGAAACTGCCACATACTTGATTAGCCTGTCATGTAGACAAAACAATTGTTCTAGTGACAACATTTTTCACTTTTAATTTTGTCTTTCTTTTTCTGATTGTTGTGGGATAAAGAAAGAGAGATCTTAAGAACTTGTCTACCGATAATGGGAAGGAATGTGTTGCTGATTAAAGAACTTGAGAGCACAACTCGAGGAAACCTTTTGAACAGTGTGTGTGTGTGCACGTGCTCATGTGTGTATGTTTCACCTGGGCATCTAGAATGCATGGCCACCATTGCTACTGTTATTTCAGTATTTACTCTGTGCCCGAGTGCTTTAAATAGTCAATCTCACTTTATCCTTCAGACACCTTTATGAGACAGGACCTGTTAGGGTCTCTATTTTACAGATGAAGTCATGGAATCACTAGCATTGGTGATGCTGTCCGGGTTCTACCCGAGATGGAGTTGACCCCACAGCCCGCACCATTGACTACTGACATTCTGTCTGAGCCTTTTCAACATGTGGAATACTTTCCCATGTGTCACCTCATTTGGTCCTTGTAAATTAGGACGTTCAGTTGTTATTCCCATTTTACAGATGAGCCAACAGCCCTAGAGAGGTTGCTTGACTCATTTAAGTTCACACAACCTGGTTGGTAGTAGAGCTAGGTCAGAAATCCACATCTCCCAATTTCCGGGTCAGGTGTCTTTCCCCGAAACCTTATTGGCTGTTATTTATTGTTCTTGCTTGGGTGTGAGCCCTTAGCTATCACTGAAACAAATGGGTTGGGTTGGTTATGTCATACTTGGGTAAAAGAAATAAACCTGTGGAATTAGCGTGTAATCAGCATGGAACTAGCCGTGGAACTCTGCTTTTTTTCTTTTAAATAAGTAAGAACAGTTTATGTACTAATATAATCTCTTAGCACTTCTTTGGTGGATGCCCCTTTAATGAAAACATGTGAATGGATATATATATATATATATATATATATATATATATATACATATATATACGTATATATACGTATATATATATGACTTCAGTTTTGCTTCTTTTTGTGTGTATATATATATATACACACACATATATATTATATATAATATATGGAATACACACACACACACACATATCCTTGGGGACTGTCCATTTAAATTTGAATGCCTTAATTTTGAAGATCTGATACTTGGACATAAAGAAGACCATGGGATATTTGGTTGTTTTGGAGCCTCAAAGCTGGGAACCTGAGGTGGATAACCTTTCTTTCCAAAGCTTTGTAACATACCACATCTGTTCTTTGATTTGATCCTCACAGTAACCTTGTGGGTTTCTCAGGACCTATATTATTATCTGCATTTTATAGCTGAGAAAACTGAAGTTCAGAGAGGTTAAATGACTTGCCTAAGTTTACACAGTAAGTGGATGGTCTTAGGATTTGTGTTTATTGCTCTTTTCACTGTGTTACTGCTGTTGCATTAGGTCGTTTATGTTTAAATATCCACACTGCTTCCTAGGGAATGGTGTATCACCCTCTTGCATCATCTAGCACAGTGCCTTTCCCATTACAGGTGCTCAATAAACATCTGTTGATTGATGTTAGAGCCCATCAGCTCAGAGGCCCCTATGCAGATGCTTGTATCTTTCAAAGATAGCTGCTCAGTAAATCCTGGTGAGAGTACTGGCCCTCTGCCTCTTCGAGACTGTTTGAATTGTCTGTCATCTTTTTGAAGGTCTCCTAGCCAGTCTGGTCTCTTTTGCAGAATGTAACCAGGAAGAGAAATGGTTACCAAAGAAGCTTAAGAGCAAGAGGCCAAATTAGAACCCTTGTTATTTATTGGTGTGATCGAATAAAATAGAATTTCTGTGAATTCCAAGCTATGCGTAGAACTGAAAAACCCAACTCTTAAGGCACAGAGAGTTAACGAGAGTTAATGGACAAGTATTGTATCTCAGTCCGTACGGAGAATGTTAAAGAAGAATGTGTGACAAAAATCTGAAGGAATTGAATGGTCGGAGGTTGGGATTCCTCCAGCTTTCCTTGAGTTTCAGGCTTCATGACTTGTATTCCATCATGAGAAGGCTGTTTTTCTACTTAACTGTAGCAGATCCACACCATAAATTATCATGACTGTTAAACAAAGGTCCAGCACTAGGTTCCTCTAATGTAAAACTTTTATGTTGCACTTTAATGAAATTTTATATGCATGTTCAAAGCAAGGCACACTTTACACTGTGGAGAGGGTGATGCTCTGAATTGTTGAATTTATTTTAAAGTAAATCTTTTCGATGACCTTAGCTGCTAACATCCACCTACTTACTGAGCTGAGAAAAATTATCTGAGGGCTTAAATAAAATGGCATGATTTAAGCAGGGCTGACAGTAACACTCCAGCTAGAATCTGATTTTGATTATGGATTGCTCCATTTATGGAATGCTGTTTTTTTAATATATACCTGTGCATTTTGCTTCATTTGAAAAAGAAAATCAGCCAGTGATTTAAAGTAATCTTCGATTTGGTTCTTCAGTGGGCATGTGCTGGTATATGAAGGTATAAAAGCCACACACTGGGAAATAAGCTAAGGAAACAGGTTTGGCTTTCATTACAAACCCAAAATCACTCACCTGTTTGTTTTTTTAACCTGTTTCCTTTTGCTGGGAAAAAAGGAGGAGAAAAAAAATCCACATCCCTTCCATCCTATGAAGAACGATGCGTTGTGTTGCATTTCCAAATAAGAATTCTCTGTCTGTCATCTTCAGTGGAATCCAGATCTCAGTCGCAGATACTGGCTCCTCTGGTGGCCTTGATTAAACAATGTGCGTGGAGTCCCAATTTTGGGTGGTACAGGCAACGTATCTCCTGGAAAGAGCATCGAAACGGTTTCTTTTTTATATAAATAAAAAGGCAAAACCCTACTTACCTCGTAGTCATGCTGCCGCTGCAGTGTCTGCTTTAACGATCGCTGGAGGAAGAAGTTTCTCAGGAGTCTGCTGTCTCCTTGGTCTCTGGGTCTCTAGCATGGTTCGATCAAACCAGCCCGCCAGAAGGAGCGTGTTACCGAGTCAGTTTAACCTTCGACTGTGGCAATATGTACATGGGGACCCGGCTATCTAGTGACCGATGAAAAATGCATTCACAGAGGCTTTACTTCTCCTTTCAGGATGTCAGTCAACTAATTTTTTAAATAAATTAATTTTCCAAAGGGACTGACTGGTGGGGTGAGCCTGCCAGGTCGGCAGGGCCACAGTAACTAAATTAAATTCCAGCGTGATGGATGTTTCTGATGAAGTGCCATGGAATCATGGCGAGGCCTCATCAATTAGCCATTATTTATTTGCTGGCAAAAGGCTTGGCTCCGGGGTGTGGAGATGAATCAGTCCCTCAGAGCTGGTGCTTCGAGACTGGAGGGCCCTGCAGAATCATGTGGTCCAGCCTCGTCATTGGACAGATGAGGAGACTGAGGCCCGGGATGGGGAAAGATGGCCCGAGGACGAGCACCGGGTAAGTGACATGGCCGGCCGGAGGCCTCGTGCCCTGGTCCGGTGTTGGTCACCTGTATCGAGAACTGTTTCCGCTGCGCACCTGCTCTGAGCCCAGTGCTTCGTTAGGCAGTCCCTTTTACGGGACTTGAAAGGAATGTAAAAATGACCCTCTGGCCCTGCTGAGTTGACAGCAGAATGTAGAACTAGATTGGGGGAGATAGTATATTATGGATAGAAATAAAATAGGAATTCAGAGAGAGCAAGAATGTGAGCTGCAGTAAAAAAAAAAAAGTGGTCCTCAATGAGACCCGTGAAACTCTTTTTTTTTTAAAGATTTTATTTATTTACTTGACAGAGAGAGAGAGCACAGGCAGGGGGAGCGGTAGAGGGAGAGGGAGAAGCAGACTCCCCACTGAGCAGGGACCCTGATGCGACGCGGGACTCGATCCCAGGACCCTGGGATCACGACCTGAGCTGAAGGCAGACGCTTAACTCCCTGAACCTTTGTTTTTATGGTTTTTTTTAAAGGTTCTATTTATTTACTTGACACAGAGAGAGCACACGTGGGGGGGGGGGCAGTAGAGGGAGCAGGGAGCCCGGAGGCCCACGAAACTCTTTAGAGTACCATTTGCACAGTCCAAATGGAAAGCCAGCAATTTGGATTGTTTAGAGGATCCGAGCAGACAACACTCAGTATCAAACAATGACTTTGGACCCTGAGTTCTCTGGTTTGACAGGAGCTCACGTGCATCACATGATCACTGCAGTTATGTTTTGCCCGTGGCTGGGGTATTCTCGTTAACGCTGACCACCATTTGCTGGGGGGAGGGGACGGCCACGGAACTCTTGACAAGTATTTTGACTCTGAATTATGGAAATATTCATGCGAACATTCTTCAAGTAAATACCAAATGAAAATTTGTTTTCCTGAATCCGTTGAAACAAATGTTTGTAAATTGGCTCAACTGCTAACAAAATAGCTGTTTTCAAAGGAAGCATGTATTCTGGCTCTCGAGATATACCCAGATAGCTCTCTTCTTCTGTTCTTTCTCCATTTTAAACAAATAATGATTTCATTTTTCTGGAAGGTAGGTACTGATATTTTGATTTCTGCATTTCCTTTCCCTAAAGAATGAGTTGGCGCCGTCTAATTAGGGTTCAGAGCTCTGTTTATGATTAGTTGTTTGGCTACCAAATAACTCTTTTTTTTTTCCCAAATGATTCTTTGTCTGACTGTCTCATCCTTCAAATCTCAGCTGTGTCTCTGGGAAGCCACTAGTTGTCATCCCCTGCCTCCTCACTTACTCCAGTCCTGTCGAGTTAGCCTCCCCACCTCCGTGCTGCCGTTACACCCTGAACATACTTGCGACACACCCGAATTGTTTTGAGGGATGGGAGTACAGCTTTTATCTCCGTCGTCCTAGCGTCTGATCCGTTCGGAGTGCAGCATCATTCATCTATTCGATTCATTTTGGCCCTGCGCTAGGTCTCAAAATATTAAGTGTAGGTGGGAAGCCATAGTAATCAAAACCCAAGTGAAAATAATAAGTAGAGCTAACATTTCCTGTGTGACAGGCTCTGGTTTGTGTTACCTGATTTCCCAGTTTTACAAGGCAGGGAGAGTGGGACATAGGAGTTCAGTGACTTGCCCAAGGTCACACAGGTCGAATATTGCAGCTGAAATGAACACACAGGCCACGTGAATCTTTGGCTTCTCTCCTAACCTGTGACGACACCCTGAGAGAGAGGCTAGACAAGTGGGAAGCCCTGCGTGGTGAGGCCTTTGTCATTGCAACTTTGGTATTTACAAATCAGGTTGGGTCTGAGACCATAAGCAAACAGGACATGTAACTGACCTGATATGGACAGCAAGAGACTGCGAGATTCTGCTCCTCTTGGATGTAAGCAATAGATTAGGTGTTTGGCAGGGAACTGCACTGATCTGTAAAGTTGGACTTAATTCAAACTTGACAAGAACAGGAGCTCTAGGAGTGTGGGTATTTTGTTTTGCTGTATTCACTAGTGCGTCAGCAGTGCTTAGAACCTTGTCTAGCGTACAGTAGGCGCTCAGTGACTTTTTGCTGAATAAATAAATGGGTTGATCTACAAGAATCTACTTAATGCTTTCTGGGGTCAAATGTGTGCAGAGATAGTTTAGGGGTGCAAGAATGAGGTCTAAGAGAAGAGCTAAAATCACAGTGATCAGACAGAGAGGTAGGTACGGGGAGGTGTGTTGCCTTACTTTCTATAGATATATTCTTGAAATAACATGCTCATTAACATTTTATAAATTAAAAGCTCTATATGTGCACCTTGCTTGCCAGGAATCCTGCGGGGGTATTCTTTACTGATGTGAATAATCCCTCCCAAATAGCCCTAAGCTTATCTGGTTTGTGACTTTAGATTTTTACATATAGCTTTTCCCCCATAAGTTATGCCTACGTCTAGTATCTGCAGTAATGCTATGAAGGTAATTATGCCGACTTAAAAAAAAAAGGTGTCTTAATTTATTACCATGATCGGATGAGGCTTTTGTCTACTACCAAGTGTGGGGGGGGGAAGCACACACCTTCAACTTTTGTGAGCCAGATGCCTTATTTATTTTGTCTTTCTTCTTCTTTTTTAAAAAATAGTTCCTGCTCTGCAGGCTAACCTAGGATATGGGTTTTCCTAACATATATTTTTAGACCAAACACATTTTCTATTTAAGCCTCTGGAGGATTCAGATTTCAGTTTCGTCCCAAGGATGCGCAGAAAAGGTTCCATATGTTCTGTAAGATGGTTCGATAGTCGAGGTAAGAGAATCAGCATTCACAGAGCATCGTGTCACGTGCTTTACACACACGACCTTATTGAACAAGCACCCCCCAAAAGCTAGGTGTTTTTACCCCGCCTTCACAGAATTGGGATCAGCTATGTCTGAGTTTGATGGGTGATGAGGAGCATTTTGTGTCTGTTGCCCGTCTGTGTGTCTTCTTTGGAGAAATGTCTATTCATGTCTTCGGCCCACTGTTTCTGTTGGATTATTTGTATTTTGGATGTAGAGTTTGAGGAGTTGTTCATATATTTTGGATACTAACCCTTTATCAGATAGGTCATTTGCAAGGGTTCATCGATTGATGAGTGGATAAAAAAGATGGAATATTACTCAGCCATCAAAAAGAATGAAATCTTGCCATTTGCAATGACATGGATGGAGCTTGGGAGTATAGCGCTAAGTGAAATGGTCAGTCAGAGAAAGACAAATGTCATGATTTCATTCATACATGGAATTTAAGAAACCAAACAAGCCGAGGGAGAAAAAAAAGAGGGACAGAGACAGACTCTTAAGAAACAGACTCTTAATTATCGAGAATAAACTGATGGTTAGCAGAGAGCAGAGGGTGGTGGGATGGGTGAAACACGACGGGGATGAGCACTGAGTAATGTACGGAAGTGTTGGGTCACTATATCGTACACCTGAAACTCATATAACCCTGTATGTAGCTCACTGGAATGAAAATTAAAACCTTAAAAAAATAATTTGATGGGCAACTTCAAAGCATTAAAAATAGTCTTGGAAAAAAAACCCTTTAAATATTTTTTTAATTGTTTTCCCCATGCAGAGTTAAAGGTGACAAAATGCACATTAAGGAAGACAGACAGATAAATGGTGATGAAAAAGTCTGAGACATTTTAGTGCAGTAGTTCAGTTAATCAGGTATTAAGATACATGCTAGGAAGAGAGACAGTAGGTACTTATGGGTCTTTAATAAATTGGGTCTCATAATCAGAAATGAAAAGTACCTGAATATTAAAGATCCAGGAAAAGGGCAAGAGCTACAATGGACCTTTTTTTTTTAAAATAGATTTATTTGTTTTAGAGAGAGAATGCAGGGGGGAGGGGCAGAGGGAGAGAGAAACTCAAGGAGACCCCAGCTGAGTGCTGAGTCCGATGCAGGGATCCATCCCGCAGCCTTGAGATCACAACCTGAGCCCAAACCAAGAGTCGGTTGCTCAACTGACGGTACCACCCAGGTGCCCCCGCAATGGACTTTTTAAAAAGTTAGCTATTCTCTATAAACTAGGTTCCTTTTGCTACAGTTAGTCATTTTGGGTGGTTGGTTTTGAAGTTCTGTAATTGTGCACGTGTCTTCAGACCGCACGTGGTAGGAGTTCCTGTGTAGAATGATGAAGACCATTATCTTTGGATTTTTCATTAACAGTTTGCCCAGAAATTACATGAAATGCCAGTGCACACTCTAATGCCATTGAAAATTGACAGAAGCGGCACATGTCTACCATTCAGGCTTTTGCAAACAATCGCTGTTATTCATGTATTTTGAGCAAAAAAATAGAAATTTGATGAACCCGTTTCAAGAGGCTCAAAAAGTTAAAGTGAATTCTAAATGTCGATTAGTAGCAAATGATGACAGCCAAGCCAGTATTTCCTCAGTTGATTAATTAATAAGGATACTGGTCAATGATTTTAACCAACAGCTATGCGTAGTAGAATCCTAATGGGATCTGTCTGTTAAAATTACATAAAGTCGGGCATTTGATTTATTTCGTAGATTTTCAAAGCTCAATTTTAACTTCATACAAATAATGCATTAGTCACCCGGGATAAATGACACATCGAATAAAGTTGTGATTTTGTCTGCTTCTCATAATCTGATTTAGTGCAGGATTACATGTGACTCCGTAGGTTATTCCTCTCCTAAACGTTTGGAGGGAGAGTGGGATCCTTACATCTCCTGTCTCATATCTCGTTAGGTGAGACCAGACCGTATCGCCCTTGCCCTGCCTCCGGGTGTGTGAGCAAGTCTTTCTGGCTCTGGTTGTGATCTCAGGGTCCTGGAATTGAGCCCCACATCTCGGGCTCCCCTGCTGATGGCTTCTCCCACTCCCTCTGCCCCTCCCCCAGCTCATGTGCTTGCTCTCTCTCTCAAACAAATAAATACAATCTTAAAAAAAAGAACTACCACAGTTACAGTGAAGCAGATGGAGGGATTTATAGACAACGCCCCTGTTAATACATGAGGAGCCAACATATTTCATTGGTTGGTAACCAGCTTGAGATTGGTTAAATATTCAGACCTGAAATATGCATTATTATCACGTGCATTTACCAAAAGAACACAATTCACTAAAATTCACTGAAACAAGTAAAAATGTGAGAGACCAACAGACTTCACCTAGGTGCCTCATTCCGGCCCACCCTTTCTGGTCATGCTTTTACAATTGACCCTGGGGTTGGGGCGTCTTTCCCTTGGATCGTGAATTGGTGTAGTGGTTGCTCTGGGGGGTACATCCGCTTGAGCCTTACAACGTGACCCCACATTCAATTTCCATGCCAAGACCTGAGAAAGTTTTCTACTCCGATGACTGCTCTTGCCATCTTTCACTAGGTTCGTTGCCTTAATGGAAGGTGGAAAGGTGAGTTTGTCCAAGAGAAAAGCTTTGAAATCTATTTGGCCTGCAGTTGCATACCAAAATTTGAGGAAAGGAGGGTTTTTACATTCATGGCTGACTGGAAATATGTGGGCTTATATTTTTAAGATGTAAAAACACGAGTAGTAGAAAGTTTGTAGAACTTCACGGACATCAAATAACTCTTAAAAACAGGTAAATGATGAAGTATGGGGTAAGTTTCCCTAAATTGAACGTAATCATAAAAATTCAGGGAAAAGCAATATACTCTGCAAAATTTATGAGTTTTTCGCTGTGGGGGGGGAGTTTGCAAAGCTTGACAGCCCCCAGTGCATCTGGCCCTGGCACATTCCTGTTTGTAATGCAAACCTGATGAGGTTCTGGGCCTACTCCCCAGGGGGTATCATAAATGATATGCAAGTCAGAAACTTCATGGCTCATGGCATTTCTCAGAGACATTTTAGGTAAGCAGCCTCATCCAGCTACAGGGGGAGAAGTTATTTCTTTGCTATTGTTCATAGGAATCAGGGAGGGGGAGACCTAACTGAATGAAAATGTCCACCTGACTACACAGAAATGGTCCAGGTTCTTGGGGTTAATGGGACTTTCATTATTTCATAAGCACCCATTTTTTTTTAAACAACAGCAACAACAACGAGAAAACCACAGAAGTGTGAATACCAGTAATGAAAAGTCGAACGGACAGAGACAGAAAAAGAGGGAAAAGTGCAATGCCAAAGTTACGGCCATTTTCCCAGGTGTTTTCTTGTGTCTCATCTTTCCTTTCATTCCCCGTGTGCTGTGCAAGATCGGAATTGAACCACGGCCTCACTTGCGTAGGATGAGTGGGGTCGGGGAGCTGGGAGGTCATGCGACTGACATTTGTGAATTCATTGGATTTCCTGAATGTAATTGTGATGTTATTTTGTCATCGAGAGATGGGCATTTATTCCAACCCCGATGCTGCCTCTTGGTGGGGGGGAGGGGAAGTTCAAGGTGAACTGGCTTGTGTAACGTTGACCCTTGAACGTGCTCCTGCCTTCCCTGGGTATTCTGGCCCCTCTTTTTGGATGCCCAGAGTTCAGCAGCCTTCAAGAGAAGAAGCTTGATGTTGCTTTGAACTACACAACCCTCGGTTGTGGGGGTGGGCCGCTGGCGCCTCTGGCTGGCTCCATCCATAGAGCACATGATTCTTGATCTCAGGGTCGTGAGTTCGAGCCCTACGCTGGGCGTAGAGATTACTTAAAAAAGAAAAATGAACTACACAACCCTCTGTTCTCTTTCCCCTGTCTTGGTGTCACCATCTTTCGAATTCCTGACGTTTATTCCTCAAACAGCTTAATTGTTCCAGTTTTCTTCACTTCCTCGGTTAAGTCTAATAGCATTTAGAAGAAGACAGTATGAGCATCACTGTCCTTTTCATCGTCTTCCTTTTAATCATATCTGTTACATCTGATCAATTTTCAGACTTGTTTACCCTTTATTAGTGAGCTGGGATACTTAGAGCAGTGTTTTGAAAGGGGAAAAACAACACTGCTTTCTGGGAGCCATTTAATTTCTCCTAAGGACTGTTTGTGAATTTTACCAGAGAAATGTTTAAAAGGTTGTAGTGAATGAGGCAGCTACCTGGAAGACTGAGGAGATTAGACAAAATGAAACATTTTTTTAAAGGGAATAAAGCAGTTTCTCCCCTTCCTAAGTTTATTTTGAAAGGGTGATGGAGAAACCGTTCTGTTTCCTCCCTGGTGGGGGAAGGGAGGGGGAAATGACGTCTTGCAAAGTGTTTCAGTGAATTCCAGATTGCAGGTCACAAACTGTTGTGGCCGCTAGAGATTTATGCCTCACCAACTTAAAGAATCGGAGAAAGCCTCTTTTACTTAAGTTCTTGAATCATTCGACCTTCATCTTCAACAAAATGGAAAGACGCTGGAAATGCCAGCCATTTTGCTTCGGCCACTTAAGCCACACTTGTTTCTATTTCTGGTGTGTAATGGTGAGGCTGAATTTTCATCAACAGACAATGGATGAGGGAGGCTTCCTAGCATCGGCCCTGGTCATCTGCAGCCCTTCCCTGCCTACTGACAGGAGAATTCAGGCTCCGTGAGCCACGTTTCTTTTCTCCGCCCCCCCCATAGTGATAATGTCTCACTTAAAAACTGAAATGTAAAAATCATAAAAGCTATAAAAATATATAAAGAAATAGGATCAATTGTCATGAATCAGTGTGAGCTCCTCTTAGTGGTGTGTGGGCGGCATGGTAAAGGCAGTGGTCTTGGAGCTTCAGGCTCGTGGAGGTCTTTAAGGGGTTTAGAGACCAAGCCCTTTTCTCAGTCTCCCTGCCGGTGGGTACCCAGCGTGTGCCAGTCCCCCCAAACTGGGGGAGAGTGAGAATACCCCTCGAGGCAGCTAACTCCCTCCTACTCGGCTCGTATTTCTGCCCTGGAGACCATGCAGAATAAATATAATCTCTTCGGTTCGCCTGAGCCCTTCCTGGGTCGAAGGACAGTCCTCCTGTGTCCGCTGTGTTCTCATTTCTCAGGGCGGAGTGCCCCAGCCTGGGCATAATTGCTTCGAGAGACGCACAGCCACCCCGCCTTGAAGTGCAGGTGGGAGGCGCCGGTGCCCCGAAGGCTCTCTCCTCTCTGCCTCGTCCAGACAAACTTTTTCCAGAAGTTGGGGTGATGAGGGGCGCCTGGGTGGCTCCGTGGGTTAAAGCCTCTGCCTTCGGCTCAGGTCATGATCTCAGGGTCCTGGGATCGAGGACCGCGTCGGGCTCCCTGCTCGGCGGGGAGCCTGCTTCCTCCTCTCTCTCTGCCTGCCTCTCTGCCTACTTGTGATCTCTCTCCCTCTGTCATATAAATAAATAAACTCTTAAAAAAAAGAAGTTGTGGTGATGAGCAGACCCTCAACAGCCCTTGCTCAGGGAAACCTCCCCCTGGATAGCTTCTCCTTTAATTGCCACAATACGGGAATCCCAACGGATCGGAAGACCGACAGGACCTTTTCCAGAAGGAGTCCAATAACTAATACTGAGCACGGGTGCCTCCGGGGAAGCTGTGCATCCCTCTCGCCGTGGCCGCGGTGGCCCGCACTCGGCAGAGGCGGTGGCCCCCGTGGGTAGAGCAGCTGCTGCGCGTCCGACACCCTTCTGACTGCTGTCCAAGCTCAGACTTCGTTAAACCTTCCGGTGCCCCTGTGAGGTAGTGGACGTGTGTATCGCTGAGGCTTTTACAGCGGGGAGATGGCGGCCCAGGGAGGCCGAGCCGTCTGCTCCAGCTCACGTAGGTGGGCCTGGTGGCCTGTTCGAGCCCGGGCCCAGGGACACCGCGCTGTAACTCAGTTCCTCGGAGCCGACTCTCAAGGCGTTACTCCATACCGGTCCCCTCTGAGCAGACCGCTACTGGGATGGTGGGGAGAGCCTCTCTTCTTCTTGCTGGGACCATCACCTCCTGTCACGAGAACGAACGAACCCTAAGTGTTTTTGTTTTTTCTTTTGTCTTTTGAATTGGGGAGTAGGACGTTCACTCGTTCCTTCATTTGTTAAACATGTTGTGGTGTCTCCCATTGGCCTGGCGCTGGGGATCTCACTGTGGCCACCGTAGAAATGGCTCCCGGAGTTCGACCGTGAAATGCTCCAAGTGGGAGAGTTGGGCAGACGTCCCATCTGAAGATCCTTCCAGCTGCAGGGATTACGGCCCTCTTTCAGATGACAAAAACAGATACCCCTTGACCAGTCCTGCTCAGCCTACCCTTCGGTACCCCTGCTCGGGTTGATCCACGCTGGAGATTTATGTGAAGGAGGCGAGCATGAGAAAGAGGATCTGGCCGGAGCCACATTTCCAGAGACACCCTTCCGAATGGGCTTGAGTCATCAGTCATTTGTAGAAACCCAGGGCACGGGGCATCTGGCTTTCTTTGTGGCTGCCAGGGGCCAGGCTGACCCACTGCTGCCTTAGAGAGATTCTTCGGCGTCTAGTACTCATTATTTCCACCTGTTGCACGGGAGGGATCCTAAATCACAATCTAGCCCCTGTGACACGGCATGTCGTTGTCAATTACTGCAGACTTTCAGTCAGTATTCAACAAACCACATCCTAGGCTGCCCTACTGATGGATTTACCATAAAGCCCTGAATTCTTTGTGCCAAAAGCAATCTAACTTAGAAAATAATGTTTGCACATCTCATTGTCACTGCTATTAGTGGGGCATCCTAAGAGGAATAATTTTTTGCTACCCACGGTTTTTTAAAATAAATATTTAGTTTAGAATCCAGACCAGAGACTCGACCTGGGGGCTTAGCCTAGTAAGGAGGCTTGCGATTCCATTTCGTTTTGGTCTAGTGTTGGCAATGGAGTATGAGTTTTGCTAACACGGCCAAGCACAGCCAGCTGTTTTCTCCCAGAGAGTCACCTGGACTATCAGAGTGGGTGAGAGATGACAGCCTTTGTGTTAAGAAGTTCACTGTATTTAATTGGATGATGGTCTGTCATATTTGCAGGGCTTTGTTGGCGTGGTCGACCTCTTCCGCAAGAAAGTTATACAAGTTATACATGACTATGGGCCGTTTACCGACGTTCAGGTGAAACCTTTATAAGCCTGTGTGCTCTGCCCTCAGCAGTGACCCCACAGATGACCGACCTTTGACGAGGACGGGAAGGAGGGGCGTGTGGTGCTTGGTCACTTTCCACTTGAGTGGTTACTTTGCGGAGTTTCAAATAGGGGCGTGTGTATGCCTTGTGTTTAACTTAAGACTGGCTGACCCTTATCAGGAAGGTTGTAGAGGGGATTCCAGCAGTAGATAAAGGTTGAACTAGGTGACCTTTGAGGTTGTTTCAACTGCTGAGTTTTTACGATGCTTTAAAATCCCTTAGGAGAAAAGCTGTGGCATAGGGCACTGGCTGTGAATCTCGGGCATGACATTGTCAGAAAATAATGCCCCAGTCAAGTCACACTATGATCACTTTACGTTTTAGAAATATATGGCTCACGATATTTGCCTGATTTGGGGGAGGGACTATGGTGAGAGGGAGGCTAGGGAGATTACCGTAACATCAAATGTGGCACACCATGAAATTAGCATCAACACCTCAAACTTCATATTAAAAAAAAATTAAAGGATGGGGAATCATTGACATAGATAACATCCAAAAAATTTCTGCCTCATTCGTGAGCTCAACAAACGGAGCCTATTAATTATGGTTGCCGCCCATTGACATTTAAATGGTGCCTTTTTCTAACTAGAGACTGTGAAGCTGGCCGCCGCGCCCCCAGACCTCTTCGTACTTGCACTCCTGACTCGGTGCTGGGACCTTACTCCATTTGGTTATTGACATGCTTGTTACAGAAGCGGCTTAGCTCTTCTCTGGGTCAGGAGGGAGATGCTAACATCCTCACAACTGGGAATGTATATTCATCTCCCTCTTACCCACTCACTTTCTGTGTGTTTTCCAAAAATCAAACTCAGGCATCTTATTCTTCTTTCTTCCATAACACCACTGAATAAATATTACCGTCTTGAAAACACACTCTTAGCGAAATCCCTTGCAGCAATTCCTAGTTCAGTTGGGTTCAGTAAAGGTCTCCCACTCGTGTAGACAGGAGCATGATCCAAAGTGAAAGGACCTACAAATTGGAAAAAAAAAAAAAAAAAATGAGAAAAAGAGAGCTTCAAAACTCCGGGGGGAATTTGAACGGTCCCTTGTGTCCCCACATGTGGCATCAGTTAATGACATTAAGATGGGCTCTTCAGAGACACGAGGAAGTTAATAAGAATGTTCACCTGTGTACACGTACCATGTGTATGCGTCTACGTACGTGTATGTACACACGTGCATACATAAGTTCGCCATAGATTCTAGGCTTTTGTGAAAATTAAACTCTTAAGATACCTGGGCCTGGTACCCTCTCCCACCTCCCTCCCCGGTCTATGCAAACAACCCCTCTGACTCAGTTAGCTTTTTTGTTTGGTTCAGGACTGTTTTGTCTAAACAACTTACATTATTATTTTCTTTTAAACACTCTTTCTTTTAAAAACAATAAAATAATCAACCCCAGCTGCCCCAGACGCTTGTGCATTTAAAGGAAAAATAATGATATAAAACCAATTTACATCTGAGATGCTGCAAAGGGGGGAGCTGTATCCAGCATTTTCAAACATATGAAATCTCTTCATGGGGCGCCTGGGTGGCTCAGTGGGTTAAAGCCTCTGCCTTCGGCTCAGGTCATGATCTCAGGGTCCTGGGATCGAGTCCACATCGGGCTCTCTGCTCAGCAGGGAGCCTGCTTTCT
The DNA here is from genome assembly GCA_002007465.1 of Ailurus styani. NCBI lineage: Eukaryota > Metazoa > Chordata > Mammalia > Carnivora > Ailuridae > Ailurus > Ailurus styani. Next base: position 1,770,935 of record LNAC01000247.1, read on the forward strand.
CCTCTCTCTGCCTGCCTCTCTGCCTACTTGTGATCTCTCTCTCTATCAAATAAATAAAATCTTTAAAAATAAAATAAAATAAAATCTCTTCATGTCCAGGCCCCATTCTGGCCCTGCTGCTTGTCGAGAACCATTTTCAAGTTGGTTTTGGATCTAGGGAAAACCCAAGCACATGTTGCCCCATGCCTGTTGCCCCTCTTTAGTTTCAAGACCCCTGTGTATTTGGAGGGAAATGTAATCCATATGTTTCTGATTCATTTACACTCAACTCATCAAAATGTTATTTTGTAAGAGCCACTGGATATTCTAGAAGCTTCCCCACCAACCCCACATCCCCCAAGAAGGGCGTGTTTTGCTGAGGGTCAACAAACCGGAATGACGCATAGTTCTGAAGTCATTGGTCACAGTGGGCCTGGGGGCTCCAGGGGTAGGCACGGGGCTCCCACGGTGTCCTGTGGGGTTGATGGGCTCGTCAGGTCACAGAAGTCTTCTGGATGCAGTAGAATGGATTTCTGAATACATTTACCCTGAACAGGGAATGGACTCCTCTTAACTGGAACTTTCATTCAACTCTTCAGAGAAGAAAGGCATTTGTCCCAATTTGTCACCTGAAATCAAATGTCAGAAAGTGGAAATCACTCCGCACCTCAGCTGTAACGTGCCTTTTACTTCAGGCATTTCAGCTTTTGAAAAAATCGCATTCACTTCCCCTGCAGTTAATTTTTTTTCCCTACTTACTAAGCAATGTGATATGAAACAATCAGAAATCTCTTTGATTGCTGCTGGTGGCAGACAGTGTGCCGGAGAAGAAGTGTGTGTGAAATTCAGTGTAGTGGAGCGTAAAGACAGCACACGTTGCAAAGGCCGTGGTGGTCGTTTAGTGGGACGCTGCCTCCCATGGCCTGAAATGAACTTTGGCCTGACAGAAGCAGGTACAATTCCAGGGAAACCTCTGATGGTGCCACCGTCACCCTTCTTGCACGCTGAGACAACACAGAGGACTAATGGCAAACCCAGTACAGCCTCTAGTGATTACCTGAACTCAAGGTACATTCAGATAGAACTCACAGTTGTTCCACAGCCTGGAAAAGAAACTTTTGTCTTCTCGCTAAGAAGTTCTCTTTTGAAAAAAAATTGTTAAAGCTTTATTTTATATTTTTATTACATTAGTCACCGTACAGTACGTCATTAGTTTTTGATGTAGTTTTCCAAGATTCCTTGTTTGCGTATAAAGATGTATTCGTTTATTTGAGAGAGAGAGAGAGAGAAGCAAGCAAGCATGAGAGAGCGTGTGCATGCAAGGGAGGCGGGGAGGGGCCGAGGGAGAGAGAGCTCAACTTGGGGCTGGATCCCAGCACCCCGACATCACAACCTGAGCTGAAATCAAGAAGTTCTCTTGAAAAAGAGTATGTCCACTTCCAGGAATTAACACTGAAACATATCATATGAGATCGCTTGGCTTCTCAAGACACAATTCCCTTCTATCATAAACATTAAGAAGGTCTTTGAACCAAATAATATATATTCTGGTGTGTGTGTGTGCGTGTGTGCAATCTCCAGGGATTTCTAAACCTGATACTGCCAATCCTTGGATTTGTCCCAAGGTGGAAGCCTGTGGCTACATGACTACCTACGTTCTCAGTCGGGGCCTGTGAAATTTCACATGACTCTTTCAGGTCAGATTTGATCTGATCATAAATTCGTATTTTTGTAGCCTGTGAGTGTGTGGCTTCAGGTTGAAAGGGGAGAGGTCAAACAGGTCACGTCGGGGAGTCCTGCCATGAGGTCGAAAAGGCACTGCAGCGTTGGAGCAGGGCCTCACTCCCTCCACGGCTCCCTGCAGGTTGGGGCAGCGAGCAGGGGCAGCGAGCTTCCAGGGAAACCTTGGCCCGAATGTGGGCGTCTGTCCCCGAAGTGCCCGTGAGCCGGAGCCTTTCCCTCGGCGCCGGTGGCTGCGGGAGGTCGCACAGCTGGCCTCCCCAGGTCCCAGCGGGTTCCAGCTCGCCTTTGGACTCTCAAAAACCTCCCCCCAAAGGTTCTAATGCAAAATCGTCAAACCATGGCTGTTATTTGCTGGCCACCTGTCCCGACCTAGAGTCTTCACTTCTCCAAGGGTGGCAGGTGCACAGCGCTCTATATTTAACTTTGTGGGCTCCCGCCGAGGCAGTTGACACGGCTGTGCAGGCATTGGTATGGGCTGGATGACCAGCTCTTGTCTCTGGTCCGTCTGGTGATAGGGACAGTTTCACATTATGTGCGTTTTGGGGGGCTTTTTGTATTAAGAGGTGACAGCAGGCTTCCTGGGCACGCACTCACTTGTTTATTGAAACAGACACACAGTTCGTCTACAAAGAATCTGAAAAAAAAAAAAAAAAAAGAAAGCTTGAAGGGAAATCTTCAGTTCCTTCCTGCTGGGGCAACATGCTATAGGGACCTTTTCAGTTTCGTATTCACTGTTTTACTATTTGTTCTAGGGCTCCACTGAGTGGGACTTAAATTTTAAACGCACGTTACATCTTTGAAAAGACTTGTAATACACACTTGCACCACACTTGCTTTCCACGGAGCCCAGCCAGGCAGGAGTAGCATTGCTAGCCCGGTCCCAGTGTTGGCCAGAAATCCCTCAACAACCCTAGCTTACTCAGATATACCTATCTTGTTGATAGGATCATGCTTATTTATTTTAAAAAAGATTTTATGTATTTATTTGAGAGACAGAGAGCATGGGCAGGGGAGAGGAAGAGAGGGAGAAGCAGGCTCCCCACCGAGCCCACTGCGGGGTTCGATCCCCAGGACCCTGGGGATCATGCTCTGAGCGGAAGGCAGACGCTTAATGACTGAGCCACCCAGGCTCACACACAAGCACACACATACGCAAAGAGGGAAACAGAGGCACGGTGAAATCACGCACCTTTGCTGAGCTCAGGTTTTATGTTGGTGATAGCACTGAGAAATCATCTCTGAAACTGGCATTCAGCTGCAGTTGCTAAAGCGTTGCTCCCTGCAGCGTCTTTGTGGAATGCAAGGGTGATATATATGCATATAAATCTTCATTAAGATGAACGTGAGATATTATCGTTACTGTTAATATATGTTTTCAACATTAATAACTAGATGAGTAAAACGAAGTCAGTAGATCTCAGTTCTGTGTGTGATTACAATTATTTATTTTCATTTTAAGTGAAAATGTTGAGTCAATTGCATGGTTTCCTCTGGATTTGTAATAGTGACATTGTGAAACATACACGTGCACATACAACCCATTCATGTAATTAAACCGATTCATCAAACATATTGTTGGAAAATCTCGGAAACGTGTGGGACAGAGGATTAATTAACTCAGAAGCATGTAAACTCTAAAAAGTTTGTCAGTCTATTTTTATTATACATATGCTCTTCCATGTATGATTTGTGACAGCTTAAGGACAGATGGCCAAGTGATTTACAACTCTGACTTCAATTATATACCATGTAGTTCAAGTGAAAATAGCTCTCTTGCAGCCCCAATAGAGATGTTAGCAACCATTTATAAGAAGTGTTTTGAAATCCGAATCAAAGTTGAAGCCTGCTTTGTTTGATTTCATGCAAAAAAATTGGATCTGCTGTGCCTAAAATAATCTCCGAATATTAATCTCTGTTCTTTGGGTGGTTTTAAAATCGTGCAAGTTTAAAGTTGATGCTTTTCTTCTCTTTTGTGTAATTCATAGCAGATATTTCAACCCTGTCACCTCTCAGGAAAGCCTTGGATGCAGCTCCTCCAGATTGAGAAAGAATGACATACTGCTCGTGTAATCATGCAGACAGGGATAAGGATGGTCAAGGGGAGAGGATTCCTTTTTGTATTTTGACTTGTAAAGGCACCCACCCCACCCTTATATTTTCATTTAAAGTGTGGGACACCATAGAAGAAACCCTTCTTTCTTGCCACTTAAATTTACTGTTAGTGTGTCAGTACTTATATACAACTTACATTAAAGCTTGTGATGTGTGTGTGTGTGTGTGTGTGTGTATGCACGCGTGTGCGCACGCATGCGGTCCTGATGGTGGTAGTGATTTGAGAAGCATGTGCCTCCCTCCTGCAGACTATAACCGAGCCTTTTAATGTGAGGTGAGAGGGTAAAAATAAATATATGCCTCTAGAGAGAAGAGGTGGTAATATATTTTTGCCTTTCCATTTTTAATTTGCCCATTCTAAATACCATTCCAGAAGGGTTTGTATGACTTTATACTTTCCAGAAATATTCTATTTTTGTAGGCTAATGGTTCAGTTTACTTCTCATTTCTTCATTGCCTTTCAGATAAGTACTTCCCCAGGAACTTAGTATTAAAATTTGCCTTTCCAAATGTACCATATGGAATTCCCAAAGGAAATTATTTTCCAAGTGTCAGTCTCACTCATGAATTTGGCTGTAGACTTGAGTTCTTTTCCTAGCACAACGCCCCCTCCCCAATTTAAAATATTTTCATAAATGAAGATACAGAGGGACTGAAAAAGGATCCCCAGATACTTGATTTCCATAAACATTTATGCGTGTAGAATTTTCCAGAATATTCCCATTATGAAGGGAATGTAGAGGCAAAGTCCGAACTGACAAACTTTCAACAGTCTGAGACTCCCGACATAAAGAGCACTTTTGCATTCTCAGGGCTGTTTTCCTACCTAGAGTCAGAGACATTTTCTATCTGGACTGTTGATGTCTTCCAAAGAGCAGGCGACAGGATGTGTGTCCTGGGACGCTGGGCTTGTCTTCCTCTGGACTCAGGGGCTGCGGCTGCCACATCACCATTTGGAGCTACAGCTGAGAAAGTACTCGGTCTCCTTGTCGACAACTGGTGGAGGCACCCCTCCCTAAAAGTTTTAAGAAATCAGGTCAGTTGAATTTTCTAGTATTTTTGGAATGCAAATTACCCCTACAAAAAGCTTCAACTGCAGTTGTAATTGTAGCTTGTTAAAAGTGAAAAACAGAGTTGTCAGAATTCTATTAGGAAGAAATAGTTTGGGTAATATTTTTCTGCTATATTGACCTTGCTAACTCTATAAAAAGCAAGTGAGTACAACATTTCATTTGTGTGTGTGTGTGCGCGCGTGTGTGTGTGCGTGTGTGTGTATGAGAGAGAGACAGAGACAGAGACAGAAAGACAGAGACAGAGAGACAGAGAAAGAGGTTAGTCCCTGGTTTCCTCTTCTTCCTTTCTGTAACCAAACGTAAGACATTAAAAGAGCCTTGACATAACATTTAAAATCTAAACTACAGCCAATGTCAATATTATATAGCTAATATTGACTTTAATCAAAAAGGCCTGGCTAATGTTAAAGCTTATAAAGAACAAACAAAATTGTGACACTTATCACTAAACTACCACTATTCAAGTCTATGGGCGATAATCGCAGCTCTTTGAGTGAGCTGACTTTCAGAGATAATGGAGCTATTAGTCAGATTTGGTCATTTTACCTTATCTATATTATAGATAAATAGCTCATACTTAATCAGAATAGAAGACTTTATAAATATACATTAGGTTTTTGGCTATAGATTTCAACACTATCTAGCTGTAGAGACAGCTACAAAGAGACGGATATTAAATGTAGTAAGTTATCACTGAAGTATTTTGTAGTATCATTAAAAGGGATCACACCCAAGCCATACTTGGAAAGATTTTAAATGTTTAAATTTTAAAAACAACTGAATTGTGCAAGTCACAGAGAAAGACAGGAAGAATGTTCTGAACCGTAAAGCCAGTGTGGAGATGAATAAAGGCAGCAGCAAAGGTTATTCCGTGTGTGTTTGTGTGCGTGTGTACACATAAGCACATACTTACATGTACAGTTCATCGCATGGTGGGGTTCTGGTGTGTCAGTCGGCTCTAATGACATACAAGAAATCTGGAAGTCCCGAGTGAGTGCCCTGAAGACTCGGAACCTCCACAGGGCTGGAGATCTTGACGACCAAGTTCAGGATTTCTGGGACTCTGCAGTCGCCCAGGCATGGCTCAAAGAGACAGACCCTTCGATGTATTGACATCGGCAGAGGTTTCTGAGAGCAAGTGCAGCAGTCATTCTGACTCCATGTAGTATCTTTGGGGGGCAAGAAAACTTTGGCAGAAATGGATTGGGAAATATGGGCGAAACCCTTGGTGTTCTACTCTAAGAGCTTTCCCTTCTCCCCATCAATGGATTCTTATTTTATTCTACTGTCCATTGTTTTGGGGATTATTATTTATTTTTAAATCATATTTTACTGATTTATTTGAGAGAGAGAGAGAGTGCACAAGCAGGGGGACGGGCAGAGGGAGAGGGAGAAGCAGACTCCCCCCTGAACAGAGAGCCTGACTTGGGTCCCAGGATCATGCATGACCTGAGCCAAAGGCAGACGCTTAACTGACTGAGCCACCCAGGCGCCCCGGAGGTTATTATTTCTGTATAAGTGCTCCATCCTGTAAAGACTGCTAAGTGTGGATGCCCTTCACCCCCATGGCTGCTGGTGGAAATAAACTGCATCTCCCCATTGGTAAACAGTACTAATAGATTTTTTTTTAATGCCTGTGAAAAAATACATTACTGTCATCGATACTTATCTCCAACATTAAAGATAACTGTCGATTCACACACACTTGCAAGAAATAATGCACAGAGATCCTCTGTACCCTTATCCAGTTTTCCACTTGGTGATGGCTTACAACATTACTGTCTCATTGTTGTGAAGCACATTTTCCCAGAGTTCACCAGTGGGAGACCCTTCAGGTTGACCCCTGTATTCTTTTGATCTTGGAGCATGTCCTTAACTTGTAATACAGTGAGATGCTCTGGTTTATCTTGTTCTTCCTGGCTTCAGCCGTGAGGAGCTTTGATTCCTTTTATTGGAAAATGGTATTTAGAGAACAAGACGTGGGGGTTAGGTGTGCTTTTTTTAAAAAGATTTTATTTATTTATTTGAGAGAGAGCATGAGCATGAGCATGAGCGGGGGACCGGGGCAGAGGGAGAGAGGGAGGCAGACACCCTTCTGAGCAAGGAGCTCCACATGGAGCTCGATCCGGGGACCCTGGGATCATGGCCTGAGCCGAAAGCAGATGCTTTTTTTTTTTTTTTTAAATTTTATTTATTTACTTGACACAGAGAGAGAGAGAGAGATCACAAGAAGGCAGAGAGGCAGGCAGAGAGAGGAGGAAGCAGGCTCCCTGCTGAGCAGAGAGCCCGATGCGGGCCTCGATCCCAGGACCCTGAGATCATGACCGGAGCCGAAGGCAGAGGCTTAACCCACTGAGCCACCCAGGCGCTCCTCCATTCTCTTTTCTCATTCACTTTCTCTCTCAAATAGATAAATAAAATTTTTTTTTTGCTTTATTTCTTCAGTGATCCAAGATTCATTGTTTAGGCACCACACCCAGTGCTCCATGCAATATGTGCCCTCCTTAATCCCCACCACCAGGCTCACCCATCCCCCCACCACCCCCCTTCTAAAACCCTCAGTTTGTTCCACAGAGTCCATAGTCTCTCATGGTTCATTTCCCCCTCTGATTTTCCCCCTTCACTTTTTCCTTTCTCCATGTTATTCCTTATGTTCCACAAATAAGTGAAACCATATGATAATTGACTTTCTCTGCTTGACTTATTTCACTCAGCATAATCTCCTCCAGTCCCGTCCGTGTTGATGCAGAAGTTTATTCATCCTTTCTGATGGCTGAGTAATATTCCACTGTGTGTATGGACCACATCTTCATTATTTGTCCAAAGGCAAGGGAAACAGAAGAGAAAGCAAACTTTGGGGACTTCATCAAGATAAAAAGCTTCTGCACAGCAAAGGAAACAGTCAATAAAACAAAGGGGAAACCCACAGAATTGGAGAAGATATTCATTAATTTATTTATTTGATACTTGCCATCACAGGTAGACCTCACATTATGTATTCTGTCTATTTTGGAAAATCATTAGCATGTTAGTGAAAGTGTATAGTATTTTTACGTATCATGATGGGCTTCCCATTTAAAGGGGAATTGAGGAGTGCCTGACTGGTTCGGTTGGGGGAGGGTGCAGCTCTTGATCTCAGGGTTGTGAGTTCGAACCCCACGTTGGGTGTAGAGATTACTTAAAAATAAAATCGTAAAAAAATTAAGGGGGACTGAGATAAAATTCCTTTGTAAAATAAGTCATCCCTTCCTACTTTTGACAAAGGAAATATTTTGTGTGCTCGTCTGTGTTTTGCTGTGAAGTTCACGTATCTGTTAGAGAAATCCTTATGGAGTTCTCCGTGTCCAGCTGTCCTGGTCACAAGGTATTAAAAGGCAGAGAGTGGGACGCCTGGGTGGCTCAGTGGGTTAAAGCCTCTGCCTTCGGACCAGGTCACGATCTCAGGGTCCTGGGATCGAGCCCCGCATTGGGCTCTGTGCTCAGCGGGGAGCCTCCTTCCTCCTCTCTCTCTCTGCCTGCCTCTCTGCCTACTCGTGATCTCTCTGTCTGTCAAATAAATCAATAATCTTTTAAAAAAGGCAGAGATTGGAAACTGGTGCTGGGCATGATGTTGTATGGGAATCAGCTGGGTCAGGAAACATTCTAGAACTGGGGAGGGAGATCAGTGCCTTCCCAATACCATTTTGGATTCATTTCAGTTCATTTTTTCCCCTAAGTAGCTGTAATAGTTTAAAATGATGGATATTGCTAAAAGAAACATTGGGCCTCAAGTCACATAAACCATTGTAATCAAAAAGCCACATAGATGTTATTTTCATTCAACTGCAGCATGTTTAGTGCAGTGGCTCCTTTTATTTTTTTAAGGGAAAAAAAGACTTTTTGGGGGTGGGGAGGGTGGACAGGTGGTAGAAACCTAAGCACGTCCATACAAATACCATTCAAATGATGAAAGTGAAACATCCTAAATGCTGATAAATTCTTTTGAAGACTTTGCCTTAGCAACTTCTTTAGTTCTCTTTTTCTGCTCAAAAAGCTGAAAATCATAACCCCAGATTATATCGATACAAGTTATGTCCCAGCTTCCACATCTTGAAATCTCATGAAACATCAAGATTTGCACACAAAGCACTGCAAAGAAGTAGGCCCGTTGTCTGCTCTGAAGGTGGTGATGGAGGTTGGTGAGAGCATCCGTGCTGGCCCACGGCTGGCCTCGTTCAGTGACAGCACACCGCCCCATGCCATCTTCAGGGAAGGAGGACGCAGGATTGGCTGGAGCTTTCCTTCCCTGAAGATGGCATGGGGCGGTGTGCTGTCACTGAACGAGCGCTAGAGTCGGAGGCGGGGGAAGCTCTGCCGCTGCCTGGCTCTGGGCTTCAGCTTCTCGAGAAGGACCAGAGAGAATCTCTCAGGCACCTTTCTCGGGCTCTTTCTCGGTTCCTAAGAAATTGGTCTTTGATACGCACATCCAAGGTACAGGTGAACACAGCCACGGCAATGGACTGATCAGTAAATGATTCGACTGGCTGTGTTGACATTTCTGTTCTCAACCTCATCATGGTTTGTTTAACTGGTGGCTGTTAGCCTATCAAAACCGAGCTTGGAGAATGATAACTTGGGTGCCTGTTGATTCTCTTGTCTTGGATGCGAAATAATTTTTGAACAACAGCCTTTGGATGTGCACTGATCCTCCAGTGAGGTTAGGGTCAATGAATCGAGCTTTGAAGTTTCTAGCACCCTCATGACCAGGTTTCCAAACCAAAGAATGAGACGTCTTGCAAAGCCACCCAGATTTTCCTATGGATTGCCCCGTGGTCATAAAGATTAAAACAGAATTGGAACATTTTTCTTTCCTTCTCTAGTTGGAAGTGAAGAGACATAAGTGTCTCTCTTGGAACAGCCTGCTGCTTCCTCAGCGTCTTAGCTGCCCGTCTCGCAGGGTGGTTGTGGCTGTTGGACAGGTTAATGTGTCAACAAATGGGCTGAGAAGCGGGCCTGGCCTGTCATAATAGTCGGGCCTACCTCACATGGCTCTCGGGAGCATTAGATGAGTTGATACATCTAACATTCATTATAAAGGATCTAGAATAGTTCCGGAGTCATACTGTTGTAATTATTATTCTCAGGTCATCTGGGGGCAGATTTGCTACTTGTTTCATTTGAAGCGTGGATGCTCCAAACACGGTAGCTATTATTCAGTGATCTTCAGCCCGGCACATAATAGATGCTCAATAAATATTAGTATCATTACTATTATAGTTATTTATTATTGCACTGTGAAAAGGCCCAGCGATCTCCCATTTGTTTGAGCCGAAAACATTTTCCAATATCGATGATTTGGCAGGTGTTGCCTTGGGGCGCCTTGCAGATTGTTCACAATTCCAGTATGTTTCGTCCCCTCCCGTGTCCTCCACTCCTCATGAGAATTAACCGGAAGCACCGAGATCTCAACTCTGGTTGTAATTCTTGTAAATTACGTCTTCTTTTCAGCCTGCTGGCAAATGTCTAGTATAGTAAAGCTGCACTTCCCCCTGTCACCAGCAGGTGCTGACGACTAACACTTGATGTCTGTGAGCCTCATTTTTAAGATTGGGAGCTGGGAAATCAGGGAAGCAAATTCGGGCTGTACTTAGTAAACGGGGACATTGGCACTTGTGTACAGTGAATCGGTCCACGACAAGTAATGCCAGTAGGTGTGGTCCCCTGACTATTTTTGTTAGAGAACTTCAAGCTTGAAGCCTCCTGCTCTTGTTTGTTCAGTCACTTTGCAAATATTTGAGTGCCTACTGTCTGCAAGGCACTCAGTCGAGTGAGTACTCTGGCAACGGATGACTGGAAAAGGTAGAAAACAGACATTAACTTCTCCCTGGGTTTTTCTTTTTTTATAGGCACACACACAGGAAAGATGGCTTTAATGGTAGTTCATTCAAAAAATTAGAAGTTCTGTCATTAAAACAGACTTTCTTTATTAAATGTATATTAGAAAGATTAAAGCAAAAAAAATTAAAATATAGTTAAAGTGGTGCCTGGGTGGCTCAGTTGGTTAAGCTTCTGCCTTTAGCTCAGGTCATGATCCCAGGGTCCTGGGTCCGAGCCCCAGGTCGGGCTCTCTGCTCAGCGGCGAGCCTGCTTCTCCCTCTGCCTGCCTCTCCCCCCACCTCGTGTACACCCTCTCTCTCTGTCAAATAAATAAATAAAATCTTAAAAAATATAGTAAAAATCTGAGCAGAACATTCAAATGCATTTTTAGATGATGAGGTAGAGGTGAGCCGAGACGGCACAGTGACCCCCGCTCTGCCGCCCTTCGGAAGCAGTCTTCACAAAACACTGACCTTATTAGGTGGACTGAAAATGCAAGTTCACAAAAGAAGGCAATTTAACTTCATACTGATTTACATAAAATGAACTCTCATGTTCCAGGACTCTGAATATTTTCCTGCTGTATCTTCCATGTGGCGATGATATACAAGTCACATTTTTCCAACCTGTCCTTTACCTTGTATTTATTTATTTATTTATTTATTTATTTATTTATTTATAAAAGACTTTTTATTTATTTATTTGACACACAGAGATCACAAGTAGGCAGAGAGGCAGGCAGAGAGAGAGGAGGAAGCAGGCCCCCCGCCGAGCAGGGAGCCCGATGCGGGGCTCGATCACAGGATTCCAAGATCATGACCTGACCTGAAGGCAGAGGCTTAACCCACTGAGTCTCCCAGGCGCCCCTACCTTGTACTTTGAATGGAAAATCTATTATTCACCAGCGTATTCAAGAGTGCTACCATGCATTCCCTTGGGGAAAGAGGAATGCAAATGTGTATTCATTTGTGCATGAACACTTCCTATAGGTAAAACGTGGCATAGAGGGAGGAGTGTGGGACCTCTAGGAGACTCAGTCTTTCCATCTGTGTGATGGGGCTGTTGTGAAAGTCCTAGCAGGCAGTGTAGGGGAAAGCACTTGTAAACTGTTAAGCACTATACAAATGCAGGAGTTGGTTAAGGGGTTAGCACTTTTCCATTGTTAGTTTTAAATTTGGAAATGTTATAGCTGTATGGCATGTGTCTGTCCACATGATAAGTTGGAAATATTTGTATTTTTATTATGAGGGGATCAGATATTTGGCTGTTTCAAAAGGCACACAAGTCAGCTGATTTTACTCAACTTTTACTTTTATTTATTTATTTATTTAAAAAGATTTTATTTATTTATTTCACAGAGGGAGAGAGAGCACAAGGAGGCAGAGAGGCAGGCAGAGAGAGAGAGGGGGAAGCAGGCTCCCCGCTGAGCAGGGAGCCCGTTGCGGGCCTCGATCCCAGGACCCTGAGATCATGACCTGAGCCGAAAGCAGAGGCTTTAACCCACTGAGCCACCCAGGCGCCCTATTTATTTTTTTATAACGGCTGTGTACCTTTGTGTATTTACAAGAGATCATGAATTGCCCCTTTAAAAAAACAAAATATTGGACTAGTGTCTGCCTGTCTTATTTGTTCAAGTGTTGTTAACACTCTTCAGGGGTGGTTTTAATCAGTTCATCATCATCACCAAAAAGTACATCATTGAAATCTAGATTTAGTAACACAGCTAGGGCAGATCACACAAATTGACATTTGTACGTTTTCCTGATTCTCATTTTGTGCAAAGCTAACTTAAGATGCCAATGACTCACAAAACATATTGTTTAAACATGTTCAGATTGCTAACAGACCATACTGTTATGTCTTTTAGATTCCAATAAACCATATGAAAATGCTAATTATTGAGTCTACATTAATTTGTATAAATTATGCAAATGGAGTAGCAATTAAGCACTACTGTGGTTGAGGTAGATTCCATGCTATTTTTTAACTTAATGTTGGACTGACACAGACTCTGTTCACTAAAATAAATTGTTTTATTGTTGAGTGTTTACAAAGCAAAATTGCTGATGGTAATTGGTTGTAGATGACACTATTGTGCATTTCAGTAAGATTTATTTAACACACATAGGAAGCATGGTCAAGGAATGGCTTTATGGCAGTCCATTCAGAAAAAAAAATAGAGCTTCTGTTCATTAACATAGACATTCCTTGTGAAAGTTATTTTACAAAAATGAAAATAAGATAAAGGGAGAGCACTTGGAGACATGGGGTTAAGAATATTTGAAAGAGGTAGCTTGCAGCAGGAGGTCAAAGCGTTTTGCTCAGTCTTTTGAGCAGAATACTGGGTAGTGATTGTAATTTGAGATGCCTCTTTGGTCTCTGGATGAGAAATTCAGCCCTGATTTGGTCAAGGCAGTTGCGTGTGCTTTGCTCTGGAACACAGAGCTTTCTCCCAAATCACGGAGACACGCACAAGCACCCTACCCGGATAGTGTGCCCGGGGGTATGTGGGGTGTACACGCACACACGTGTGTACTTAGCAGTTGGTGACACACCATCTTCATACTCAACTAAACGTTAGTTAAATTACTAAGGGTCAGCGTCTTGGGAGCAGTTTAGCCAACTCTGCAAGAGATCATCTGAACCTGTTTCTCTGGAAGACAGGAATCTGCAGTCTTCTTCTGTTCCCATTGAACAGAACTCCAGGCCAACCATCCTTCAGTCTTTGGGATTCAGGTTGGTTTTTTCAGATGCAGAGATAAAACGCGTTGGTATGGTAATTGCGAGAGGAAGATAAATCCTTCCTCTCCTCCAAAATTATTGTGGGGAAGGAGTGTGTAAATTATGATTTGCAAGGGCAGTAATGGCTTTAATGTTGAAACACGGCATTGTGGTGATGAGCAGATCGTGTCAGCCTTTGGGAATTTATTTCATTTTAGTTTCTCTAATCAGCGATGGATTTTGGGGACTCTAGACTAGCAGTAAGTGATCTTCCTGAGAGTTTGACCAAAATAATGAGAAGGTGTCATGCAATGTCTACGGAGGTCATATTTGTGTCATGATTCTAATAAGAACTTTATGGAGACAAATCTAGAAATTGATTAGTTTTACTGACTGCAAGAATGTGTTTTCCATAACCTCCAAACTGATTTTCATCGGTTTTCCTTCGCTTGAAGTATATCAGAATTCTGAAAAATTCGTCGAGTAAATCATTAACTTCAGTTTTGGGTATGTAATATTTTAATAACGAATGATAAATCTCCTGCAGGCCTTTTTCATTTTAAACTTTATGGCTTGAAATACAGCTAAGTCCTTTGGTTTTCCTTTACAAACCATACTTAATTATAATCCCTGTTACTTTTGCCAGATTTTCCATTTCCCTGGCTAAATCCATCGGGGGAAGCAAGGTTTTAGAGCAAGGCCTGTACTGTGAAAATGTCATTCACACTAGCTCACTAAATCATTTAGAGCCCAAGGATTTGAATAGAACTCTACTTCCAGCAAAAGAGGTAAAGCTGTGCATTACCATGGGAGTCAAAACTTTGTTTGTGGGCAGTGGTGGGTTGGCACCTAGCCAAGGGTCCCAAGACCTCTCTTCAGGAGCAGCTTCATGGGTTTAGGCATATTCAAATTCTGTGCCTGAGTGTCCTCATCTGTGGCTCCCATGAAGATCCAACAATACGTATATGGGAAAGCTGTTCAGAAATCTGAAAGGACATATAAATGGTAGGGATGATCACTTGTCAGTAGAGCAAGGTATTGAGAAGTCGACATCACATGTTGACTGAAGCTCATACCATGATACCAGACAGGCCTCAGTTTCCACATCTGTGAAATGGTGAAAATAGCAGATCATCCACCTCGTGAAATTGTTATAAGGATTAAACAGACTCATGTCTGGCACATAAAAAGGCACTTAATAAAGGTTAGCTATTACTCTCGGGACCCATTGCACTACTGTTGACCAAATAGAAACATTGCTCATTTGGAAGGTACTAGAAGCTCTCTGATAAAGTTTTATTTGTTTTGTGTTCATCGTCTACTTATGGAAGTTTAGATGCTTAAAACTTTGTTAAATTCTCCAGGCTACCCCGGATTTGCCAACATAGTACCATTTTGTTTCTACATTTTGGATCCAATCTTGTGACCTGTTTACTCAGTAGAATAGGATGGCCCCACAAATGACATCCTGAGATGTCATGTAGGGAAATGATAAAGAAGTATAGTTCTGTGGACAGAGAGACATGGATTCAGATGCTGACCTTTTCTTTTTTTTTTTAAGATTTTATTTATTTATATGACCTAGAGAGAGAGAGATTACAAGTAGGCAGAGAGGCAGGCAGAGAGAGGAGGAAGCGGGCTCCCTGCTGAGCAGAGAGCTCGATGCGGGCCTTGATCCCAGGACCCTGGGATCATGACCTGAGCCGAAGGCAGCAGCTTTAACCCACTGAGCCACCCAGGCGCCCTGATGCTGACCTTTTCACTTACTACCTGGGACCTTGGACAGGTTAATTTCTTGGTGCCTCAGTTTTCTCATTTGTAGAACGGAGATACTCATAGTTAGCTGACTCACAGGGAACCTGATTATGAGGTTATCCACACAAAGACTTGGCCCATAATACTTACTACTCTTTTCTGCTACTGCCATCATTGTGTTTATTCTTCCAAAGGTATTATTGTTTTGATTTTTAAGAATTAAGAATTAAGACTGGCATTGATTGATTGAAATATGGTTAATACACACTGTTACATTAATTTCAGGTGTGTAACATAGTGATTCAAGAACCCTATATGTTATGCTGTGCTCACGACTGTGGTTACCCTCAGTCACCATACAACGCTCTCGCCATACCACTAACTGTATTCCTCACGCTGTAACTTTCATCTCTGTGACTCCCAAGACTGGCATTTAAAAGCTCTATAATATGGTCTCCCTCCATTCTTTCTTCACATGTTGAAAATTTAAAGTATAAGTATGTCCCAAATATTGCATGGGACATGCTTATACCAAATAATAAGTCACTATTTACGTGAAATTCAAATTTCAAAATTCAAAATTCAAATCCGGCTGCCTTCCTCCCGTGTGCACTTCTCCCTGTCACACTTCCTTCCCCTGCTCCAAGGGGGAAAGGCCTCCAGGAGGACAGAGCCTCCCTACTTCCTGAGTCTCTACCTAAGAGCTGCTCAGACCCCTGAGCGTGTGATTGTAGCGAGAAATATTTTTATTCTCTTCCTCCATTTCTTGGTTAACATGTCTTTACTCTTGCTCCGCAAATGGGCAGCGTAGAGATAGGAGGGCCCGCCCACTTTCCTCATGGCTCCTTGTTGCAGCGGCCAGCCCCGTTTACTGACCGCCCTGCCCTGCCACCCCCTAGCTCTCCCCGCAGTCCCCTGCCCCGGCCAGTGGCATCTGGTTCTCTACTGTTACATAAGCGCTCCTGGACGACGCTGCTGCGTGGCAAGGGTGGTGAATCATTGCTAAGCTCTTCCCTCATTCTCATGCCCACATTTTTCCCTTCAAAAGTTCTATCCGTGAAGACCCTAAACCCTGTACCTTTAGTCATCTTCCCTGGACACTCATCCCCACCTGCCTTCCATCAGAGGGCAGCCTTCTCACGGTGGCTACTTCCCCCCCGATGTCGGAAGCCTGGATGGCTGGGGCGCCAGCTGGGAGGGTGCATGGTTGGCTGTCCAGTGGAACTGGCCATGAGCGTGGAGGCCCCAACCTACCATGAGGCTACTAGAGACAGAAAGTTGGCATAACTACTCTCAGTATGTTTTCCTGAAAAATTCATGCAGATATTTCATGATCATTTTATCCCAAACTAAAGAATTTTTAACTACGTGTATTGAACCGTTGTTTTTTGTATTTTTTTAAAGATTTATTTATTAATTTGAGACGGGGGCATAGGGGGAGAGGGAGAAACAGAGTCTCAGGCAGACTCCCCCCTGAGCATGGAGCTCAATGCAAGGTGGGGCTCGATCCCACGACCCTGGGATCCTGACCTGAGCCAAAATCAAGAGTCGGATGCTTAACTGACCGAGCCCTCAGGCAATCCCCTGTATTGAAAATTTGTAAAGAGGGTAATACATGTCTTCGTAGGAAACATGAATATTAGGTTTTGGTTTCTAGTTTTACCTTGCTACCTCAAGACCCGTGGAAGTTGTTTCAGAAATCAAAAGAGGAGACACTGAACTGGCCTAATTGTATACTTCTCAGTTATGAACTTTGGGAATCGTCATCTCTGTGTGTGAATCCTAGACAGCCATTATGATATGTGCTTTTGTTAAAAACCGGGTAAACCAAAAGGAAAATAAAAGATCTTTGCCCATCTCAGTGAGCAGTGAAATCTGAATCTATAGCTTGCAATTGAAACTCTTTTTTTCCCAAAGCCTTTGAGGGCTGTTACTCAGTCTGGTGTAAACAATTTATTGTTAAAGTCCTAGAATATTTGCATTTTAATTAAGGGAAATTTTAATTAAACTGGAAACTTTGTTCAGAAAAGGCAAGTTTGGGAAGTCGGTACACTTGGCCGCTATTGCTCTCATTCAGAGATGATGTACACTTCGGGAATTCTGTGTTTGGTGCCATTTAAATAGTAAAATGGCATATGTGTCTGTCTTGCTAACTTATTTGAAAATGTCTCCCAGCCACCTTTGGGGAGCCTTTGCTGAAGCAGATAGTCGAAAGACATACATAAGCTGTCTTCATAGAAGTATTCTAATATATTTATGTCCCCTGTGACCGTGGGAAATAGATTCGACGGTACTGAAACTAAGTACTTTCACTAAATAGCCTCTTCATCTAGCACCCATTGGTAGTTGGTCAGCATGGACACACAGCCCCATTAAGTAAGGGACCGTAGCAGTTTAAAAAAATACTTTGGTAAGATCTGTGAGCAAATTTACTGTAAAGTCAAAAACGGTGAATTAAACATTAGGAGGAAGTTCCTCATCCTGTTGAAATGCAAAGTGACCTCTTGATCTGTCAGGATTCTTAATGCAGCTGTGAGTGAATTGTGGTCCGGGCTTTGAACCCATTTTCCAACTTTCAGATTGACTGTAGTGATGCATTAATTTCACCTTAATCCAAGAATATTCTGAAAGATGAGGTGCCTGAGTTTCTCTAAAGATAAGCGTGGAACTGAAAAGGCTTCTTAGTATCCCGTAAGCAAGTTCCGCAGAAATGGCAACAGAGGTCAAAGAGGAGGTTTGGCAAGCTTGGATCGAGGTGTGGGGCAGACACCGATCAGGTATCAACAGGCGCAAACCCCGACTGAGCTGAGTAGGAGACGAGGCAGGTTTTTGTTAATTTCCAGGAGCTTTCACTGAGGTCCAGTCACTATTTATGCCCTGCTGGCGTGCCTCGCTTCTCCTCCCCACTGCTTAGCCCGCAGCCGGAGGTAGAGCTTTGCCCGGTTGGGGAGGTGAGGATGATGAGGGTGTCCCTCTGTCCTGAGATGAAGCTCTGAGAGCAGAAGGGGGGAAAAAGGTAGCAGCTCAGGGAGAAGCGGAAGCGGCCCCATCGTTAGCATCAAGATTAAGCAGTTCTCCCGTCTGATGGTAGGAAATGAGGCATTTTCAGCAGGGCGGACTCCGATAGCTGTGTCCTTGTGGTGCCGCACAGGACGTGCGGGGGTGGAGGTGGTTTGTGATGAAGCAAGTTAAGAAATAGACCCAGACGTGGGCCGTATTTCTCCTCTCCACAAAGGCGGCCTCCAGTGTGATCAGCCATACTATCAAAGTCTTAAACAGAAACACTGATGGATATTTGACTAAATCCAAGAAAATCTACCTTTTCTAGTGTAGTAGCTGTTTATCTAGGAATCAATTCAAGCAGATGTCGTGGGGGCT
Source organism: Ailurus styani (assembly GCA_002007465.1). Taxonomy (NCBI): domain Eukaryota; kingdom Metazoa; phylum Chordata; class Mammalia; order Carnivora; family Ailuridae; genus Ailurus; species Ailurus styani. The sequence continues at coordinate 1,789,552 of LNAC01000247.1, forward strand.
TGTAGTGAATGTTTACCGCGGCTAAGGCGCCGTACCTAACACAGTCACTGCACGGCGGGAAACATGCAGATTGCCAGGCTCAGCCCCAGAGACTCAAATAAATGGGTCCAGGGTGTGACCCCAGGAGCTGCCTTTTTTAACAAGCTTCTAGTTGGCGGCCACGCTGCTGGTCCCGGGACAACCCTCGGAACAGCCAAGTTGAAAGGCACCTTTACTGGATCCATGCTTGAGAACGTGTTGAAAGGCAGATTGCAACTCAGTAGATGGAGACAGACACCGGCCGAGTCTTCCCGACTCTTTGAGCAAAGCCTATCAATGTATTTTCCAGAAGAATATGATCCTTCCAAAAACAGCACTTACAAAGAAAATAAGGCATGGATTCCCCCAATAGCTACCATTTATGAATTCTTGCCATGTGCAGCGTGTTGGGCCAAGTGCTCTGCATGCCTTCTCTCATTTAGTCCCAACAAGAACTTACTGAGTAGAGACAATCCCCATTTTACAGATGGAACCGCTGAGCCTCAGAGTCCCAATAGCTAAGTCAATGGTAGTTTCTAGCCCGGAACCCAGCTGTGACCGACTTTGAAGCCCTAGACTTCTCCCTGCTACACTGTTTCCTTTCTTAGCTACTCAGTATCCCCCTGAAGACTTTCATTTGATACTTAAAGTACCTGTCCTTTGACTGTGTTCTCTGCTAAGTAGAATCTTTATGGCCCCACGCAGATAAGCAGACAGGCTCTGCTAACTGGAAATTTCTGTAATCCTCCAATAACCATATGATGGATTACAGAAGTTGTACTTTTCCTTAAACTCTGGGTAACCTTTAAATTTAGTCTTGGGAGAGTTATGGGCAGACAAAACAATGTAATTTATTAGGCCTTATTATGTACCTTACACTTTCATATCTGTTTTCCTTTTCTAACTCTCTTTCCTGACCTGACAGCTACAGAGACTGAGTTGTGCCCGGAAGCCGGTTCTTTCCCGCAGGCCCTGCTGCCCCTCAGTTCCTCATACGCGAAATGGGGAGAATAAGACCCATTACTCGGGCAGATCCTAGTACTTGGCATTGATGAGATAGATGCTCAGCACGGGGGTGCTGTGTATTAGTTGGATTATTCCGATGAGGCTCAACATGGATTGGAAGCCCTTGCTCGCCCTGCCCCGATGCTCCGGAATTGACATATACCCTGTCTAGCCTCTAGTTTGGACTTCTGTATCTTCCGGCTCGTGGCTCTTGCTCTCACCCTCACAGTTTCAGAGAGTGCCATTCACTTCCCTTTAATTAAGGTCATTGCCCCATGTCACTTGGAAAGTTTCAGTGTTAGATTATGTCTGAACTGCGGACTTCGAAGGACCTGATCTGAGTTCCCAGATCAAGACGTCATTTCTTTTCTTGTAGCCCTAAACAGCAGCTTGTTCCAATTAGAAAGAACTGTAAGGCATCTGCTGAAAATACGTGCACTTTTGTTAATCTGGGGTTACTCAAGAGAATGGAAAAGAGCTTATATATTACATTTGCTAATAAAGAGAAATGTTAAATATAAACAGTATTTCATGATGCGGACTAAAACAAAATACCTAAAACCTTACCAGGTCCAGCTGGTTCATATTTACGTTCCAGAAGGAAACAGTGCAAATGCACACCACCTTGAGCATTCTTAAAATTAAAGGGACAAATCGTTATCTGCAGGATCAGCAGGAACAGACTAACAGACAGTTTGATTCCCTGCCCCCCTGTTTTTTCTGAATCTAAAAACGAATTCCATTAAATTGCATTATAACATGAGGACCCAAATATTACAAGGAGAAGCCAATATAGTCACAGAAGCGAAGTCTATACTCCCCAGAGCTGAGATTGTCCCATGGTAGAATTCGCATTGACTCCGCTTCCCCCCAGGGGTAGACAACCCTTCCCCGGAGTAAATGAAGCCTTTTTAGTAGCTGCTCCCCCAGGTGGGTCTCAGGCCACCAGGGTCTCATTCACTTCAGTTATTGCTTCAGGACACTTGATGGTGCCCTAGTGGCACCAAAAGGAATGAATGCAGCTTCCGGGAGATCCTCACTTCCGGGAGTAGCTAGTGCAGGAGGGGAACCTGCTGCGTTGTAAGCCAGGCAACGTCCGTGCCACGAGATGGTTCCCAAACTTCCAGAATCCCATTACACAAAAGCCAAGCGGCCTTCTCGCCCACGCCTGCCCTCTCCGTAGCCAGGACGGGTGGGGAAACAAAGTCTATGAATTTAAGAGTGTTCGGCTCCACCAGACGCTTTTGAAAAGAAAGAGCTCAGTCATTCAAACAGCCTGATTGTATGAAGTGACATTTAGATTATGATATGACATTGCCGATTTGACATGATTGTGCTAATTGGGAGAAAATATGCTACTTTGATCAAACCGGAATAAAGGAAATAAAAAGACATTGTGGTTCAACTTGGAATGAAGGTGGCTCATCCTCACGGCTTTTGGATTGTTGCTCTTGGGATCTGCTCGGCACGGCACGCGCAACACAGTTAACGTGTCTCCACTGGTAGCCAAGACCTACAAGCTTGCGTATGAGTTGTCGGCCTCCTTCTGATTCCTTGCGCTGACTGGCACGAGACAGGGAGCCGGATGGTATTTAACTGGTTTTATTGTGACGTGACCATGATGGATGGGACAGGGGCCTCTATTATTCGCTGGGGAGTGTGGCCGTTAATGAAACCATTAGCTGAGCTAAGGCGAGTGAGGAAAATAGGGAAATTACCATTATTCTGAAGCCATTAAGTTGTAATCCACCACTTTCTCTCCTTGCTCAAAAAGGCATCTTCTTTTTAAGGCCTCCCTGACTGTCCTTTAAAGATTCATTAATTCATTAACGTTCCAAGGAGATGGGGGTGGATGGCATAGTTGAAATTCTAATCAGCCCAGCGTATCATATTATCACCATTATGCTGGTGTCTGTTTTCATCGCTGGACCCCATCAGGTTAGAGCGCTTCAGAGTTCACAGAGCCCTTTCATGCTCACAGGACAGGCAGTATGTACCCCTGTTTCACAGGTGACTGAACCGCAGCTTAGCCAGCCTAAATCACCTGAGGAGTGACTATCGGGTGGGAGGAAATGGGTTTCATACTCACATTCTCCTTGAGCCTCTTTTTTTTTCCTATCAGGGCTCTGCTTCTCCCATGTAAATCCTTTGCTGGAAAAGGGGGGCTAAGCCTCGTTAGCACCCGTCTCTTGAAAAGGAACGTTTTGCGCTGGGATGTTGTACGAAGCGTGTGCTGGGAATCTCTCGATCCCCCTGGAGTCGTGGCCAACCAGGGCTCTGCTGAGTTCCTTAGACAATGGCATCGTGCGAGATGGTCTGCTACTTCTCCATTGATGTGGAGGAAAGGCAGATGCTGTCTGGGCCAGTCAGCTGTGTCTTCTGCAGCACCAGGGAGCTTGCCCTGTGGGTGGTTTTAGTTGACTCAAAAAAAAAAATCAACAACAATGTTTCGCTCAGTCAAATTGAGTGAAGTCTACTTTCTGGCAAAGCACAGGGCTCTTAAAGACACAAGCCTGGGTCCTACGACCCTCAGGAGATCACTGTGTCCCAAGCAGCCCTTAGGACAGTTTCTCCTTCGGAGGGATGGTGAGGTCAATTTCCATGCCTGATCCTTGTTATGCTAAGGAAGTTGGCCACCCACCCGTACAGGTGTGGTGCATACACAATTGTGATTATACCTTTCAGGGCCCAAATGGGTAAGGGATCCGAGTTAAAGTCTACTGCAGGAGGGTGTGGGTCCCGAGGCCTTGTGAAGGGGAGCCAGCCGATCTGCGGCGACCCACTTAGGTCGGCATCCATCTGTGCCCGCCTGTGCCCCCGGCCGAAGAGTAGTCCCAGGCAGGACAGAAGGAAGTGGGTTGGAACATGAAACAAAGCGTATTTCTTGTCACATGTGTGTATGTTTCTTTAGGTGGGCTGGAGCCTGGCCCTGAGCAGAAGCTCGGGATGGATTTGTGAAGGGAAAGGGGTGATCTTGGGGGCCATCCTCCCCTTCTTTACCAGCGAGGCCATACACGGAAGTGGAGCTCAGTTTTCCACAGCACGGCCTGGGTCCCCAGGGGTAGGATGGGAGTGAAGTCTGTTTCAGATGCCTGCCCAGCCCGATCCTGGCCCCTTGGCCTCAGATACTGCTGTGTGAGTTAGCGGATGGTTTCCTGATGCTTTCCTGATGACTTTTCCTACTCTGGATGACCGAGCCAGGACTGCGGTCCGTGGACCAGCAGCACCAACCTCGCTGGCTGGAGCTTGTTAGAGACGCCCAGTCTCCGGGTCATGCCTGCAGGGTCCTCAGTAAGGACCCAGAAGGCCTGCCCTGGAGTGTGGTGTTGCTAAAGCTTGACACGCACCGAAATAGGAATGTTACGCTGAACGAGCAAAGCTAATGTCCTGCTTCACTTTTGCAGAAGAGGAAGGGACCTGACCTTGACTGAGATCCCACTGACTGTGCTCGGCGTGGCAGAGCCGTGCTTGCTCGGCCTGCCTGACTGCCCTGTGACATGAGTACTGCCCTCCGCACGGGATAAACTGGGAAATCGAGACCGTAAGACCCTGAGGCAGCGTGCCCACGGTCACGGGACAACGGTTCGTGGGGTTCCAGAGCCTTCCGAGGCCAGCATGAGAGGGGAGAGCCGGCGGAGGTGGTATTACTGAGGCCTTCAGGCACCTCCGGAGGAACCCTTTCATTATTGTTACTTCACATCGCCCGATAAACAAACATGCGGTCATTGTTATTTGGGAGAAAAAATAACATCGGGCTGTCGGTGTTTTAAGTTTAGATGCTTTTGTCGTGTGCTCCATTATCTGCATGTCTTACCTCCACTTTTTAGTAACAGGGTTAAAGCGGGTGTTCAGACCCTTGACTGTTGCTGTCACTGTCGCTTCTTTATTTTTGTCCCTCCATGTTCCGTGAAGACAGAAGTCTTTTAAGCCACAACGTGTAATTACCTCCCACGGGAGGAAGCTGGAAAGACAGAAAACCTCCATAAAGGCAGTTCGGTGAAAGCTGTTGATTTGCCCCAGGCTGAGGTGAGGCGTCCTTTTTGAACTTGGAGTGGATGGTCACTGACCAGAGGACCCTCCCGGGTCCACCATCCGCACGAGGCACGGTGTTCACGAGGCCTTGCACGGCCTGCCCGAATTCATTCTGTGCTTACCTTTTTCCTGAACGAGATACTACCAGGCTTAAATACAAACTAACCCTTGCCTTAATTACTTTTTACAAGTGATTCTGGGATTCACCGTTTGAATTACCCACGTGACTTCTCACACTCAGGACTGTTTCTTAAAAGCATCCCATGTGGGAAATGATTGGATGCCCTAAGAAAACAAGGAGGTTTCTTTTTTTTTTTTTTAAAGATTTGTTTATTTATTTATTTGACAGAGAGAGAGAGAGAGATCACAAGTAGGCAGAGAGAGAGGAGGAAGCAGGCTCTCCGCCAAGCAGAGAGCCCAATATGGGCCTCGATCCCAGGACCCTGAGATCATGACCTGAGCCGAAGGCAGAGGCTTTAACCCACTGAGCCACCCAGGCGCCCAAACAGGAGGTTTCTATTCACTCTTTTTGTTTGTTTGTTTGTTTCTTCCACCTGGATCAAGAGAATCCTCACAACAGGCATCTGTGTGTGTGTGTGTGTGTGTGTGTGTGTGTGTGCGCGCGCGTGTGCACGCACATGCACACATGTATGTGAGTGCATGTTTGGGTCTCGATTCGTCTCTGCTTTAGATTGGGCAACATTGTAATGGGCAGGTTTGCCTACATGTTTATTACTAATATTAATATTGTCTCCTACATTTAATTTTTTAAAGGAGGCTCCATGCCCAGTGTGGAGCCCACTATGGGGCTTCAACTCACAACCCTGAGATCACGACCTGAGCTGAGATCAAGAGTTGGACACTTAACTGACTGAGCCACCCAGGCACCCCTTTCTCCCGCATTTCGTTCATACAATTCTATATGAACCAGCTATTGCCTTATTCTTATTTTGAGGCTTTGTNTAAGAAAACAAGGAGGTTTCTTTTTTTTTTTTTAAAGATTTGTTTATTTATTTATTTGACAGAGAGAGAGAGAGAGATCACAAGTAGGCAGAGAGAGAGGAGGAAGCAGGCTCTCCGCCAAGCAGAGAGCCCAATATGGGCCTCGATCCCAGGACCCTGAGATCATGACCTGAGCCGAAGGCAGAGGCTTTAACCCACTGAGCCACCCAGGCGCCCAACAAGGAGGTTTCTATTCACTCTTTTTGTTTGTTTGTTTGTTTCTTCCACCTGGATCAAGAGAATCCTCACAACAGGCATCTGTGTGTGTGTGTGTGTGTGTGTGTGTGTGTGTGCGCGCGCGTGTGCACGCACATGCACACATGTATGTGAGTGCATGTTTGGGTCTCGATTCGTCTCTGCTTTAGATTGGGCAACATTGTAATGGGCAGGTTTGCCTACATGTTTATTACTAATATTAATATTGTCTCCTACATTTAATTTTTTAAAGGAGGCTCCATGCCCAGTGTGGAGCCCACTATGGGGCTTCAACTCACAACCCTGAGATCACGACCTGAGCTGAGATCAAGAGTTGGACACTTAACTGACTGAGCCACCCAGGCACCCCTTTCTCCCGCATTTCGTTCATACAATTCTATATGAACCAGCTATTGCCTTATTCTTATTTTGAGGCTTTGTCAACTGCCATGCTCTCAGACTCATGAGTTTTTAAGAAGTCTTCTCAAAGAGCCTTTAGTGAGAAAGACATGAGGCTGTGAGGACATTAGCAGCATCGATGGTCCCATGTAACAGTCACCACAGTCATCAGTCTGGGAGGAGATGCAGTGAGGCTATGCAAATATCCCAAGCATGGTGTCCCACCAACTTTAGCATCCACTGGTGGACGTCGCCTGCAGAAATTCTTGCTGTGGTGCTCTAATAAAGATTTTCCATTTCCCTCCTTTTTTCTACTTTTATTAATTGGAATTCTTCTGTAAAGAAGAGCTATCCTTTCCCCCCTTTACATCTTTATTCAGTCATTTATTTATATTAGTAGGAACCCATGGGTATTTATTTTAATCTATGGGTTATAATCTAATACTGTTGTTATTTATTTTCTTGCTCACATTGTTCCAGCTTTAGCCACCGCAACTCCCTCCTTTCAGATCGGGAGATGGGCTGGAGAGGGGGATGCCCTGTCCCAGGTCGTGCTGTGACTTCGGGGATCGCACTGGCGTTAGAACATGAATCTCTTTTTGAACTTCAGGTTCAGGCTTCTGCATTGTACTGTGCCATTCTGGGAAGCACTGTGAAAAAGATGTAGGTGCACACTCTCACCTTGTCGTACATTTTATCTATCTTTTTTAAAAAAAGATTGTATTTATTTATTTGCGAGACAGAGAGTGGGAGAGAGCACAAGCAGGGGCAGAGGCGGGCAGAAGGAGGAGCAGGCTCCCCCCTGAGCAGGGAGCCCGATGCGGGGCTCCATCCCAGGACTCTGGGATCCTGACCTGAGCCGAAGGCAGCTGCTTCACTGACTGAGCCCCCCAGGCGTCAGCATGACCCACTGAAGAACGGGATCTAAAATAGGACGGGTGAACTTGCCTCTTAAGGGTTAACCCCATTGTAAGGCGGCATAGGTAGGGGGGCCAAATGGTCAGCATCCGCGTTCTCCTGGGACAGTCCCACTTCGTCCCTATTTTCGAGGTTGTCAATAGTGTCCCGTTTCTCCCTCACAAGTATAGAGATTTGGCTGATACGGCTGCCCCACTCCACTGGTTTTCAATCTTTCGCTCCCCATCAGAACACCTGGAGAGCTTGTTAAACCACAGTTTCTAATTCATTCGGTTTGGGGTGGGGCCTGCGAATGGGCATTTATGGCAAGCTCTAAGGTGACGCCTGTGCTGCCTTTCGGGGACCCCATTGGAGAAGGACCATCCTAAGCGTTGGACAGACACTCCCAGGTGAATGAATGGATGAAGCATGTCCGAGGTGTGCCGGGCACCGTGCTGGTTGCTGGGGGTGAGATGCAGTCTGGTGGGAGCCCAGAGGCCGGGACGCAGGTGATAGGGCAAGTATGGGGCGCTCTGTGAGTGGGCGCCAGAGGCACCTCTCGTATATTTGAGGTCTCTCTGTGCGGACTCTGAGAAAAAGGTCGTATCGCGCTTCTAGTACCTTATCAAATCATTTTATTCCTCGTCCATCCGTTCTACAAGTGTAGTAACCGTTCAGTCGATTGGACACCAACCGAGAGCCTAAATCGGCATTTTCTACCCTTCATTTTTATTTAGATTCAAGAGGCAAGCAAACAGTTGCTCCCCGCTCCCAGTATGGGCACGCACTCGTTCTAAGCATGATACCTGCCTACTTGTTAGGTTGGATTGGATTCCATTTCTCAGTTGTGTAATGGAATGACGATGGAGTCATTTCTTTCTGCTACCTGTGTGCATCTACCAGACAGAATAGTGTCCAGAAATGGAATTTTAGCAATAAGAGATGGAATAAGAGATTTTCAATGAACCCTTTACTTAACCACAAAGTGTGCTTAATCAGAACAACCTATCGCTCAAATAGTTTAGTAAAATCATGTTTCCTTGGTGGTTCATAGTTTGAATATAGTGATAGGGGCATCTGTCTTTCATGACACCACTAGAAAAAGTATCCCATAGGCCAATCACTCTAGCCGTGTACATTCTCCAGTAAGAACCTAGCCTTCAGACCCTGTTCTCAACAAGGTTTAAGTTCACATTGGACTCCGTCATTGAACATGGCTTATCCTCATACCCCCTACTAGTGAGAAGTGTTCAAGCTGATGGCATAGTCCCTGGGTGTCTGTCTAGGCCCTTGCTTGGCCTCCACCCATACCCTGCTGACCAGAATTACCAACAGGTTTTCTCTATACTGTGCCCTGATTTTAGAGCTAAGATGGAAGCAAAACTGGTGCGAGTCCTCACCTTCAGAGTCAGGGACATACCGTGTGATTAGTATGGTGACATCACGAAACTTTCCACTTGTGGTTTACTGTTAATGTTTGTTAATAGATGTGGTGCATAAACAATGAATCTTGGATCACTGAAAACATGAAATTAAAAAAAAATCCTTGGGGCGCCTGGGTGGCTCAGTGGGTTAAAGCCTCTGCCTTCGGCTCACGTCATGATCTCAGGGTCCTGGGATCGAGCCCCGCATTGGGCTCCCTGCTCAACGGGGAGCCTGCTTCCTCCACTCTGCCTGCCTCTCTGCCTACTTGTGATCTCTCTCTCAGTGTCAAATAAATAAATAAAATCTTTAAAAAGTATCCTTGCAAAAAAAAAAAAAAAAGAAAAGAAAGTAACCTTTTATACCATGTATCCCATGGCATGGTGCCATGGGATACATTCCTTTAAAATATTTTTCACCTTGCCCATGTAGTAAATTATGTTTATAGAGATGTAGTTAGTGACACAGGCAAGATCATAGTAATGGCATTCCTAATTATATCGCTGTACATAAAAAAGTGACATCGATATTATCAAGTACCCTTAATAGTCCCAAATGGTGTCGGATGCCAGCAGCCTCTGATTTGCACATAGCTTGTAAATCTTCCTGACGCTTTTTCTCCCCTACACACTTTCCAACTTGGTAGCAATCTTTCTTTCACTATTTCTTGGTAAAGCCAGTGTTCCACGATAGCATCTCCAACTTGTCGATGGCTGCCGCGCATGTCCGCCTTGCTCCCCATGTAGAATCAAACTTGAGACCCAGTGTGTGTCCTTGTGTCATGCTGTGTTTCCACGTTGTTGTCTCCCTGGCACTTTATTAATGTTTGAACATGTCAGTAGGATGTTACACATAAATTATGTTCCTCTCTGTCTCCGAGGGAGAAGATCCCTTGATGGGCACCTCACCTTGGTTCTAATCCTATTATCAATAATACAACAAATCCTGAAGTCTTGGGCCTCAACTTTTCCTTCTCGGCAGGGCAGGTATATTTAAGAGTCTTGGTGGAAACAGTGTTGAGCGGTGTGACACTGTTCCGTGTTTGCTGCGGTCACATGCAAAAGGATACTATCATTTAGCCCTGATTGGGTGTCGGTAATAGCTTGTATTTATTGAGGGGCTAGTAAGTGCAAGGGGCCGTGAGAAATAAACAGGTGATCAAGACACTGACTTTGCCCTCGTGTCATCTGCAGTCCCGTCGGGGAGATTATGCTTGCCCACAAACTCCGCGACAAGTAGAGTTAGGAGCTGAGAGCGAGCCTGCTGGGAATTCAGGGGACGGACCGCTCCCTTCCCATGGTGCGGGGTAAAGAGTGGGTTTGAGATTGGCTTTGTACCTGAGGAGATGAGAAAGGACAGATACAGGAGAAAAAAGGCTAAGAAAAAAGCCCAGTGTAACCCGGGGACCGTCCTTTCCAGTGTCCTTTGCCCACCTGGTGTGGGCCCGTGACTATGGGGGGGTCCTCTAGCCCCTCTCTGATTTCCTGTTCGGCATTTCTCTGTGGCCGAGCAAGTGCGGTTTCTGGGAGTCTCGTCTGGTCCCAAGGCCCTCTGTAGTGAAGACGCTCTCGAGAGAAGCGTTGACTTCCCAAGCATCCAGCTTTAGTCAAAATCGAGCAAGGAAAAAGCCCTTCCTTGACGACCTAGTTGGAGCTGGAGGGGCCCCCTCCTCTTCTGGGCTCCCTGTCTGTCTGGGTGTGTACCGAGATCAAGTTCACATCTGCTCTTCCTCTGGTGTCTGTCGCTCTCCGCTGCTCGTCCCGTCATCCCGTCAGGCTCTCATCGCTGGACGCTGACTCGTGACTCGATAGAGGCCTCGTGGGGAGCAGGACAGGGCCGCGCCGTGTGGCCGCTGTGACTCAGCCACCTCCCCCCTGCAGCAAGTACTTCCGGCCAGCTTGGTGCTCTGCCCATGTACACTTTGGGACGCCGTGCGGTGGGAGTGCTGAGATCAGCTCGTTCTGCTCCTGTCACCCACAGTGGGTTTCACCCACGGATACTCTGTGCTGGGCTATTGGCCAAATGTTCCCTTTCCAGCCACTAATTCCCAGGGTTTTGTCACACGCAGAGTTCTCCTTATTTGCATTTCCGAGCCGGCTGCCACCGAAATGTCCATCCATGTCTGAGCGTCGATGTGGATGCAGAAAGCAGCCGTGTCCTACTTACTTGAAAACATAACGTTCTAGTCTCACAGTGTAGACCTCTCCGTAAGGTGGAAATACCTTTAGCAGAATGGATTCTGACCAATTAGCTCTTAGAATCAAGAGGATAAAAGTGTCATCTTTTCACATATGTGTGCCTTTACACCGGCTAGACAGATCTTTTATCTTTTTTCGGGGGGGGGGCAGGGGCAGAGGGAGAGGGAGAGAGAGAATGTTAAGCAGGCTCCATGCCCAGCATGGAGCTGGATGAGGGGCTCGATCTTCCGACCCCGAGATCATGGCCTGAGCCAAAACCAAGAGTCTAACACTGAACTGATTGAGCTAGATAGATCTTTTGTCATTTTAAAAAGACTTCCAATATGATCGACCATGAAAATAATTCTGTATCACTATAAAATTTTTGGTTTTATGATTTTTTGTTTGTCTTAATTAAAAAGTAAGGGCCCTACAGATGAAGGGAACTTTTAGAAATCATTGGATTTGTCCTCACCGTATAGGGATCAACCATTCTAGGCAAATGGAAATGTAGTTTGCTTCCGAAGGTGTCCTGAGAAATAGATTCCACAGCCAGGAGCTCGACAAATACTCATCAAATTAAAGAATGAGCCTTTATTGGAAACACACTTCATTGGCTAGCAAGGAAGTTCTGAACACATATTTGTGGAGTGGACATCTGCGTGAAGAATGGACAGACAAGCCGCTAGGAAATTTTCCAGCCAAGCTAAGGTGATTTCCTCCCGTTGCAGCTAAAATCCATTTCTTCTTATTCAGTTTGCAGAGCGTGAGCTAGTTCCCCTGGCTATTCACGATCGCCTCTATGTTTGAAGGAAGTTGCAAATTCTTCCCTCAGTCCTGTCTTCCTCCAGCTGGATAATCGCAGCCTCATTTACCTTTCCTCAGAGTTTCATCTTCCCATGTCTGGAAGAGTCTCTGTGGCTCGCTGAGCCCCGAGTGCATCATAATCCCCTCTCTGTTGTGGGTCCCAGGCCTGGATATGCCAAAGTGAGGTTTACAGAGGATTAGTGAGCATTTTGTATCTAAACCTGGATGATGACAATCACAGACTTCATTTGTGGATAAAGAAAGCCATAAGACAATGGAGGTTTTGTTGGATTTGTGATGACTTTCTCAGAATCTGGTTTGACCACTCTTCGCTCTTCCCTCCCCCAGCCGCTATTTCTAGAACTCCCCACTGTGATTAGACGGTATCAGGAGAGGAGGCTACTGTGTTTCCCTCTTGGTTGTTGAAAACGATATGCTTAATAGTTTATTAAGCATTTTCAAATAGCTTCCTCCAAGAGCTGGAGAAAGATTTCTCCTCTCTCATATAATTCCCTGGCTCTAAAATTGTCCTTTAGCTGGAAAATATTGATTTTGCTATTGTCTAGCCCCCAGTGGAGTGCTTCTTATCTCCGAGACTGGATTTTTGGCAGAATGAGAGCTGACAGAATTCAGATTTAGTCAAGAGAAGTGCGTCAGGGTCGGCAAAATGGTAAACACTGAGAACAAATGGGGTGTTAACTTGGGACATTGTGTGTGAATTTTGTGAAATGAAGTTCAATCAGGAACCAGGACCTTTGTGGTGTACATTTGTTGAAGATAATTATTTCAATGCCCCAGTCTCCTTGTAGACGGAGGAGACTGATTTCCGTGGGTTTGTTTATACAGGTTAAATCATAAAGCGAGACTAAAAAGGGAAACAGTCCAAATTTTCAACAGTGAGAGAAGAATTGCATAAGTTTGGTGTATCCATATCCTAGATGATCATTAATTTTTCTTCTCTGTGCTTTTTAAAAGTGGCCAGTTTCGTTTGACAATGACCCTGTGTTACTTTTTATACATACTCCTGTAGTGAGTGAGTTCTGGGAGTCCTTGTGGTCCTCCGTTGTACCTGAGCTTGGTCTTGGGGACCCCCACTCAGATGCCCAGGCTCCGGCTCTGTCCCCCCATCCCCGCAGAGTCAGACACGTGGGGACAGACATGTAAGTGCATTTCCCGGGGTTTCCTTTGCCAGCGAGCAGAGCCTCTGATTGCACTTGGTTCCCCGTGTGTTCTGAGCGGTGTTCTTGGTCTGCTCACTTGGCTGTTTTGTTTTTGAGTGGAAGGACCGAGTTTAATATTACAAAGTGAGTCTCGGCTTCACAGTACACATCCCTCTGCAGGAATGAAGAAGTCAAATCCGGGAGAATGGAGGGCTTTCATGGCCTTCGATTTTTCTCTCACGCGTTTGGTTCGAAGTCTGTCTACCTGGGGATAGGGAAATCAGGGACATCCTTCCCGTACTGCGTCTGTAGTGACAATTCCTAAGCCAGTCAGGGCCCAGCTCTCTCCTGAGTATTTGTTGCTCTGTGGGAGGGAAAGCAAACAGGAAGCGAGCGGTCTCTCCCCGACCGCCTGGTCTAGGTGGTGAGACGGGGGGTTGCACCCAAGATCTGACGTCTAGTGGGATTCCAGAAATGCTCAGGGGGGGTTCTCCCTTTTGTCAGGACGTTTTCTTTGAGGGCGAAAAAAGAGAAGACTCTCCTGTCTTGTCTCTCCGGCCCTTCTGTCTTGTGTATGTGTCATTTTTCTAAGGGAACGATAACGAACAGACAGTAAAACGCTCAGATCTCAGGTGTTGGGTTCAATGAGTTTTGACAGTTGCGTCCCCCCTAGCTAAGCAACCACCACACGAAACAAGATTCCGATGAGTTCTGTTCACTAGCAGTCGCTGTCAGGCCCGTACGTAATTGACGCATTTCTAGAGCCATGTTCAAGAAAGTAAAAAGAAACAGGTGGTACTAATTTCAATACTATGGTTTAACCTGGTGTATTTAAACCCTCACGATTTCAACACAAAATATAGAAGTGATACCAAGAAATGTTAACACTTCTTTGAAAACAAGTCTCTGAAACTTGGTATGCATAATGCATCTCAATTTAGAACACTGCAGTGAATCACACCTAACGTGAGCTTTACTATGGTTGTCTCCGAAGGGACTTTTTTCCCACTTCCCAGGGGCCCTGAATTCCAAATCCCTGCCGACAGAAGGCAGGCATGTCTTTCTGTGACATAATCTGAAGACCTGAACCTGTACTTGAGCCTCAGGCTGTGCCCTCAGTCTACCCTTTTTTCTTCCCATCTCTGCCCCCCCAGCTTCCTTCCACTTAGATTACACGACTGAGCGCTCACCGAGCGCAGGGAGTCTGTATAGTTGCTGGCGAGGGAAAGGCAGTGACATCGTCCTGGCTCTGGGGCAGCTACAACCCAGTGGAAGGAGATACTTCCACACACCCCCGTAGACAAAAAATAGACACAGCCCTTGGGTTAGATTAGACTTCTGAAAGATGAGGCCTAACCTTTAAAGCATGGTTAGAAGTTGATGAGGCAAAGCAGAAGGAACAGGCATGGAGAATGAATAGAGAATGAATTAAGAGACAGATGGCCAGCTCCGACATTTACAGGCTGTGTCACCTTGGGCCAATTGCTTTACATCTCTGGGCCGCTTTTCCATCATCTATAAAGGAGCGATAACGAGACCTCCGTACCAGAGCTGTCAAAAAATCAAACAGAAAAAGATTATTAAGAACCTGTTGCCATGATTGGACCATTCGTTCATTCATTCATTTGTTCAGTAAGTGCTTTAAGAGCCCTACTGCGTGTCGGGTACTGGGCTAGTTTCTGGGAATACTGTGGCTTGGTGTGTATTGTCCCAAAGCTCGATGTCTGTCCAAAGGGTTTAATTTACAGCAGGTGTTCTATCAAGAGGCGAGGCCGACTTGAGGAAAGCAGCACTCCGTGGAGGGAGATAAGATAGGGGGGCTAGAGTGGGGCCCACCTCATGGTCTCATGCCTGCTGACAGCATTTTGAGACTCTTCTTCAGTGTTTACCAATGTTCAGGATTCATTTACTTCAGTAAAACCAGAAGAGACTGTTTCATTGTGGCTCACAGGGGCCACTTGGTTTGATTTGCATTTGTCGTGTCCTCCCATGCAGACTTCACACTGGGATAGGGGACTGTGCTGCCCTGGAATCGTTCACCCCGGTCCTCTGCTGAGTCCTTCCACAGTGCTACCTGGATGAGGTTTTTATTGACTGCAGCGAAGGCATAGTCCCTGGGACCTGACCTGGCCTCTGATGTTTGCTCCATGGTTGAGGGTTGAGAAGCGAAGGGGCAAGTGGGCGGTCTGGTACCCGTGTGCGTCCAGGCTGTGATCAAAAGGAGCCCGAGGCTACAAACTAGGATATCTGGATTGTAGCCCTCTCTCTGTCATTCATTTGCTTTGTGACCTTGGGCAAGTCACTTAACTCCTCTGGGCCTATTACCCAATCTGCAAAGAATGAGTTTCAGCTCCATGACCTCTGGGATCTCGTTTCATATTTCGTGATCGTCTGGCTCCCAGGGTTCGTGTCTTTGGCGCTCCCGGCCCCCAACACGCACACGTTGCACTCTGGGCGACTGAACTCACACCCATTGAAGACGGAGCGCGAGGACCATCATTCCCGTGGAGATGTCTCATTCCACTGTGGCCACAAAGGGGGGTGAAAAAGGGCAGCAAGGGGATTCTGGTCTCTGCTGGGACCTGTGTTTGGTTCTTTGTCTTGTCGTCCTCCAGGCGCCGAGTGCCTGATCGTCGCCGCGTGTGACGGAGAGGACGAATTCTGCCTCCTCCGATCTGCATGTAGAAGTTAGCATTGTGCTAGGGCGAGTCTGAATTCTGCGCTCACAAGGCAGTTTCTATCTTGACCTTTTCGATCTTTAATATGTTCTGCTTCCTGATTTAGGCACCAGACCTGGATTTATGAAGACGTGTCCAGCAGCACGATTAGCAGTGCTTTTTGTAGCTGGTTATTGTGTGAGCACTGGGGAGAGGGGTGTGGACAAAGAGCGACCAAACTGTTAGAAAGATGACAGCGGCCAATGCCTGGAGGTGTCCCAGCCCATCCAGTCCTCCCATACACAACTAAAATCGCCATAAGAGATCTGGAATATCTGTTTGGTTTTGATGCATCAATAACCCAATAACCCTCTAATTTATGCATGCTTGCTATTAGGCTTTGTTTAAATGAGTTCCTTCCCAAAAGGAACCAGCTTCTGTTCTGAAGAAATAAATAAAATGCATGAGGTGAACTTTCCTACAACTGATTTTCAGTGTGGAGTTTTCAGGGTGTAATTTAGAAGTAGCTGTAGTGGTTTAAGACCAGAGACGGTGTATGTAGGTATGTAGGCAGGAGACTACAAGGATGTACTGGTGAATGACTAGAAGCCAGAGGGCAGAGGGAGAGATCTAGCCATGTGGATTTCAGCTCAGTTTCACATCTCTACCCTAAGGCATTAGATGCTGCTAATTCTTCAAAAGCCAAAGATTTGTTTTACAGAAGAAGTTCTGATTTGATTAAGATATTGCTTCCAGACCTAATGTTCCTTTAGCAAATCATGCCTACATCCATGATTGGAAATAAACTGCATGTTATCTAAGCATAAAAAAAGCCACATGATTTGGAACTATTCTACAGAAGTAACATTTAGTGTAATTACAGTACATTTAGATTAATTAGAGTGCTGGTTCCGGGCGCCACCACACTTAAGGTCGTATTGGCGTTTTCGTTCTTAACCCTCTGCGGGAGAGGTTTATCTTCTGGCTGTCTACTTTTTCCTCAGGAAAATATTTGCGTCTGATATAGGGCTAGATCACAATCGAATGGCCTTTCTACTTTTAAGGTAACTTTAAAAAGATAGGATTTCAGAGGAATTATTTTGTTAAGATTGCTGTTTCTCTGTAGAATCTCAAAATAGGCAGAGATTAATTTTCAAAAACTGAAAATGATCAAAATGATTAGTTGGGAAATGGACTTGCTAATAAATGGCTCATGCCTCCTTTCCATAGCCTTTCTAACATTGCCCAGAAAGTACTGAATGGCTGATACTTACCTAGCCAACCTGGCTTTGGCTCCATTCAAAGGCTGCCGAGCAAAGTAGTGGTTGGCAATTTCGTTCCTTGTGAGTACCATTATAGGCCTCAGATTCTCAACTCTTGATAGCATCGGTGATTTTTTTTCTGAAACAACCAAAAGTGATTTGGAGCCAGATTTGGCAAGTAAGGAGGTTGATACGGTCAAATACCTATTTTACTAAAAAATGAGTTGTGTCTCTAAAATAATGAGCTTCATTTTCATACATGGTTCATAACTACAGCTGAAGGTAATTCCCTCTGAGGAATTCCAGACTGTTGAGCAATGCCCGTCTCCTTGAAAACAGTGGCTAGTTTCCTCTTGGTGCTGCTTCGAAGGTGCCAGTGTTCATTTGAATGTCAAATGTCTGCTAGTTTGTTCTATGAAGAGTCTCATTATTTTATGGTCCTATTCCATATCAATAAAAGGAGGTTTCTTAAAAATCCTCAGCGATTGACTTAAATGGCACTAAATATCATCCTGATTTGTTAGGCGTGTTAAAAAATCTCCTAAAATACATCCTTCTATAAATGACTATAAGTACGCTCCAAAATATTTGTTATGATAAATGACAATATCTTGCTGGATACTTACCATTAGTCAGACAGTGTGTTTCCTGTGCTTTTAACTCATTCACCTGTGATTTCTATTTTTCAAGATTTGATTTTTTTTTTAAGTAATCTCTATACGCAACGTGGGGTGCGAACCCATAACCCCGAGATCAAGAGTCGCACGTACCACTGACCGAGCCAGCCAGGTGCCCCATCCATGATTTTTTTTTTCAAGGACTTTAGGTACCCATTTTTTTTTTAGGTACCCATCTTTTCAAAGGGTGCCAATTACATCGGCTTGTGAAGGGTCGATCTGCCATTTCCCCCCATGCGATGACCTGTGACGAGGGTGCGCTTCGTGGGCATAGCCCGGGTGTCTCCCCATCATTGCAGCCGTCCTCTCGGAGGATGAGGGCGAAAATAGGGATGGTGTAGACAAGTTTTACAGAGGAAGTTCTATTAAATGAACAAAAGAATCAGGGCAGAAGCGGTGAATTTTTTAACTCCTGACCTGGTTTGATTTTTCTTTCCCCTTTCTAGTTTGCCCTGCTGGATTCTATTTTGCCTTTTCCTGGTGGAGGCGTGCAGGCGAGTAGCTCTTTTCAGGAACAAATGATGTCATAAATCCAGACTGAAATCAATGAGGTTCTGAGCTCTGAGAGCGAGAGGCACTCTTCCCTGCTTACCGTGCTGCATATTTGAAGCCAGAAGCCAGAGGCTTGGGTGTTGTTCCACACACAGCTCTCATTTACGGGCCTATATATAGCTGCTCTGTCACCAAGCTGGGTTCCCAATACCCATCTTCCCCTTTGAAACTGGAGGAATATTTAGAAGAAATAATAGAGAGTACATATGTTCTCATGTCTGTCTCCAAACATATAAGAGAAGAAATGGAAAACCACCACTCGGTAATAACACTGTAAAGTAAACGTTACAGCCTGGGATTCTTGGAAGTGGCTCCAAACTCCCCCCCACCCCCCTTAGCCCCCCGGCCCTGGCTCTTTAGCTTCCCTCGGCTGAGGGGAACTTAAATACCAGTGCCCAAAGTGTGGATTTAGTCAAAGGGAGGAAAACAGTGTTCTGAAGTTCTGACCTCACTTAGAGGAGGCCCATCGGTACACAGTAGGAGTCTCAGGCCCCGGGTAGGCCCCTAGGCCTGGGAGTTGCTGCTTGAATGCTGTGCGCTTCTGTTCTCATGGAAAGTACAAGGGCCTACCCGAGGCTGGCACTCCCAGGAGAGGGGTTCGACCCTGTCTTCCTGTACATCATGTGGGAGAAGCTAGTTTGGCAGTTTGAGTTGGTCTTTTCTAGTGGAGGGGGTGGAAAACTGGACTGATTTTTCTAGTCCCTCATCACACGGATCGCTTGGCTTGGGTTAGGGCCATGTTGGGGGTGAGGGGGGTGAGGCCCTCAGCCGCGCCTGGCATTCCTGGTGGCACCAGAAACTTGGTAATTGAGGCATATGGTGATGAATGTGGTATTTATATAAAAAATCAAAATTAAGGTAAAAAATATGTGATGAATGGAGGGTCTAATTGTTAAATACAGACAGGATCAGTAACAGTGCTGTTCTGAGCAATGCTGGAGCCCGGGGCAAGAGAAAAAAAATACTGCATTTGTTTTAATTAAAACAATAGTGCCTTAAAATTCCATTTATCTTGATGACCGAGTTTCTTGGACCGCTCCTGCTTTCCTGAAAGGCCAACTCTAGTGCCATCTCTCTTGAGTTTTCCCTGATTTCGCTCCACACCCCCGTTCCAGTGGCTTCTCTGTCTTCTGTCAGAAAATATTTTACTTCTGCCGATCTCCTGACAGCATTTGCTGCGGTAGGGTCTAATTATTTGTTTGGGGTTTCCGCCTCTTTCAGAAGACCATGGCTTCCTCGGGGGTAAAGACCACAATGCCAGCCAGTGCAGGAAGGCGTCAAATGAATGAGTGGAAATAACCTTTGAGTCTTTCAGGACTTCAGCAGCAGGTTGCCATTTCCAGTGGTTCCTAACTCTGTCCCTGGGTCACTTGGGAGCCTCTCTTTGGGAAACGGAAGTGCCATGGAGAGAACTTTCCTTTCTGAGGATGGAGCGGGGAGCCGGGCGGGTAAGCCGGTAACAGTGGATCCGTCCCGGCAGTGCCCTGACTTCACGGCCTGGGGACCCCGCAGCGGGTGTGCAACCGTGCGGGGGGGCCCCGGCTCCGCAGAGAATCTGGGCCCAGAGGGTTGGGCCCCATGGGGGCTTCGGGAGGCCCTGCACGGCCGGCCGGCCAGGCTCTGCGTCAGGGTCGGGCTAGGGCGACGGGGCGGGTGCCTGGGGGCGCTCTCCGGAGGTGCCAGTGGGTGCCCGGGCCCCACCTTGCCCCCCATCCCCGTGGAGCCAAAATTTCCGGGGGGGGTGGTCGCCCTGACCCTAAAGGGCCACATGCCATACAGGACCACATTCAGGATTCCGGTCCAAGGCTTGTGTGTGTGCGGGCTCTCTGGGGGGCTGCTTCACTTTCTCAGGTTAACTGAAATGGTTCACCCTAGGGCATCCTATTAAAAGAAAGAAAAAAAACAAAGACGAAACAGAGTGAGGCAAGCTAGACAATATTTATGATCACTTCAAATCAGAGACGCGGAAGTCAGTACTGAGAGGGCCCCTTGCGCGTGGAGCTCACGATGAAGACGCAGGGTCCACGAGTTGGGATCCCAGCTGTAGGACGCGGGGAAGCTGTCGAGCCTGCTTACGGGAAAATGTTCATGAGCGAGAGGACTTGGCCAGCCCCCACCCTTGTCCCTTCTTTAGCGACTTCAGCCGGCGGAATAGTGGCGGCCTGTGGCAGCGTGGCTCTGTCTCCCCGATGACAAATGAGCGGTCTGACCGATTTCTCTTTTAACCACATCTAATCACTTGGCAGCCTGCTCTGGCACCGTGTAGACACAGGCCGGGCTGTCCCGGGAGCTGCGTATTGATTTCGTGTTAAGAAGCCATGGCCGAGTGGGGAGGAAGTCGCGCCACACCAGAGTACAAAGCCGGGGCGAAGCGGAGGCTTTCCTGCTCAGAGCCTCGCCAAGATGCTCACGGAAGCGTCACCTTCGCTGGCGCCTCCTGCTGCCCTGTCTCATGCAAGCAATCTCAGACCCCAAGCTCGCGTACTTGCGGAGGCCTGCGTCGCGTAAGGCTCGGGGAACCATCTCCCTGGCCATGCTCCCCTCCCTGCCCCAAGCCCTGTGAGGCTGCACACGCGCGCACACACGCACGCACACACACGCACGCGCGCGCGCACACACACACACGCACACGCACGCACACCCCTGTCTCTCTTCTTCCCTCCCAGCCCTCCCCTCTTGCTCCTCCCGTCCCCACCTCTGGCGCGGGGCTAAGGCCGTGCACCTGCTTGGGGCGCCGAGGGCCCGGGAGGCGACTGGGTGCCCGTGTCCACGGCGCTCACCTTCTGGTCCCAGGGGGCCGATGTGCAGCAATCGGCACAGACGGAGAGGGTGTCATTTTCGAGCGCAGTGAGCGATCTGAGGAATTCAAACAGGACGGTGTGGCACCGCTCCCGGGGCGGGGCGGCCTGTCGATGGGGCAGCGCAGGCGAGCATCTGGGGAGGCTGCTGCGAGAGACGGCGGCGCGCCGCTCCGAAAGGCCCCGAGGCGGGGACGTGCTTGGCTTGTCTGCGGCACAGAACGAGCCTTGTCCAGGATGGTACCCTCACAGTGGATGAGGTCAGGGAGGTAGGCAAGGACCAGACCGGTGGGTCCGTCAAAGGCTGAGAGAGGCGACCTGACGTTTACTCTGCCCGCAGTGGGAGGGCGCTGAAGGAACTGGGCCAGGCCTCTCGGTCCCCCTGTTCGGTGCCAGCCGGGTGGTGGTGCAGGAGTTTCTCCGAGTAGTGGTCCCATCTTTTCTGCTTTGTGTGTGTGTGTAGCTAGAGTGTCTGCTGACGTGATGTGTCCAGAACAGGGTGCCTACAAATGACTGACGTTTAATCTTTGGTTCGACAAGAATAAAAGAAAGCAGAAGAGTTCGTCGTCCGCTAATGCTCACCTTGCTGGAGGGAAGGAGACAACTGCCCCTCCGCGGGGCTTGTCTGCCGGGCGCGAAGGGGCTGTGGCGTGAAGTAAGGGAATCTGAGTGAGAAGGAAACCTCGCTTTACCTAGAAGGGAAAAACGTGATCAAAAACAACAAACATGCTGTAAATAACTTCTGCTGCACCGTGGAACGATTCGATAAACCTACGGGGGCACTTACTGGTCTGGTGGTATCATCATGGTTAGGACTTAAACTTCAGCTCTGCTTGATCACTTGAATTCAGCCCCAGATATATTTGAAATATATTTGGTTCATGTCTGAGACACTGAGGATAACAGGTATATGGCCATAAGGCTATATTCAGTGAGTAATAAAGTGATTGCTAAGAAAGGGAAGTCCAAAATGGCCAGAGAGGTAGGGGAGAGCTGCCTCATTCAGTAGATGCCATCAGGGCAATGACCATTCAGTAGACGCCATCAGGGCAATGACCGGTCTGGAAGAAAGGTATTTTTCCTCTAAGGCGTGGTAGTTCCTTCTTCTTCTTTTTTAAGATTTTTATTTATTTATTTGACACACACACACACACACACACAGAGAGATCACAAGTAGGCAGAGAGGCAGGCAGAGAGAGGAGGGAGCCCGATGCAGGCCTCGATCCCAGGACCCTGAGATCATGACCTGAGCCGAAGGCAGAGGCTTTAACCCACTGAGCCACCCAGGTGCCCCTGGTAGTTCCTTCTTGATTAAAGAGAAAAGCTGTTTTGGAGGCGTCTTGAATTGGCCTCACCTGGCTTTTTGCACTCACTTTCTACTCTGCCGTTGGACACCATTTTGCATTCGTACTTCTGCTTTCCTTCATCCCTCTTCTGTGCCTTTACTCTTGCTCTTCCAATGGTCAGGAAGACTCCTCCCCCACCTTTTCTATCTTCAGCCACCTAATTATCCTTTAATGTTAGGCTGAAGTGCAACCTCCTCCAAGCAGTCTTCCCGGATTTTCTCACGCCGAATGTCTACTCTTCCCATGTGTTTCCTCTGGCTTATGTTATGTTCATTTTTTATGGCTCCTTCACATGACTACACTGTCCCTATCTTCCACTGTCCCTAGAGAGTGCATTCCACAAAGTAATGCTCGATAGAGATTATTGAATGACTAAATGTGATTGCAGTAATACCATGCTCATTTCTCTCATCTTCTTCCTCGGCACTGGAAAGAGGAGGATGTGTGAAGAGTTGGCTGCTGTCTGCCGTGCTCTTTACAGCAGGTCAGAACAGTTGCAAGCTCTGATACATCACATACAGTCGAAGTGAAGAGGTGAGAGCATGGATGCTTGTCATCAGTAGGGATCAAGGACATGATGAGAGAAATTATGTCAGTGGCTGGCCTGTTAGTCTTAACCCAGGAAACTGATGGTGCTTGGCTTTGTGACTACAGCCTAAGATTTTGTCATGGTGTATGTCAGAAAATAGTTGAGTCTTTCTCAGTGCTTGGAGGAATGTTAATGTAATTCATCTCTAGTTTATATACATGATAAGAGCAAATTCTGTATCCCCCATATTTTATTTTCTTAGGTTGTAAAAACTGACTTCTTTCAACCACTTTATCCAGTATTCCCCCAAAGGTATCAGCAGCAGAAATTTATGGATATTTTTTATTAGAGATGATTTGGTTTTTATTCCTAGGAAACAGAGCTAGAAAAAATTTAAGGTCATTAGCCATAATAATTTTAAATACATAGTCATTTGAGTATGTTAGTTTTAGCTTTTAGGTTCTCTGCTATCTTTAGCTTTTTCCATTTTAAGTTAATAACGATAAAAATAAATCTCATATTTATTAGCTTTTTTAATCCTAAGGTGTTTAGCAAACCTTAGGAGTGCAAATATAGCATAGTAATCCATATGCCTGCTCCTAGGTTTATGGCCCTGAGAACACTTGATTATAATCAGTTCTATTTCATTAGAATTGCCCACCAGTCAACAGAAGGATCAAGTCCAAAGGTACTTGTCAACCCAGTTAACCTGACTTTGGAGGTAGCATGTTAGCGCAGAACCTCCATATCTTTAAACTCTAAAATCTTGTGTTTATTCCTCTTCTTTCTTTTTCCAGCAGCCATTTGTTATGTAACAACTATGTGTTGGATTCTCAGCTCAACCCTGGGGACAAAAAGGTCACCAGGGCTGTCAGAAGGATGGATAAGTAGATACAGATGTATTGTATAGATAGCAATAAGATAGGCTGTATGTATATAGCAATAAGGTAAGTAGGTATCCACACACATACATGTGTGTATATAAAAAATGTATGAAAGTATATGTCAGAAATACATTGTCAGGTGTGTGCATATGCCAAGTCCTCTCTGCTAAGCACCGTGCCAAATAGTTGACACACAGTATCTCATTTAATATTTGCAACAACTCCATGAGTTGTTATTATCCCCATTTCACAGATAAGAAAACCAAGACTCAGAAATACTATGCAAATTGCTCAAGTTTATCTGCTAAAAGGTGGTATGGTCACAGTTCAAGCCCAATGTGTCTGACTTCCAAGTTCATGCTCTTCGCCAGTATCCATTTTAAGTGTCTCTCGTTTAACTAGATCCGAATTTGATCCCAGAAGTTCAGATTTAGAATTAAAGAGAAAAGAACGAAAAGTATGAAATTGGTTGTGTGACTATAAATACCAAGGTATCTATCTGTTTACTCAAGATACGCATTGGGAGTAAAGAGTCAGCCCTCAGACTCTGGTGCTTGGTCTGGATTTGTTGTAGGGCATGAAATACAGAATTTCAGTGACTGCCACCGTCCCCCCCCCACCCCCCAACGCTTCCAGCTGACGACCACCTGATTGAATTACTTTATGGTGCTGTCCTTTAGTTATCATCATGGCAGCAAGGGAGGAACTTTGAGACTTACAATGTGTTGAAACACCAGATGAGCCACCAGGGTAGTCCGTGAGGCCCCCATCCTTAAAAAGCTCCACATGGAAGAGCTCAAACAGTGTTAACGATTTTGCAAAACATACACGTTCCAAGTTAATTTCACCCATGGCCCCATAGACTAACGTTTACTCCCTCTTAGGCACTAGGTGGTTCTGGCTTTGTAGCATTTCTTATAATTGAGGTTCACCGTTGGTGTCATTATTTGTTTACTGCGTGTTTCCCACGCTTGATCATGACCTCCGGGAGAACGGGGACTGTGTCTTGCTAGGGGCTGCACCTGACCTGCAGCGCTGAAGACCCCCGTGACTGGCACTCGGTGAATACTTATTGAGGCAGGACTAAATGAATGGAATCTGATGGAAGATGAGACACACGCACAATGTCATGGATTTAGTCTTGATTGATGCCATAGAGCTCCCCATTCTTACTTTTTAAGCACAGCCCTAGTTCAATACCTCTTTCATGACCTAACGGCTCTGGGGGTTTTCTGTGACGGAGGGCAAGTGTGTTTGTTCGGTGATTGTGAGAGACAGATACAATATTTACTAGCCTTAGCAACTCCTGAGCAAATGCAGTCTCTGAAGAAGGGCACACAGTAATCAAGTAGGGAAACCCAGCCGTTATCTTGAAGCCAAGCTCCACAGGCTTCAAGGCCATGACTCACGATCCTGTGGTCAGGAGCTCTGGAGTTCTCAAGGATAATTTATGGTGACACTGATGAGATAGAGTTCATTTAAATACGGTGACGGCTCAAGTATTTTGAGTGAAAAGTTCAGCTCGTGACTGGGCAGATACTTGGTTGACCCCTTTCCACTCTCCAATACACTGTCATTTCCAGGATTTACTCTGAACTGCCTGAGTCCTAAAGGGACCCAGGAGCGATGAACTGACCCTGGCTTCTTCTCACACAGAGGACCGGGTTTCTGGAAACGGAGCTCACGTTCATCTCCCCCCAGCCCATTGTTCTTTGACTGGTTAAATGACGCTTTAAATGGAGGACTGTGATAGCAAAAAATAAATGTTTTATACAGTGCCAGAAAAAGCTTTAGGGGAAAATTTTAGCAAAAGAACTGATTCTTTCTTGTTTCTATAGAAACCGGTAGCGATCAGGAGGAGTGAGGTGCTCTTTCAAGTGTACATGTTAGTAAGGGGAGCACCTCTGTGTGTGTCCCTTTGATCTCATCGGGAGCGGGGGACACCTCGCCGCAAATCCCCGCTTCCTCTTCTTCCTTCCCCTTCTTCCTTCCAGGCCCAGCATCCCAGAACCAGAAAGCCTCTTAACAGGAATCTCTTGTTGAGCAAGGAAGAAAAAGATAAACAGAAGGAAAGCTTTTCTATTGGCTGTCAACAGGCCTTTACACTGCTCCTTACCAACAAGCAGAAAACGTCCTGGGCCCGGCAAGCTTTTGAGCCGCCGGATGGTTCAGACAATTTGTTGCCCTGCCAACTCGTCCACTTCCATAACATCTCCTGCTTAATGAAATTAGAGGTAAATGTGTCCTTTTTGGTTTCATTTGTGAAGCTGTTACATTCTTGACAAGTGAATGGTGGGCGCGACTTAAATCAGCTTCCCAGGCAAACGCTTTTCTAAAGCCTAATCAATACCGCAGCTTTAAAATGAAGTTTAGGTCAAATGTAATGACAGGATGAAACGGGCGTGTTTGGCTTCAATCTGACATGTCCCAGAAGGTAAGAGGAATATCTAGTAACTGACAAAAGGGTTTTCCCTTTGCTTGACATTTACTTTGTATGTAAACAATCCAGTATATTGGCATGTCAATGTATTAGTTGGTGGTGGTCCAAAACATGATGTGAATTTAGATAGCCTGTCTTTCTGCTCACAAAAACTTACTCTTGATCAACAGGAGAACATTTATTGCAGTGTTGCCTTGCAGTTGGCAGAGCCGAATGAATCATTTTGAAATATAAACTTCCTCACATCTAAAATATATCACAAGAAAACACAAGACGTAAGGGAAGTGGATTATGAAATAAAAGGAATGCCGTTAGTAGTCCGTAGGTTATAAACATCCACTGTCGTTAATAAGATACTGGGACAAGCGTAGAAAACTACATTTAGTGTAACTTCCTTGAAGCTGCACTGTGGAGGGCAGGGAGTGACTTCCTACTGGCTGCGTGACCTCAGGTAAGTCACTTCCCCTCTCTGAACTGCAGTTCCCGTATCTCTAAAAGTAACCACATTAGTAATGAGCATTTCTCTCACACCAAGTGCTCAGTTATCATCTCTCCACTGTCAAAAGATACTTTGGCAGAAGAGTAAACAAAATTTCCTAAGTTAGAAGCTTACATGGAATGAGAAATACCCCATGTTTCCTAGACACATTTTATTACGGTTCCCTTTGTCCTGGAAGTAGAGTTCAGGTGTACAATCTATCAAAGCCCTCTATGGATTGCAGATGAGGAAACCCTGGGACCCAGAGCTTTTCTGGAGAATTGTGTGTGTTTGACTTCTGGGATTGAAGTCAGAGTATCAGCTTCATCTGCAATTAGTTCTCAGAAGCTCTTCCTACTTCTTTTTTTTTTAAAGATTGTATTTATTTATTTGACAGAGACAGAGAGATCATAAGTAGGCAGAGAGGCAGGCAGACAGAGAGAGGGAGAAGCAGACCCCCCACTGAGTAGGGAGCCCGATGTGGGGCTCGATCCCAGGACCCTGAGATCATGACCTGAGCCGAAGGCAGAGGCTCAACCCACTGAGCCACCCAGGCGCCCCAGCTCTTCCTACTTCTGGTTGCCTAGCACACGTATAATAGGAGCTCGATAAATATTTGTTGGATGAATAAATGACAGTATTATGGAATGAAATTGAAAGTATAATGCTTATCAAATAGGCCTCACTAAATCTGTTTTTTAAAGATTTTATTTATTTGACAGAGAGAGAGAGAGAGAGAGAGGGAGAGAGAGAGAGAGAGATGACAAGCAGGCAGAGAGGCAGGCAGAGGGAGAGGGGCAAGCAGGCTCTCTGCTGGGCAGGGAGCCCCATGCAGGGCTCGATCCCAGGACCCTGGGATCATGACCTGAGCCGAAGGCCACTCAGGCGCCCCTCACTAAATCTGTTTCAATGATTTTTTTCCTCCCACGCGATCATGTGTCCTTTCAGCCTGCATGCCATGTATGACGAAAGGGTAGCTGTAGATAAAACGGGAAGAACCCTGATTTCTCCGTCACTGGCCTTGATGTACACCAATGTCTGTTACTAGCAAGACTGATCACATTAGTATTTCACTTAATTTTGACTGGATCGCGGTGCAGGCTGTTTGTAATTTCTACCAACCCAAAAGCGACTGGCATTTGTTTGTGGTGATCCGTAATCCCCGAGCAGTCGTTACCACCATCGTTTAACCTAGTTTGAACCCCACTCGTTACATCGCATTACAATGTCTACATAAGTAATACGTCCCTAATTTCTTGACTTAGTCAGCTCACAGACTCATCAATTTGACCCAGACGGCCATTGCTCTTCCTTAATTACACACCATAAACACGGCCAGAATAAGACCTGACATCTTGTAGTATTTAGGGAAGTGAAAATGTGTGTCTTTGGAGAAGAAATGTGGAATGTATGCTGTGTTATTCCTTTTCATGTCAAAGCTGGTGTTAGTGATGGGGAAATAAAATACCACAAACTGTGTGGCTTAGAACAACAAAATGTATTGTCTCCCGTTTCTGGAGGCTAGAAGTTCAAAGTCAAGATGTTGGCAGGCCATGTCTCCTCCGAAGGCACTAGGGAAAGGCGTCTGGTAGCCTTAGTGTACCTGGGCTTCTATTCTAGATGCATCTCTCCAATCCTCTGTCGTTCACATGACCGTCTTCTTTCTGTGTCTTCAGAATGGATTCAGGTGCACCTTAATGATGTCATCTTACCCTGATTGCCTCTATAAAGGTCTTGTTTCCAGACAAGGTCACAATCCAAGGTAGTGGGAGTTAGGACTCCACCATGTCTTTTTGTGGGGGAGACACAACGGAACCCACAATGACCTGTCATTTCAAAAGCTAGTGATTTTTAGCTGTGCCTCTGACACTTGGGGTCCAGGGGGAGCTTTAGCCTTCAAAAAGCAACTCCAGTCTTTGAGCCTGCTTGCTGGGCAAACCTGTGGGCTACTTAATTGTTGTCCTGACCCCACTGTTAGGCCACATGACCTAAGGCCCTGCTTTTGTGGATGCTTAAAGATGGACATGATTACTGTACCTCATCAGTGACTGCAGCATCGCTTTCTAAATATTCTAGAACTTGTCACAAGTTTGTGACGAATTCAGCCTGGCTTGCCCTCTGCCCCCTTCCCCCAACCCACAGTTAGTCTAGGTTGGTAAGTTTAACTGGATCTGAATGATATAAAGAAAATTTAAACTTTGAAACAAATTAAATTTAAATGGGAAACCAGATGGCAAAGCTGTCTTTGATTGTAAAATACAAGGTAGTATTGATTAAAGAAAGAATTTCTAAAAGTCTTGCAGCTACACTGTTCCAGTGGGAGAAGCTGCTAACTGAAATCCTCCTAGGTAAATAATGCCAATTTAGAAAAAAAAAAAAAAAGTTCACTTGTTCAGAAACAGGCTTTCACAATGCAGCATTATCATTTTACAAGCTACTAAATCATTTTGGGAGGTTTGAGAAGGTTCCTTGTCCTAAGGAGAGATGGACACCTGATAAAGTATTTACAGTCCAATCTAATATCAGCTCAGGGTCAGAGGGCCAGTGGTAGTAGGACTAATATTTCTAAGTCCATCTATATATAGGAAGCCCTTTCTAGAAATTATGAAAAAAATTATGCTGGGACATTAGCAATTATATTGAATAAAAAATTGATAGGGATTTTCAAATGACACTATCAAGGAATTGAAAAGACATCCCACGGAATGGGGGAAAGCATTTGCAAATCACATATCTGATAAGGTACTACTGTCTAGAACATATAAAGAGCTGATACAACTCAATAATCAAAAAAAGAAGTGACCGAATTAAAAACGAGCAAAACCTCTGAATAGATATTTTTCCAGAGAAGATAAACAAAAGCTCGATAAACACATGAGAAGATGTTCAACATCCTTCGCCATCGGGAAGATGCAAATCAAAACCACAGCGAGATACCACTTTGCACCCTCTGGGATGGCTATACTCAAAAAGATAGACAAGAAGTGTTGGTAAGGATGTAGAGAAATTAGAATCCTTATATATTAATGGGGAGGTAAAATGGTGTAGCCATGGCGGAGGACAGTTTGGTGGTTCCTCAAAAAGTTGACCATAGAGTTACCATAGGGCTCAGCACTTTCCACTCCTAAGTGTTTATCCAAGAGAACTGAACCCCTACATTCCACACAGAATCTGTACAGGAGTATGTATAGTGGCATTATCCATATTAGCCCCAAAGTGGAGAAAATCCGAGTACCCACCAACTGTTGAACGGACATACAGCATATGGTTTATCCATACGATGGGCCACTAGCCACAAAAAGGCATGAGGTAGCGACCCTTGCTACTACACGGACGAACCTTAAAAGCATTATGCTAAGTGAAAGAGGGCAGATCCAAAGGGTCATGTATTGTACAACTTCATTTATATAAAATAACCAGAATAGGTAAATCTGTATAGCGGTTGCCAGGAGCTGGGGAGGGCAGAATGGAGAATGCCTGCTAATACGTACAGAGTTTCTTTTAGGGGTGCTGAAGATATTCTGGAATTCAATAGTGCTGTTGATTGCACATTGCTATACCTATACAAGAACCACTGGACTATATCCTTTAAAATGGTGAATTGTATTTATATGAATTCTAGCTCGGTAAGGCTGTTAGAAAAAAGTATCAGTCACCGGCTTTCACATTCCTTGATGATTGGTTGAAACAGTAACTAGATCCACTGTTTACAACTTAGCCCAGCAAAATTTCTATTAGGGAGGAGTATTTTATCACTGGCATTTAGAATCGCTGCTGCACGGTGATAATAAATAGCAGACAGCCTTACAAATTGTTAGGGAAGTTACACTGGAATACATTAATCACCCTAGTTAGGTAAGAATCACCAAGCTGCTGGAAAAAGATACACAGAGAATTTTCAGCGTTGGGCCAGGGAGCAGTGGCTTGCTGGTGTTCTGGTTGGAAGAGCAGCCATTTAGTGTCCTTCAAGCCTCTGGGACCCTGATCCCAGCACTTCCACTAGAGGGGGGGCAAGCCAGATAAGGGAGACTAGAAAGTCTGGGCTAGACTACAGTTTCTGGGATGTGTCTGTCAAATGCAAGTGGATACTAACCTTGAGCTCTTTAAAATGGTGATCAAGACAAAATTTTTGTCCTCAGGAATAGCATAGAAGAGACACTAAGTTAGAATCTGTTTTAGCTGAACATTGGGGTTATTTTAAATTACATTTA
The DNA here is from genome assembly GCA_002007465.1 of Ailurus styani. Classification (NCBI taxonomy): domain Eukaryota; kingdom Metazoa; phylum Chordata; class Mammalia; order Carnivora; family Ailuridae; genus Ailurus; species Ailurus styani. Next base: position 1,820,500 of record LNAC01000247.1, read on the forward strand.
AAATTTAAAAAAAAAAGCGTGTGCGGAAGAAGGCTAATGTTGGTGTGAACAACTGTTAGAAACCAACAGGACATTTAAGGTTAACATCTCTCTTATTTCTGCACATGGAGACCTTTAGTGTTTTCTTGCAGTCCTGGAAACCAGTTGCAGTTAAATAATATAGGGATTTGCAATTTCATCTTCTGGAAAGAGAAGCTAAAAGATGGGGGAAAATGGAACATCCTGTATATTTGGGGAGAAAGAAAAACCATCGTTTAGCAATGAAATTAGTATTAGCCGTCATGTTCTGATCTGGCCACTGAAACGCAGAATGTGTGGCAAATGTGCATTTCTGAGGCTCAAACTGAAAAGCTTAGAGCTGGGTTTTTCTCCCCCTTCACATTGTGTACTCTGCCTTGATAAGGAGGAGACAAAGGATAAGCCACCAATCTTTTAAGAGAACAAATATAGAAGTTATGTCAGAGGGATCGTGGAGATGTAGCCCAATCTATATTTCTCACAGTAGCATCAGGGTTTATGATGACCTGAATCACCCAAAGAAAGAATAAATAGTGTTCAGTAAGGATTTAGTAACAACTGCACTTTATCATTGTCTGAGTCCTGGAAATTGGTAACCCATGTGTTGAAGTGTACTGATGGTTCATGAAAATATTCAGTGATCTGCATTAGCTCATTCAAATGTCGACAGCCTCTCGTCGGTTCTTACCGATCTATGAACTGATTTTCTGATATGTAGATTACTCGTGGCTCTCATGGCCTGGTGACAAAGGGGAAGGTTGGGGCTTTGTGAATGGATCTGACTGAATAGCCCTATAAGGGTTGGTGTTGACAAAGCCAAAGTTCGTGGATGCTTCATTATGATTCATGGCCTCTTGTAGGCAGCAACACAACAGACTGAGCCCTAACCACGGCTCTGGGTCTGGTTGCTTTGATCCCAGCCAGTGACCTGGAAATCTCTCTTAATAATGGGAGCTCCTATTTGGGTCAAACTGTTCGCGGAAGGAGATGTGAGTGAGGATGTGCGGGGACAGTGGGCTGAATCGGTGGTGCTTTCCCTTGTCCCTGCGCTTCGGGAAGATGACTGATTAATTCGGTGCTAGGTAGCTTTGGCCTTAGTGGCCTCATAACCACTTGTTAATGCATAATAGTAACGATTGCCATTAACTGGTACTGGACCGTGCCCTTTACTCACCTTGCCGCTTACTTCTCAGCAAAAAGCTCAGGGGTGCACATTATTCTTTCAGTTTTAGAGACGATGATGAAACCGAGAGTCTGAGAAGCCCCTACCGCTGGTACCATTCCCTGCTTCTGCTGGGATATTGTGCAGATTCATGAATATATGCACGGTGCCAGTGGACCTGTGTGTGTGTGTGTGTGTGTGTGCACGCGTACACACGCATGTGACTGGAAACCGAGCACGGTGCCTGGGATATGAGAAGGACATGAGTAACCCTCAGGAAATGAAAGCCATACTTCTTTTGTCTTGCACCTCCCTGAGCATTTTGCCAGTGCCTAATAGGTTCAAGAGATGGTAGGTGAATTGAATTAAAATCTTGCTAAATAGATTTCGCAAGTTGGCTTTCTTTCTGTAATTAGCTTTCCAACAGTTTGGGTGGTAATTGGTTGATGGAAAGAATAATTAATAACAAAGGTTGTTTATTTGTGGGGCAAGCATTTATCATACTTTTCACTCCTTTCCATCAGCATTTAATTCATGAGAAGGCTCGTAAGTTAACTACAGAGAAATTATATTACTAAATATTGAATAGTAATTACAATATATGATGTTTTCCCCTTAATTAGCAAATAGACTGTTCATTATGTTTTAGATAATTGTTACATATCATTTGATTTTATTTCTTTATCATTTGTGGCAGGTGATTACATCTCCACAGGGTATAATTTTTTATCACATTATTTTGAAATTTGATTGCAAGATTATGCCGTACAGAATTCAGTGTATTCAAATCACCCTGAATTCTCTCACATTCTTTGCTTCCAGAAAATTTGCACTTCTTTTTCCCCTCCCTGTGTGTGCCTGATACATAACAATTCAGTATTAATGAACCCCGATAATTGTGCAGATCTCTCTAAATGCCCCAAATCAGAGACCTCGGAACTTGAACTTGGGAACTTCTACTTGTCTCCCATTGCAGTAGCCGTCTCTTTGAAAATCTGTCTCTTTTGCTAATAAATGCAAATAGCATATCAATGTAAATAACAATACAAAACAATACACAGTAATGCAGTCATGTATAAGCATGAGTGATACCATAATATCGAACGATGTTATAATAAATACGAATGACAGCGAATGCAGATGTTGTGGCCAAGCGTCTCTGACCCCTGAGGGAGCTCGAGAGCAGGGTAGCGGCGGCGGCGGGCTTTCCTCTCCCCTCCCTTCGAGTAATTGGGCCGATAATGCTCCTCATTGCCCTGCTGCAGGATTGACACTGCGAGTTTAGCTATGACAGGACATCAGTAACTGTGTGTGTTGCTTGAATACATTCAGACCTCCCTGCCTCTGCTTTGATAATGTTATTTATGATGAAGGCAAGATCACAGGCTGCAGAGATTATGGTTACTGCGGTACTCGGGTGTCGGCACATAGGGCACCCAAATGCCTGGTCACAATTTGTCTTATTAACTTGAGTATCTGATTTCCTATAAGTTCTGCAATGTCGAAGTGGCATCCTTTGCGGGAAAAGTTTCCCCGGATTAGCACTGTTTTAGGCAAGGCAGCCGACTTGCTTTCAAATGAGATCCTATCAGAGGGAGGGGCAGTGGCTACGATTATATGGTCTTACAAAGATTATTAGGATATTAAATGTGGAAGCCAAACTCTTTCGTTCCCTCATTTCATTTTGTTCCGAGGAGTTTAAATAATACTGCTTGATGCTATCAGGACGATGTCAGTACTTCAAGGGAATAACTTTCCTATTTAGATTTGGTCATGCAGTCTGTTTAACAGCAATTCCCTTTATAATGGCATGTTGTGGTTCCCAGCATTCCTTAGGGCATGCAGGGAGAATGGCATGGACCTCTTGAATAATTAATATGGTTTTCAGAGCAGTAGTCATGGAAACGCAAGCAGTGTCATATATTTGGATTATAAGAATTAGGCACATTTTGAATATTACATTGAACCCAAAGAGGTGGCTGTCCCCCAGAGACAAAAACATTTTCCCCAATTCTCCTAGCTCAGTGAAATGAATCCAGGTTTGTTTGTTTGTTTGTTTGTTTTTAGGGTGTGTGTGTGAGCCTGCGCCAGGCTTCGGAATGAAATCATTTTTATACTTTGGTGTTTGAGTTGCTTAATTGGTTTCCTTTGCTCTATATTTGGATTCCCTGTTTAATTGAGATGTTTTCACATTCCAAGCTTCTGTTTTCATACTTTATTTAGTGCTGTTTGGGGTCACAGGTTATTACTTTGTTATTAAAGAGAAAACGTAGAACTTAATTTACAATAAAATAGCTCAGACCACTTGCTGTCTTGAATATCTCGAAGGTTTCATACCCTTTCTCGTGCCACTCCAAACCTCCGATGATATTAGGATCGAGGGTTAGACAGTCGCTCTCTACAAAAAGGGCTGCAGTGTTCCCCTGAAGTTTCTAGACCTGTTCTGTTACACCAGTTGTATGGCTCTTTTGTTTCAAAAAGTGTCTCTTCAGAATCAATATTGCCATCATTACCTTGGGGCGTGTGTGCGTGCGTGCGTGTGTGCGTGCGTGCGTGTAAGAAGTCAACCAGGCAGTACCGAAAAGCTATCGTCCAGCCTTCAGTAAGAGTGTACGTGTAAAGAATAAGAATCAATGGAAATGATTTATAGAGTGTAAACCCTCTGCTTTCATAAAGCATGTTGTCCTGGTATTTGCTCAGGTTGATTCCACAAACAACTGCAGCGTCTCATGCTCCTGAGCCTCTGCTTTCCTAGAAGCGAAGAAGGAAGTGATTAGTAAAACCCTTAACAAAGAAGGAAAGAGTGGAGATGATAAAGGAAAGCAAAGACCTCATTTCGTCACTACCACGGGTTTTCTGCCCGCTATTGAAACTCACGCTCACCACGGCGTGTCATCTCAGGAAAGCCCACACAGGTTTGGACGGTTTGGTTGTGTGCTCCGCCTTGCCAAGGACCCCTGAGCGGTGGGGTCCTCCTTGGAGCCCCCGATTCTCCTCCTGCCCGACATGGGTCCTTTCTCTAGGATGGACACGCTCCGTGGTGTCCTCCCTTCTTCCCCAAATGCTGTTACGCCAGCGCCACGGTGTCTCACTTGCACGAGGCCCCACCTGCTTGCACCGCTCCAGCCATCTGTTGATGAGTTGCAGCTGGCCCGCCTCCCACCACAGGGCTGAGCGGTGCAAGCAGGTGAGGCCTCGTGCAAGTGAGACACCGTGGCGCCGCCGTAACAACATTTGGAAGTTGCTCAGCTCCTCTGTGAGTCTTTTCGGAATTACCAAATACTGGACTGATGCTTCTGCAGAAGGCCCCCAGTTCTTTGGTCCCCCAGTGGGTGCACTTTCCTACTGGTTTTTTTTTAGATTTATTTGTTTTGGGGGCAGGGGCTGAGAGATAGAGGGAGAGAGAGAGAAGAAGCTCAAGCAGACTCCCTGCTGAGCACTGAGCCCCACGGTGATGCGGGACTTGATCTCATGACCCTGAGTCAGATGTTCAATCGACTGAGTCACCCAGGCGCCCCCGTTACTGGTGTTTTTTTTTTTTTGGTTATGTGTTGGACTTATTGGAGCTCTTGGCCTTTAATATTTTCTGTGAACTGATCCAGTCAGAAAATTCTAAATAAGTCTGATTCGAGGTGTTCTTCCTTCTTGGAGATTCGCGGTCTGTGTCTATGGAGTCTACCTGCTTGCAAGGGCTTGTTGACTTACTCCCCTACACCCCTGCTTCACCCAGGGCTGTCTCTTTGATGTTCTCCCAGTCCTTTCTTCCCTTCGTTGTTTCTTAAGGTCATTTGCCATGGCTTTCCAGCCTCCTCCTTCTCCCCCATTGCTTTTTCTGGCCTGTTTCTACTCCTCTTTGAAGGTTCTACTTCCGGGTCACCTCTTCCTCTTTCAGCCTAGTGCTTCCAGACTGAACCAAGTGCCCTGTGTGTAGACCCCGGCAGAGCACTGGCAGGTACGTGGGGCAGATCTACCCTCATGATTGCCCCCACCACCCGGGACCCGTGAGGGTCTTCGGGACAAGCACCCTGTCTTGGTCATCTATCCCCAGCCCTTCATACAATGTCCAACACATAGCAGGTGTCCAATAAATGCCCTGGCAATGCTGGTTCCATTTCAAACTGTGCAGTGATTGTCAAGCTACCTTGTTTTTGTTTTTGATTGTTTGTTTGTTTGTTTTTGCCTTAGATGATTTGTGCTACCTATAGATGTGCTGTTTGGGAAACACAGACACATCATGGGGTACCCTGAGACACCTCGTCACCTAGCTAGCACTCTGCAGGACCACGATAGTTGAATACAGACTGCGAAACATACTGATTGATTTATTTATTTTAAAGATTTTATTTATTTATTTATTTGTCAGAGAGAGAGAGAGAGAGCGAGCAAGTAGGGGGAGCAGCAGCCAGAGGGAGAAGCAGGCTTCCCACTGAGCAGGGAGCCCGACATGGGACTTGATCCCAGGGACCCTGGGATCATGATCTGAGGTGAAGGCAGATGCTCAACTGGCTGAGCCACCCAGGAATCCTGAAACATACCGATTTAAAACATCCAATTGTTTTGAAATGTCTCAATTCAGTATCCATATCTGTTGAAGAAACAAAGCAAAACAAAAACGTGGAGCATGTCCAGTGACATGAATGTTAGAATCTGGCCTCTTAGGCAAATGTTTTAGAATGATACTCCCTGCCCTCCCCGCAAAATCACCGCTGTCACCTTAGTTAACCACAAATAAAAAGACCCCCCCCCGGAGAGGGCCTCCAGGAGATACCTTAGGAAGGACACCTTTTCCCAGAGGCTGTGCTTGGGAATTAATTACCTTAGTTGCAGATTTTCTTCCTTGGCTGGAGTCCGCTATGCCTGCCTGGGCCACACCTATGTTAGCGTGGTCGCTAAGCTGTTTTGAAGCACGACACGCCAGGAATGCAGCACCAGACAAAATCAAATAGTCATTTGAAATAGAAATGTTTTGTTGTGACAATTAAGCACCATTGTTAGTCTCCATATGCTGAACTGAAAACCCAAGTAGGTCTCTAACGGATGGCTCAAATGGCTGAATATAGCCTCCGTATTTGTTACCAGATTGTCTCCAATATATTTTGTCTGTAAACAACATGGGAGTGGGACACACATCTATATGGAGCTAAATTTCACCTGAGATGCACACTCACAATTTTCTCTGAGTTCAGGGCAAGGCCAAGCACGATTTAGTTCAGTGAATAACAGGCTTTTATCAGTAACATGTATATCATGGCCATATGTGTTTTGAAAAATAAAGTGATTGTTGTCATTTGCCAGAGTGAAGAGAGAGTTGTCTGTAGTAATATATTTAAATGATGCTGTTAGTCACTTATGCCCCCAATATAAATGCTGTTTCCTCTTTGTTTTATTAAATATAACAGGACAGCAAGGATCTTTTGATGCTCAGAGACCTATAGAAACCAAGCTCAATAAAAAAAAAAAGCAGTAGTTTTTAGAGTCTGCGATTGGGAGGTGCTGGGAGTGGCCAGGAGCAGCGGCCAAATCTGGTTTGTGGTTCGCAGGCAGGGATGAAGGGAGCAGCCGCTTTGGGGACCCTACTAAACGGCTTTCCTTGTGGGTCCTGAGTTTCTAGCATAAATCTGGCAAATCTATCCCCAGCATAGATTTTGGGGATACCATGTGGCCTTTTAATTTTAATTTTTAATTTTTTTTTAATTTTTCCATGCTCTGCTGCTTAGAACCAAGGTGCCGCTATGGAGCTGGATTTGCCTGGCTGAGCTTGTCCATTCATATCCTATTTGCCAGATGGCTGCTGCTGGTTATGAATCAGTGAGGCTTGTGCTTCTCAAATTGAACTCAGCATCTAGGAGTCTCAGCTCCTGGGGGGGCTTATCCTTGGAACGAGCCTGTCCACCCTCTGTAAAAGGATCCCCCCTCCAAGAAAAATTCCAGGTCGTTGCAGGTTTCTTTTAAGGTAAAAATAGTTAAAATAAGATGGAAAATAAATTTGGCCCGTTCTTGAAAATAATGGTGCAGCTCAGCCAGAGTCCCAGAGAGCGCCAAAACCCTTTTCTTCAAGGGAAGCTCTTTGAAGTTAGACAGTTTGTTGAAGGAATTAAGCTTCTGACAGTTCTATTTAAGACAAACAAATGAACAAACTCAGACCAGTGGTTGAAGTGAAACTACCTCTTAGTGTAAATAATAAGAAAAGTCAACTTTATACTACTCTTAAGACTTAGTTTTATTTTAACTTTTAATTTTTATAGACTTTCGGGCATACAGAAAAGTTGCAAGAATCATGCAAAGAGTTCGCTTATCTGTGTCACCCAGATTCCCCCAAAGTCATCGCTTTACCACATTGCTTTTACCTTCTTTATCTATATAACCATCTCTCTATGCACTTTTTTTCTGAATTATTTGAGAATCAATCATAAACGTGGTACTCCTTGACTCCTAAGTAGTTGAACATGTATTTCCTAAGCACAGACACATTCTCTTATGTGAAGTTGCCCTTGGTGCAATACCATCATCGGATCTGGAGATGTTCCGAGTTTGCCGATTGTCCTAAAAATGTCCTATGTCGCAATGAAAATCCAGCATTCAGCCTTTATGTCTTCTTTAGTCTCCTTTAATCTGGAAAATTTTCTCAGTCTTTTTATTTCATGACCTTGATATTTTTGAAGGTTATATACCATTTATTTTGCAGATGTCCCTCATCTTGGCTTTGTCTGATGTTTTCTTGTGAGGAGATTCAGATTTTGGACTCTTGGTAGGGCTATCACAGAAGTGATATTTTGTTCTTTGCGTCATATCAGCAAGCACACAGTGTGTGATGTTCTTGGATCACCAGGTTAGGGTGGTATCAGTCAACTTCCCTGTAAATTTTGTATTTTTCTCTTTGTAATTAATAAGTATCTTGTGGGGAGATACTTGGAGACTGTGTCAGTTATTTTCTTTCTTTTTTTAAAAGATTTCATTTATTTATTTGACAGAAAGAGAGAGATCACAAGTAGGCAGAGAGGCAGGCAGAGAGAGAGGAGGAAGCAGGCTCCCTGCTGAGCAGAGAGCCCGATGCGGGGATCGATCCCAGGACGCTGAGATCATGACCTGAGCCGAAGGCAGCGGCTTTAACCCACTGAGCCACCCAGGCGCCCAGTTATTTTCCTCCTCATCTCAGTTTCACCCACATCCCAATTGGAAAACGGGCAAGAGCACATGAGTAGACATTTCATCAAAGGGCATTTGCAAAAGCAATGATGGTCAGCATCCTCAGCCATCAGGGAGATACAAATTAAAACCACAATAAGATCGTACTTCACACCCCCTGGGATGACTATAATCAAAAAGACACACAACGACAAGTGATTGTTGAGGAAGTAGGAATTGTTGAGGAAGCAGAGAAATTTGAATCCTCAGGCATTGCTAGGTGGGAATAAAAATGGTGTAGCTGCTGTGGAAAAAAGTTTGGAAGTCCCTCAGAAAGTTTAACATAGAATTACTGTGTGACCTGAGAATTTCACTCCCAGGTGTATATTCAAGAGAACTGAAAACAGATATCTACACAAACACTTGTACATGTGTATTTATAGCAACGTTGTTTATAGTATTGACCTAAATGTCCATCAACTGCTGAATGTATAAACAACATATGATGTCTCCATAAATGGAATATTATTAAACCTTAAAAAGAAATGGAATTCTGATAGATTCTAAATATGGCTGACCCTTGAAAACATTACACTGAGTGAAAGAAGCCTGTCACAAAAGACCGCATATTGTATGATGCCATTTAAATGAAACGTCGAGAGTAGACTGACCCAGAGAGACAGAAAGTACATCTGTGGTTGTCAGGGGCTGAGGGATGGGGGGATGGGGAGCAACTGCTTAATGGGTGCTTTTGACAGTGAAGACAGACTTTCCCCTCTTCCTCTTTCTTCCTTTCTTGTGCTGTCTTTCAGTGTGGATTCTTCTGTTTTTCAATTGGCTGTAATCCTTTACCATCCTTATGTGTTCTGGTGCTCAAATCATTCCTCGTTTGACCAGTGAGAGCCCCATGGGTGTGGTTCTGGTGTCTTTGTATCACACACCCATCATTCTTTAAGTATGCTGTTACTTTATACATTAAAAAACAATCCTGGCTCATGTTGTACTTTCTCTGTTCCAGCTCTGGAACCAGCTGTTTTCCAAGGAATACCGTCAGTGGAAATAGCATTTGAAAAGCAAGATCTGGGCCGTCCATGTGTTTATTACTACTGGGATGCAATCAAATCTAAGCCCTCTTAACAGACAGAGCTAGAAAATGCCAGTGCATAGGAATGTGTGTACATGCATACGTACGTACACACACATATATACACATTAATTACATGTTTCTAGATTTAGCTATATTTCATATAGAATTCAATATATATAGATATAGACTTCAATATATGTGTATATAAAATATCTATAACTTATACACCCACACGCACACACACACACAAACGCATAAACAAAACCATGCATTTGCACTTATATCTCCAATTCCAATCCAACACCAGGGTTCATTTTATTCTTTTCCCTTCCCATATTTATAACTCTTGTCTCTGATGTTGAGAAACCTGGATCCCTTTACTCACTGTACGTTCACTTATTTGCTCAATTCTAGAATATGCAGAAAGTTTCAAAATTGCTCACCCATGACACTAGGAAAAGACGCCTACTAACTAGTGTACAGTATTCATTTGTAGATTTCTTTTTGTCTTTAGCCTAAAGGTATATCTCACCCCCACCAGTCCCTGCCTCGAGTGTGGTTTATGTTCTTCATTTGAAAGATAGTTCCGTTCATTTGTTTTCTGGGGGGATTTTGTTTCCCAATCTTGAGTTATTTATTTTCTTTCTTTTGAAATCATTGTGAAACATTAACATGGTTTCAAATGTTAGCGCTTTTTCACTTAAAATTATGTCCTGGAGCTCACTCCATAGCACTTCATAGAGCTCTTCCTCATTTTCGAGCTTATTATAATTAAACAAATATCTGGTAAAAGAATCTCAAATAATTTATTGCTTCTTTACAAAAAAAGGTCACTTAATCTTTTATTTTGCAACTGATTTTCAAATGCCTGGGACTGTTTCAAAAGATGGCAGAGAATATACAGGAAATCATTAGCAATCCAAGAGCAAAAACTAGGAAAATGGCTGTTGTAATAATCAAATAATTAAGGAAGAGATTGAAAAACTGAACTTCATTTTGTCTGCTTACCAGCTGTTAAAGTGAGTCACCAAGGTCAGTGTGACCCAGTTATGTGTCGCTGGGGGTAAATCAAGTCATCATTTTTTTTATTTTTTAACTTTTTTTACTGAGTATCTACTTTGTGCCAAGTGCCATTTGGACATAGAAGAAACATGAGATGCAGTCCCTGACCTTAAAGAGCTTCAGATCTAGTTAGAGAAAGAAGCCAAACATGCATAAACAAAAAATCAAATCTTGCAGAACGAGGTGCTTTTCCAGGGTAGTAGATAGTTATTTAACAAATGGATCATTAACAGCTTCCAAGAAGGTCCTGACTGCTCGGAGGGTTCCGAGTGCTGGCCCAGCCTAGTCCAGTCAGGAGATGCCTGAAAGCTGGCATTTGAGATGGGAGAGCACACGGCTCCGCGCGGAGAGCAGGGAAGCCATTGCAGGACGTGGATTGGCTAGCAGGTGTGAACAGGGGTGGTATAGCCAGTGGTTTTGAGCCAATGCCAGAGCCAGACCGTCAGTTACCTTCATCTATAAAATGGAGGGATATTGGTACCTATCATATGGAGATCTCATGAAGCTTCAACGAGATAACCTGTGCAGCATTTAGCACACAGTCTGGCACATCGTGTGCTCTCAATAAATATTTGCTACTTTTGTGTGAAAGCGCAAAGGTGGGAAAGCAGGGGATGTCATTTAGGAAGAATGAATAAAGCAGTCTGATTGGATTGGAATGTTCAAGTGTAGTAGTAAATATTTATATTGGGCTTGCTGTGTGCTTGCTGTGGGTTCTCTGTGCTACATAGACCGGTCTACCTACTCCTCTCAGCAGAGTTAGGAGCTAGGGATTACTAGTATCCCCAGTTTGCAGATGAGGGCAAATTGAGGCACAGAGGTATTAAGTGACTTGCCCAGGTTCACACTGCTTTGGAGTGGAGGATCCTAGGAGTCAGAGTGAGGAGTTTGAATTTTTTTCTGGAGGCACTGGGGAGCTGTTGGTGGTCTTTAATTGTATGTGTAGGTGTGAAGAGGGTTACTTACATGAACTTGCTTGAGTTAATAGATTGTTCAACCTGGCTCTGATACTAGATGAAATGAGAGAGGAGCGGAGAGAGAAAGGGAAGGAGGGAAGAAGAGAGGAAGGCAGGGAGGGAGAGAGTGCTGTGGAGGGCTAAGTCTACAAGTGAATAATGATAGTTCCTCACTTTGAGCTACTTTTAGCGTATATAATGGTGTGTAATGGAGAAAGCGTCTCACTGGAACAGTTACAACTGTGTGCACACTAAGAATTTTGATTGGTATGCATTCACATGAAGTGTATGCTCTTAGAATGTTTTTCAAACTTGAGAAAATATGATTTTCTTCTCAAATGTTTCTAAATTGGGACTCCTGGGTGGCTTAGTCAGTTAAGCGATGATCTCAGGGTCATGAGATCGAGCCCCATGTGGGGCTCCATGCTGGGCGTGCAGCCTGCTTGAGATTCTCTCTCTCTCTCTCTCCCTCTCCCCCCAGCCCCTCCCCCCACCTCTCTCTCTCTCAAAAAAAAAGTCTCTCAATTTGTTCACTGTAGATTCATGAATACTGAGTGTGAAATTGCCCAAATACTTCTGTAGATTGTAGTATAAGTTCTAGCTCAGCAGATACACAGCATCAACTAGCCTTGAGTTAGAGGGTTTGTGGATACTTGGGAGAGACGTCAGTACGTCACTTCTGGGAGCTATTGATTCGGGAAGCGGGGGAGTTAGTGGCAGCAGTGCTGTAATTAGCGGAAGATAATCTCAGCCACGGTTTGATGGAAATGCTTTTTAGGCTTCTAGAGATTCAAGAGATTAATATTCCACACGTGTTCATTTTAGGCGACACTAGCTTTCTTTCCTCTCCTGAGTATACATTATTACAGGAGGCTAATACTCCAGTTGTTGAACTAGACGGGTGACAAGTGTTTTAGTAAATCTGTGGAAACACTTTGGAATCTGAGCCCTGTCAGTCTACAAATTAAGCAAATATATGCCCAGTTCATCTTTCCAGTACAGTTCAAATATTTGAAACAAAGAATTCTCTGGCGTTTGGAGAATGGGACTGATATTGGACTAATAAGGGGTGTTCTTCTGAATACTTTGATATGTTTCATTGGCAAGCAAAGAGTACTTTTAAAGTTATTTCCATTACCATTGACATCCATGGGTGGTTTTACTCATAGAATCGTAGACTTTCAGAGCCGACAGGAATGTTAGGCATCATCCAGTCCGTCCCCTTCATTTGACCCAGTAGTGGTTCCATTACTTGTCCAAGGCCACATACCTATAGCACACAGTCTGTCTGCCTGCTTGTCTGCCTGCCTTTTTCCTTCCCTTTCCCTCTTCCCTCCCTCCTCTCTTCTTCCTGCTTCCTGGTTTTCTCCCGACAAACATTTATATACCGGGCACCTTCTAGGTGCCAGGGACCAGTCTGGGTACTGGGGACCCAGCAGTGAATGAGGCAGCAATGCTCCCTGCTCTCATAACCCCAGTCTGTATTCTTAAATGCCTTTCTTCCAGACTGGAGCACATACCCGACTCTATTACTCTGCTACGGATTCACTGACCAGGATGATCTGGAGGGGGAGGTAGTCTCTGCTTTAAAGCAAAGCACGTGTACCATTATGCAGTCTGCATTTTGCATATTTTAGGGGATAGGTACAGGAAGGGGTGATTCTGTTTATCCTGATTCTGACAGTGTTTACAAAGCCAGAAAGGCCGACCACTCCAAAATTAGATGACCAGTGGGAAGTTACTTTTAAACATATCACTCATGATGAAAAAGCATGCATTTTGGTGTATGAATATTTTATTGAGCGAAGTACCTGTGAATAGCTCCAGAATTTTGTAATATGTCGCATGAAGTATGTAATAAATTTCATAATTGAAAAAAGAAAGGTGATTGGGAGGCTTTGAGGGGGTTAATAACTCCTGGAAAGAGCAAGCCTGGGCATAACCGCTTGAGCTCAGGGTCAGAGTCGAGTCCTTAAAAGGAAGCATCACACTAAAGATACCTTTATTTCGTGGCCCGGCAAAGAGGCTGCGTGGGGAACAGTGCCTGATCCAGGGGCAACAACATTTGCTCATGTGGGCAAAACATCGACATTTCTTTCTTTTTTTAAGATTTTATTTATTTCCTTGTTGGAGAGAGAGAGAGCACAAGCAGGGAGAGCAGCAGGCAGAGAGAGAAGCAGACTCCCCGCTGAGCAGGGAGCCCGATGCGGGACTCCATCCCAGGGCCCCGGGATTGTGACCTGAGCCGAAGCCGGACGCTTCACTGACGGAGCCACCTGGGCGCCCCAAAATGTCAGCATTTCTACTGCCGCGTTGTGAGCCAGCAGTTACTCTTTGAAATTACAGAGTGGCGGTAAGTGCTGGTGCTTTAAGGGTTTCATTCATGACGAAGGCAGAGGCTGTAGACGTGCCCCAGGCCGTGCAAGTTTCACCCTTGTCACCTCATCAGACCTCTGCTTTGTGAGCCTTTCCGACTTTTGAATTTACCACTCTTTACCCCAAGATCAAACTGGAGTCAAACTATTTCTGTAGGTCAGAGGGGGGTTGACCTACGACTTCTGGATTCCAATAAAGAACACACTGCGTCTGTGGGGTTGGTCAGTGAGGCAAGTCTCAGAAATTATGTGCAATTTTTCCTCCAGACTGATCATTTCCGATTCCTATTAAAAAAAAATCAAAATCCGAGTGTAAACTAATTAGTATGCTTTTTTTTAAAATTTGACCGAGAGATAGAGAGCACAAGCAGAGGAAGCAGCAGGCAGAGGCAGAGGGAGAAGCAGGCTCCCCGCTGAGCAGGGAGCCTGATGCGGGACTTGATCCTAGGACCCTGGGATCGTGACCCAAGCCAAAGGCAGACGCTTCACTGACTGAGCGTCCCTGATTAGTATGCTTTCTTTCCACCATGGAAAGTTGTGCTCGAAGTCAAGGCGGAAATACCAAAGCATTATGCAAGTTACACCAGCTTCCCGGGGCCAAAGCAGGTGTGTTTGGTCACTGGCGCACCGCTGTCACTTTCTTCTCTCTAACTGTCTTGCTCTGGAGTGTTCGAGAGAGCTGATAGGAGATGAGGCTAGATTAAAGTGAGTCCCAGGAGCCCCCGGTCTGTCTCTCAGCAGAGTTTCTGGGGCTGCAATGACACACTTGCCACAGAGATCAGAGGAGCTGCTGTGTGGCGTTGACTGAAAATGACAGGGACCATGCCATCCGTGGCCAGTGGAGAGCCGAGCTAAGTTGGCACTCCCGACACTCCCAGCAGGGGAATTGGAAAATTGCCCAGGTCACACCTAGCCTGGCGGGTCTCTCATTGTGGTGACAAGACAATCAACGTGACAAGACTTCGAGAACTTTCCTCTTCCAGCATGGGGGGGGGCACGGAGGGGGGACACAGAGGTGGTGAGAGGCGTTTCACTGCGCTGATGTGAAGCCAGGGAGACAGGGTTCTGAGGAGGGGTGGCTGTTTCAGGAAAATCCTGGAAATGAGAACAGATTTCTTTGCCTGCTGGCGTGGTCTGAGTTTTGCAATACAGTTTTGACCACCTGCTGTGTAGACCCCACCATGTGCGGGCTCTCGGTGTATGTTGCCCGAGTGGCTCTTGGGTGTGCATTTCCCTTTCAGGAAAATTTCGCCGACTCCTTACAAACTAGGCACTCTTCCACCAGGCTGATGTATTTTGCTAAAGAATGATCTTGTTACCCCAAATACATCGCGGAAAGTCAACTGTGAGAAATACCAACGTAAATAGTGCAGCTGTGAGGCCGTGTTATGGAGGAAACCCACCTAGAAATGGAAATCAGTTAAGCTGTAAAATGCTACCTTTCAGCCAGACTGCAGCCCTCTTGTTCAATGGATTAGGCACTGAGGCTGATCACAGAGTAGCTCTCCATGTCAGGACTTTTCTAAGACACGGGTGTTTTAGTAAAGGCATCTGCTAATCATTAGCAGAAAACACACAGTTGGATAGACATGAAAATATACTACCTTCCACAGAGAGCAGAGCCAGTAGTGGGAGTACAGAGCTCTTCTTGGATTTGCTGGCTGGCTGAGGAGTCAAGGCAGCCATTGGCTATTAGGGAAAAGAAAGAAGCAAATCCATCAATATGTAATTAGCCCTTCCCTTTTGTCTAAAGATCATATTGCTCAAGGGGACCTCGACACGCACCCCCCTGTTATCCTAACTGTGTGCTCTCTTTACCACCTTTCCCTGCCTGGTGAGTGGCCGCCTACCCAGGCCTTGCTTCTGGTGGTCCACTCAAAGCTCTTTGCATAGCCACACTCTGCGTGCTTTTAGACCTTTCTCTCCCTCCCTCCCTCTCTCCCTTCTTTTATCTTTTCTTTCTTTCATCTCTGGAACCCCTGAGATGTTGGCGATTCTCCAGGGAATGCATTCTTGCCCCCCCCGGATTCTCTGCTAGGAAGTGGGGGCAAACCCAGCATTGCCACATTTGTGGTTCCAGGGTGTCAGAGTGTGGGAATGTTCTAGAAGAACCGGAGCATCATGAGGGCAAGGTGGCGAGGAACCCAGGGTTATGAATATCCAAAATGAGGGGTTTCCATGTTCATCGTGTTTCTTTTCTTTAGGAAATGTTTCGTACATGCAAGACTCAGTAAAGTGGTTACTTTCCGTTATGATCTCCTAGAAGGGTGAAGGAAGGCAGGGGAAGGGCCATAGGTGCCAAATGACTGGAGTCTAACCCCAGAAGCCATATGCCTCCTCTTGTGATTTTTCCATTCAGAAAGCACTTGTACGTATCCAGGCAGTGGGGGCGTGGCAGGGTGTAACCCCTGTTTCTACTTTCCCTAAAAGGCGTGACATGGTTGCTTTTGTTTCCCTTTGACTTACCCTTACCGACACCTGGGTATCCCAGACACACCCTCAGAAGTGATGAGCTTGCGTGTGTATCGAAACACTGGCAGTCCTTATTCAAATGCATGTTCCATCTGGTTTCTCTTCCTCTTGGGCTTCTCGTTCTTGCTGCCGGACATGAGGTCCATCCACAGGCACGAGCCACAGGGAGTGGGGGACCCATAGGTCATCCTAATCAGCTGATGGCGATGTTCTGGGGCAGTGTCGGAATCAAAAGAACGCCTGACATGTGTGGGAGTTTGGCTGCAAGTCGGTGTGCTGGCTCCGGGCTAGGGCAGAGAGTTCCAGAGCTCTGGAGTCGAGCTTGGTTACGGCTAGGTTAGGTCACCTGCGAGAACGCTAGTCTTTCTCTCTCGCCATCTGGCCGGCAGTCACGCCTACCTTGCTTCTGTCACTAAGGATCAGACGAAATAGAAAATAGGCGCTTTAAATACCAAAGAGTGATTATTCTTGTGCATTGTCGCTTTAACGGCTTCCAGCCTCCATCATTAGCAAAGAAGCTTCCTTTGCTGAGAAGGCCGAGGTTAGATTCTGTGTAATCCTGCCTTCCTTAGAAGTGACCACTTTCAAGTACTGATTTTACGTGCTCTTGAGCATTTGGCAAATGAGGTGGAACATGTCTGAAAAAACCGTCTTTCCATTCAGACAATTGTTTCAAAACACAGACCTCTCCTTTCTAATCAGAGCAAGGGCTACCCACCATTTTCAACAGGAATTCTTTTCTTTTCTTTTTTCTTTTTTTTTTTGTGAAAAAAAGCAGTTCACCCGCAACTTGTTCCTGTCTCAGGAAAACGCTTACCACCCCATTTCCTCATTAGCTTTGCCGAAGACAGGCTCCTGTGTCACAGCTGATGGAGCCTTTATGAGCCTTTTAGCCAAATGACTGATGTTTGCCTCGTTATGTCAGCTCTCCGGGCACTCCTGGCATCTCGCTTTATTCTCTCTCTAACACCATCAATCGAGCAGCTGCTGTGCACCCGCAATCGGGCTGATTATGAAAATGTGCTCAGGAGCCTGCCACTGCCAATTGTCTTTTCTCCGAAGAGGCCGGTAGACCCCGCCTGGAGCGTGCAGTTCTGGGACCGGGGGTTGTGTTCTGCGACGAGCAGGTGAAAAGCACCAAGTCCGTGGGCACTCGGTGTGGGCCGTGCAAATGAATTTTGGGTCGTGATGGAAGGAGTTTCATTTCGATTTCTTGTCTAATAGACGAGTTCGTTATTCCCGGGGCTAGGAGAAGAAAGGTTAAGGTCAAGATGCTCCATGAGGCTTGGTGCTTCTGGGACCGCGCCGGGCCGGCCCGGCTGGCGCAGTGCTCTGCCCGCGATGGACCTTGGGCTCCCGGGGGAGACCCGCATCCCACCCCCACTCGCCAGCCAGCTGCATGGGGTGAGGGGCTGCTGGCCCGTGCGCTCTGGATAGAGCCTGGAGAGGTGCCTTGGGCGGCGTCGGCTCTGTGACCTTGGTCTCTTCGATGCCACGTGCATCCACCCAAGCTCAGGCAGGGCGACCTCTCCCTGACGGCTCTGACGTTGTGGCAGGCTTGCTGCCTGGCCTCCTCCCGCCCTGCCGTTCACCCAAAAGTACAGCCACGTGGCATTTCCCTCTTTGTTCCCAGGTCCAGCCTCCGTTCGTATCCTTTCTGGCCTGGAAAATCAGAAGCTTGTTTTTAAAATGATTTCGGTCGGAACCTCAGGTTGCCCTGGTGGTGTTTGAAATAGAGCATTCTGCAGACCCTGTAGGGCGGCGCAGGCCAGCTGTACAGACCGACCTCCCCACATGTTCAGGGAAACTCGGGGAGACTGCAGCTGGAGCTTGGCGTGCTCATTTCTAGTCATTTCTGGACCAGCAAGGTCCTGGGGGGGTCACAGAGTGGGTGGGTGGGGAGCAGTCTTTGTGTTTAACACTTTGTATACATAGTGTCTCAGGGTTGCATTTCTCTGTAAGGACAAAGGGTATAGAACCTGGGTTTGGAGGCCCCCTGGGACCTACAGAGGAAGTTTGGTAAAGAGCGTAGGTTTGCAACTCTGGCTTAGCATCAGACTCGCCTAGGGAGCTCAGAAGACGTGTCCAAGTCCAGAACCCATTATCCCTAGCAGTTATGTCCAAACCCCTGGGGAGTGCCCCGGTGCCGGTCTGTTTTCACAGCTTCCGAGGGAGGAAACCACATGTGTGGTAGAAGAAGCATGAGGGTCTGCCTCAAAGATGGGGCTTCTTAGCCTGGTCTCTGTCCTTATTGGCACTGCGAATGTACATAAATCACTTAACCTCTTTGAATCTCAGGATCCTTGTCTGTAGGATGAGAGTCAGAGTAATAGCTACCATTTATCAGCTTCCTGTGTCTCAGCCACGTGCTGGCTGCATTGCACGTGTGGTCTTATTGAATCTTCACAAACACTTCAGAACTTCGGAGTACCATAGTTACCTCCATTATACAGATGCAGATACTGAGGCTCAGGGAGTTGGGATCATTTGTCCGGGATCATACAAGTAATGGATGCAGAACCAAGACTCTAATCCAGGTGACATTGACCTCAGAGTCCTGAGCTCTTAACCATTATTCTAGAAAATTTGGATCACCAAGTTCATGGTTGTTTCTTTGCAGAGTTTATGTATGCTTGAATAGTCTTTCAACTGCCTGTGGATATGCACGTGGAGATTGTTTATTAGTAGTGGTCACAGTCATAAGAAGACTGCGCAGGGAGCTTCAGTTTATGAGACATCAGCCCTTTGGAACCACTTATGCTGAGCCACCCAGGCTTTACTGAGGTCTGGAATCAATTCAGAGATACATCTGGGACACCCTCCTCAGGACCTCTTTTTACCTTGTGTTTATGTCTGCTAAATTTCAGGTTCTTGCTCAGTGTACAGAGCTAACTGTGTATTATCAGGAACAAAACTGGTGTTTAAAAAAAAGAGAGAGAGACGTAGTAGTCATATGTGAATTAACTGCTTTGACTTTTTTCAGTGCTGGACTGATGACACGCATCTAATTTCACTCTCTTCCAAAGTTGTACCAAAACTACAGCAAAGGGGCTTTTTAAAGGGATAAACCCCCAAAGACATGGGAGGAACTCGAATTTCGGAAGCTGGAAAGCATTCGAAGAAATAGTAACTGATTTAGCAGATCTAGAAATGGAAGTCCTAAGCCGGCAGTTGGAAAAGCTGAGAATCACTCCAGTTCATGTCACAGAACCCTCAGGAAGCCCAGGGATTGGTGGCGCCAGATATTCCTGGAAGTAGGAGCGAATAGAGTCTGAAATGTAGGGGATTGGTCGAGAGCTGAGTAAGAAGATGTTAGACCCCTCACTCTCCTCCCTTACTCTTCCGTTCTCCAACCGCTGCAGAAAATGCGAGGTTTATTTTCTGAGAGTGTAAAACAGAAGGTTGTCCTGGGTTACTTGCCTGGAAACAGGGACATTAACTGAATATGCATATTATCACCAATCAAATTCAGGAACTGCTAGGCTGCTTTCCCCAGGAAGCTGGCCGCCAGGATTCATTGTTGTTCTAGAAAAAAAGGAGATGAAGAGAAATGTACACAAGCTTCTCAAACAGAAAGCAGGAAGAGGGGAGGAGAGGAAAGGAAGAGAGAGGGAGAGAGGGAGAGAGAGAGAGAGGGAGAGAGAATGAACAAGCAGGTATCACACAAAGGGACAGAAATAAGAATGGGTATGAACTTCTTAACAACACTGGAAGATAAAAGAAAATTTTCAAGGAAAATTACTTACACCCTAAGGTTTCTACCCAGCCACAGTATTGGTCAAGTGGGAGGGTAGAATGAAGACAGTTTCAGACAGTGAAGACCTCAAAAACATTTGCCTCCAGCAAGCTACTGGTGGATTTGTTTGTTCAGCGAAGTGAGGGAATATGTCAAGGAAGAGGATGCCATCCGTACAGGAAGGGAACACAGGGGCACCAACATGGGAGACAGGCAAGGGCAGGCCGCTGCAGGATGGTGGTGAAATGAATCCCACATGTAGAGGGGACCAGTCTAGGCTGGAGAAGGTCAGAAATCTCTGGATGAAATTAATCAAATTTATTGAAGATCAAGTGATGGTATTTCCACAAGTGGCAGAGAGTTTGGGTTGGCATTGGTGTTAAGTGCATAGAAAAACAAAAGATGAGGATTAACTCCAGGACATTGTGCAGGAAAGGAAAATCAGAGTTTACTAGATGGCTTATTGTTGAATAGCATGCGGAATCATAAGAATGTTAAAATAAATTTTGAGGGGGCGCCTGGGTGGCTCAGTTGGTTAAGCGTCTGACTCTTGGTTTCAGCTCAGGTCATGATCTCATGGGTCGTGAGATCGAGGCCCATGTCAGGCTCCACGCTCAGCGGAGATTCTGCTTGGGATTCTCGCTCTCCTTCTCCCTCCGGCCCTCCCCCCACTGACGTGCACACGCGCACTCTCTCTCTAAAGTATATAAATCTTTAAAAACATTTTGATGTGACCAAACTTTTTCTAAAATATGTCAGGAAGGTGGAGGGATGGGAAGGACTTCGGTACATGGTGGGATAGGGGGAAAGGAAGAAGGCGAAGCACTCGTCTTCCACTGAGGGACATTGATGGGAAATATCTGAAATTGGAAAATTAAGAAATAGCCTACAGTTGTGTCATATAGAGAAATGGGGGCATGTGTGGAAAGGATGAACTCAAGAAAAGTTAGTTGTCTCTTGAGGAGGGGGAAGGAGGTGGGGGTTAAGGGCAGATCTGGAGACCGCTGTTTGTCATAACAGATCGTTTGGAACTAGTCGACTCTTTAACATGGTGGGCATATATAAATTTGATAAAACCCTAAGCATCTTCTTTTTGCAAACACAACGGTGAATAATACCTTGAGAGAGAAAATGAACAAAGTAATAGAAGCAATCTAACAGCAAGGAAATGGGCTCCGTGCATCCAGAGGAACAAAAGCCTGCCCCCGCCAGCGATGGCCACTTGTGCGCTGGCATGAGTGCCCAGCTAAGGGCCAGGAAAACAGCGCAAGGACCCCTTCACGGAGCCAGGCCTCTTCTTTCGTTGGCTGCAAATCCAGTGGCCCTAAGCCAAAGATGATGGGCCCTTTCGAGGTAACCTCTGAGAAGAGCAGAAAGTGGGATTGCTATGCTCCAATCGCCTTGTCTAGGGATCATGACTGTCCCTGACTTTGCCATTGGCACCGCTCTTTAGTTTTCAGCTCTCTGAATGAGGCCGAATAACAACATCCTGAACACTGGGACAGATCCTAAATGCCAGTTAGCAAGGTTTAATGAAATCCAAGAGCTCAGTGCACAGGAAAATCATATTAACAGATATTTGTAGACATTTACATAATTGATGCGACTCAGTCGTTTAACCAGGAGACTATGGGAAATATTTGTTACTGTTTTCATTTCCTTTTGTCTTTCTGCATAATAAAGATGTGGCAGTGGCGGTGTGTATTGACTAAGTCCTCAGGGAACGTGATATATCTTGCCACAATAAAAACTCCCTGATAAACTCTCAGCGTTCTTAATGAATGACTCCGTACAGGTGCTGTGTCAACACTTCCTGTCTGTCACCAGGTATTGACCAAGGGGTTACTGTGGCTGGACTCTCCAGAGAAAGGGCTGGCAATATCAGATGGGGCAGAGGAGGATAAGGGTGTCCAAACTACTGTGTTTTCTGGGGTGGAGCTCCAGTTAGTTTGTTTGAAACAGATCGTGCCTTGGTGGATTTTTCCAGGGCCCTCTTCTTGTAGGGCTTTGCAACAAAGAAGAGAGCTTTTAAACTGGAAAATACTAAATGACGTTTAAAATCTCCAGCTCTGCTGTTTTTTGCGTTGCCTTAAGAAAAGCCTCAGAAGGGAGTGGGGCTCAAAGGTGGGCGAAGGAGGGAGCGCAGTAATCTCAGAGAGCCTGGTGGGCTGGCCAGGGACTTTTCTTTCTGTGCACCAGGTAAAATCCACACAGGAACCCTTAATCGAATGTTGTTCTATGGTATTATTAAGTGAATACATTTTTCATGGCCCACCTGCTAGTGTAACTAATTAACAGCCATTCTCATTAATTACATTGATCAGGATCATAAAATAATTTCAAATTGCTGAACATGATCAGCAGGAGTAAAATGGTTTCACTTTAATCCCTTAATGATTTTTTCATGATTAATCAAACAAAATATATGTAGTTATTTGATCCACTTTTTTCATCTTGGAACTGCAACTCAGGGCAATTATAGTAGACATAAGGTTGATGCAAACAGAACTACATTTCATGCAGTAGCTAATTAAGCAATAAGGCACAATGGGGTGGGGGGTATGATTATCATGAGATAATCACCCCCCTGAGGAGTCACAAAGCAAAAGGTACAGTTGAGTACTTCTGCTCCCACAGGATAACCTCATATCCCGCCGGTGCCTTGCTGCTAATCGGAAACTCTCTCTGTTTTACGCAGAAATAAATTGGGGGAAAATGACTTTGATCATAGGAAATGGTTCACTACAGTATAAAGTTTTCATCTATTAATAGTGCCAGCATTAACGCATGCTTTAGAAGGTTAAATAATCAATCATACTGTTCTCGTGTCATCCATGGGTGTTGGAGCTTATTTTAAAGTTATTGTTTACACTTTGGAGCATGCCTATGTTTGGTGGCTTGGGTGCAAAAAATGGTATCTCCAAATGCTCATACGTCTAGTATTTTTTTTTTTTTACCAAATCGGAAAGTCCTTGCATTCAAGGTACTGAACACTTTTTGAATGAAATCATCAAAGAATAGTCGGGCAACTTACAAAGTCTAAGAACGAACAAAATGCATCTGTTCGAGTTCAGCCGTGATGGCCTCGATTGCTTCCAGCTCCAGACCCAACAGTGCGGATGCGCAACCACTGAAGCAGGGAGGAGATTCGGGCTCTTCCCAGGACACAGTTCCCCTCCCTTTCTAACAAAGGAAAGACGAATGAAAAAAATCACACACAAAGAAGAGCAAAGCAAGATGACCGGTTTCCTTCCTGTGTCCGGTGCCAGCTGGCGAGGGAGAAGGCTCTGCTCTCTTGGGTCTGTGGCATTAGCTTCTCCGTGTTCCTCACCTGTGCACTCCATGCTGGGGGCAAGGTGAGCTCACCCCCAACCACCGGACTGACTTATCTCTTCATTTAGGAACAATAATGGGGTTAGGGCAGGGTCACGCAAAAGGAAAGCAAAATAAGAACAGAAATGCAACAAAGAGTGCAGGTTAACACCTCATGGTTGACAAACTTCCATCCGGCCAGGGTGCCTCGTGGCATGCTGTTTGCATTCACTGTACAGAACTCTTTCCCTTGTAAAGAGATACCCTGCAAGCTTTACTTTGACCAACCGGTCTTCCCTTTTTGTTAGTAAAAATCACTATATTTGAGTTATACCTTGTAAGCAGACCTATTTCATTTCATATTACCTCTCCCCCCCTTCCTTTTAGCTAAAAAATTTAGGGCTTTTCAAGAGTGGTTTTTCATTTGTTTGTTTTTTCTATTTTAACTATGGAGCAATGGCAAAGAACTTGAATGGTTGTTGATTGGTGAAGACGTTCATCCAAATTGGCCAAGGTTTCTTTCAAAATGAGGATGCCTAGTTTAGCATCTGTGGGCTTCCTGAAGGAAATGTAGCCATGTACTTATTGTGACCCTGCACAATGAAGATAAATTCTGTCACGTGCAGGATACATTACTGACTTCATGACATGCATAAATTGACAATTGAGTGCATCCCTTCCATAAAAGCATCCTTCCATTGCTTATATTGTGTTTTTAATGTAACTTTGTTAACAGTGCAATGCTTTGGAAAAATCTGAAGGTAAAACGGTTGGACACCAGACCCGGGGTTTTGCCTTCAAGTGTTGGTAAGTGCTAGTTTTGAAAAGCACAGTCTCGGGCGCCTGGGTGGCTCAGTGGGTTAATGCCTCTGCTTTCGGCTCAGGTCATGATCTCAGGGTCCTGGGATCGAGGCCCACGTCGGGCTCCCTGCTCAGTGGGGAGCCTGCTTCCCCCTCTCTCTCTCTGCCTGCCTCTCTGCCTCCTTGTGATCTCTCCCCCTCTGTGAAATAAATAAATAAAAAATCTTAAAAAAAAAAGAACAGTGTCACTTTAACCTTGCTAAGCATTTGATTCAAGCCCTATTGCTTGATCAAGTCAAACCATTTGGCTCCATGGGGCTCTCTCCCCTCAGAAGCCCATTTTGGTCAGGGTTAAGAGTGAGCAAGATTTTATTGAAAAAAAAATAGGCACAAGAGATAGGCAATCAGTATGATCTGGAAACATCGGCTTCCTACTGAGTGTACTGGTCTTGCGGCTTATCTCAGGTTCACAGTGGTACTCAGGCTCACATTATGCATTACGAAAAGGAAATGTCAGTTATTAACTTAAGTAGCATAGGTACGAATTGTAAAAGGGCTTTTAAAGTGCCAAACGCTGAAAAAGGAAATTAAATGTAGTTATTTATGATGGAGCTTTAGAAATACTTCGATTTGTTCTTGGGAGACCTGGCATTTAGATTTGAAACTGTATGTAGTCTTCGAACTTGCACAATTCATGTCCAAATAATAATACAGGCATCTTCCAGTATAGTCATCTGTGTGGGCCATATGCGTGTTTGGCCGTGGGTATTCCTCTCCCCTCCCCCACGCCACCGACCCTCACGACTTCAGCCTTCTCTACGATGTGAAACGTCATGGTAGCTCATGAGTTAAAGCGATGACAGATGAAACTTCATGGATGAATGAAGGTCATTTGGAAAACTCTTATCAGTCGGACCGAGTAAATTTTTTGGTTTGAATCCCTGCTACTCGTCCACGTTTGTTGGAGGCTGAAGAGAAGAGTCTGCGCCTTGCAACACATGGCAGGGGTTTTTGATCTTCCCAGGCTCGGCAGACCTGATCACGTCTTTAGCTAGACAGCGCACATGGTATCAATGAAGTGCCATCGAGGACTTGCTCATTGGCCCAGACAAGTGGGGGGCCGGCTTGGCGAGACAGATGGAAAGGGCTCCTTTAAGGAGGGATCAGGAAAGGCGTTGCTCCTCCACTGGCCTAAATCCACTAATCTGAGGTTATTATTAGCGATAAGGAGCTGTGGCCAGAAGAAAATCTCATTCTCTGCAAATGTCATTTAAATAGGGCTCCGATATTTTCTGGCCAAGTCGACAGGCTTTAGTCAAATAGTGAGCACTTTATTTGTAAATGTAGGCTCGTGGGGGGGGGGAAGGGTGGGAGGAAAGCTTCAGTTCAGCAGTTCTTGGGATGTCAGCTTACCAGTATTGATTAATCGTCCAGCAGTAGCTGCTGCTTCTTTATTAAATGTGCAGCTCGCCAGACCAGAGCTATCAGGTGTAGGAAATGTTTGTTGACAATTCACCTTTTCTCCCAACGCGACACATCAGACTCTTCCGTGTTTCTCAAACACTGTTCCCGGGAAATCGCCCCCTTGCCCTTTCCACCCCCCCCCCCCCCCCCNCGTCCAGCAGTAGCTGCTGCTTCTTTATTAAATGTGCAGCTCGCCAGACCAGAGCTATCAGGTGTAGGAAATGTTTGTTGACAATTCACCTTTTCTCCCAACGCGACACATCAGACTCTTCCGTGTTTCTCAAACACTGTTCCCGGGAAATCGCCCCCTTGCCCTTTCCACCCACCCACCCCCCCCAAGCGTGAGCTACTAGGGTGAGCCTCCCCCAAACAGGTTGCGACTGCACAATTAAACAAATATATTTGGAACTATTTTATCTTTCTTCTTTTTGGTCACTGTTAGGCTCCGTGGGAAGACCTTGCCACTTAAATACTAGTTGTAATTATAGACGTAGCGCATATGTTGCTAAAGAGTCCTGTTCTCAGCATCATGACGCTCTGCCTTGCTTTGGGAGTGAGGCCTCTTAAGAAGCCCTAAGAGCTCCGTGGGACCCCTGGGGGTCCCAGTGAACAAGTTATCTGCTTTTTGTCTTGAGATCGTATCCCAGTGAGGGGAAAGCCTTCCTGGTTTCTTCAAATGTCTCAAAGTTAGAGGAGAGTTGACACTTTAGAAGAATCTGACATATATGTAAATCTTCAGGGGGTTTACCCCCAAATGCACCTCTAAGAAACACAAATCCGATCCAAAAGCTTTCTAACCCCTTCCCATCCTACAAGATCCATTTTCAGTGCATCTACTTTTAGGGTTCCTCAGCTCCTTAAACTCCCTTGGCATTTCACTTCTGGGCCCTCACTTGGCATTGGCGTAAGTTACATGTGCCTCTCTCCGCCTCCAACTGGCAATGGCTTTGTTACTGGTGATCATATATTGTGGATTTTCACGAACAGTTCATTTTAAAAGATTTTATCTACGTCTCATAAATCATTACAATGCCTTAGAAATTTCAATATCTCAGCATCCTAACAACAAACTCTAGAAGCCTCTCTTGGCAGGCAGCATAAAAATGTTTGGTTTATACCCTGTGTCCTCATCATTGATACACAAAATGTGGCCAGTATACTGATGATTCATTCCTCATTCGATAAATTTCTATTGAGTGACTACTAGGTGTTACACATTCTCGTTACTTGAGGATACAAACAGCCTGAGAAAGAAAAAGGTGATGCCTACTATGAATGAACTAACATTGCCTAATGTCGCTAGGGAGGGGTGGGGTGAAACGGTGGAGTGGGGCACTTCCTTTGATAGTGTGCTCAGGAAAGGTCTTTCGGTGGAGGTGATATTTGAGCAGAGGCATGAAGGGAGAGCCAGGAGAAGAGTATTCTGTGCCAATCGTACAGCATATACAAAGGCTCTGAGGCACGAGGGAGAGAAAGGAGGCTGGTATTGACACGAAGAGAGTGATTAAGTTGAACAGGGACGTGAGACACATTCAGAGAGAAAGGAAGGGAGTGAGTGACCGAGTGAGTGAGGTGGGAAGCCACTGGAGGATTTAAGTCAGGCAGTGACCAGATTTGATTTATGTTTCATGAATAAGTTGCTCTGGCTTCTGTGTGGAGAATGGATTGGAGGGGTTGATAGCGGAAGCAGGAGGTTATTATGGCAGTCATCCAAGTGGGAGTTGGTTCTGGCTTAGACCAGAGTCGTGGATTTATTATAGATGGCGAGAAAGGGACTACGTCTTGGATGAAGGAGGACTTGACTACATCTAGTCAGGATGAAGGAGGAGGTGGGCAATATAGTGTCATTGCCTGAAATGGGGCGACCTTCCTTGGTTTTGATCCTTGGATGAATTAGTTCACTTCTGTAGATCTGACTTTCCCATACGCAGAAAGTGAATAATAATAGCTACTTCACAGGTTTTTTTTTTTTAAATGGAATGTGTAAGAACTAAGGCCAGTCAAGGGCTTATTAGCGCGGTGCCTCCTAATAAGCGCTCTGAAGATCGTTACAAAGGAATGTTAAGAGACAAACAACTTTGGAACTTTGTGTAAGTTTTTATGAAATTACTGATTAGGGACCCCCCCCAACACACACAATGTGAACTTTCTGATCCGACGTGTTAAAAAGTCAAGTCAGAAATTCCAGTCAGCTGAGAGCAACGTCCCATGCCCCCCTACCCCACAGCAAGCTCGAACCATGAGAAATGACAGCGTAGTAAAAGTAAATTCTCCCCAAAACCTAATGCTCAGCAGAATTTGAAGATCAAGAATGCCAAAAGTGTGAAGTAACTGTAAGTACAAAGGGAGAAATGACCAAATCCCAGCGCCCGATCTTAGTCTCCCGCTCAGTCCCCTGCTCTGACACGAGGCTTTGAGGAGAGCAAAGGGAGCCTGAGAAAAACTTCAAAGGGAGCTCGTAAGTGGAATTCCCTGAGTTCTTGTATGTTGAAACATTTTTTTCCTTTTTTTTTCCTGTAGCCCTGATGTAACAGCTAGACACAAAATCTAGTGACTCTTTCATTGAATTGAGTTGTTTTTTTTTTTTTTAGAGCTGCTCCATTGTTTCTTTGGTTTCGTGAACTGTGATGATGTCAGGCTTACTCTGTTGTTTTTGTGAGTTACTTGATCAGGTGGTCTTGAGAGCTCTGTCTTTATCTTTCTAATCGAATGGTTCTACCACCTTTTGTCTTTGAGTTGATCATTCTGAATAATTTTCCTAGGTATGCACTGAGCTGCTTTCAGTGAATTTATTCAGCTCTTGCTTTATGTTTGGGGAACATTTTCTTGTATTATAATTTTAAGCATGAACTGTTCCGGTGTTTCATTTTTCTTTTCCAGGGACTCCAGTAATATGAGTGTTACTCCTTCTTGCTTTCCTTCAGTTTGCACTACTTTCTGTCTGACCTTTCTTCCTTTTGTTTCTGTATCATTTGCAATCTCTCTTGGTGGTTTTCCTTTCTTTAATGTCTCTTCTTAAATTTTCATTTGAAACTATTTTGCCTTGCAATTTGTTATTTTCCAGATAATTTTGTCTTCTCCATTTCATTCCTGTATTTCATCAACTCACTTCTCATTCCTTTCTGTTTTTCTTGTACAATTTTAATTTTAGTTTTTGCATTTCTGACTCGGGGTGGTTTTTCATATCTTCAGATGACTTTTTCAGAATGTTCTTTTTAGTCTATGTATCTTTACAGTGTTGGGGTGACACTTGTGCTTCATAATGATTTCTTGGAAAGGGAATTCCCACAATTGATGAGTATACATTTTTACTTCCTACGCAATGACAGCTTCACAAAAAGCGATCATATATTAGGTCATAAAGCAAACATCAATAATGTCCATAAGATGGAATTAGTGCAAATGATATTCTGCAGTCACTGTGTAATGTAAGTAAAAAGGACTAACAAAATAAAAACTAGAATATCACTTTTATCTAGAAATTTTAAAAGCTCCAGTTAACTCCTTCATGAAAGACGAAATATGCACTTAAATTACAGGTTCAAAGATAGAAATGAAAACATCACATATAAGAATCTATGGGATGCATTTCAAGCAATGATCAGAGGAAAATTCATCACAGTGGACACTTTTACCAATAAAAATGGAAGACTGGAAATAAACAGGAAAATACCCAGATCATAAAATCATGGAAAAAGGACAACAAAATGCACCAAGAAAAAGCAGAAGGAGAGAAATAATAAAGATAAAAATGGAAAATAATGAGCTAGGGAACAGAAAAAAGAGTAGATCTAATAAAATCAAAATCCTGTGTCTTAAAAAAATTATTAAACTAGAGAAACCACTGACTTAATAAAGAAAAAGATAGGGAAGGCAAAACTTTACCAAATAGTAGATGAGAAGGAGGAAATACCATTTGAAAAGAATAAATTTTTAAAAAATCACAAGAGACTACTTTTCAGACATCCATGGAGAGTTGAAAACTAAATAAAATCAATTCCCTAGAACAATACCAGCTGACAGAACTTAGACAATTTGATTTAGGAAGCTTAAGCATATCAACATCTATGAAAGCAATGGAGAAAGTCATTAACGAACTAACTTCACAAAAGATGAGATGGTTTCCTAGTTCTGAAACTATGTGTATGTTAGGGTTGATCAAACTTGTGAATATGTTGTAGATAATGAGTGTAGGTTTCTCACCGTTGGAAGAAGGAGCTACAAATAAGCAAAGGGAGAAGGTTAGAATGAAACTTGTGGTATTGGATTACAATTGGAAGTATCTAATGAACTCCTGTATTGAAGATAGGTAAATGACAAGAGTGTGCATACATATACATATTTCCTGGCCTGATCTGCTATGAGAGCCTAAAAATAATGGCATCCCCATAGCAATGAGCACACCTAGCACCCAAATTTTGTTTTTTAAATACCATATTCCAACATGGGAAACTAGGAACACTTGGTGAATAGATTGATTCCAGCACTAGGGCAAGAAAAGAGTAAAATAAGTCTGTAATATCTTGTGTCAGAATTAAGGAAGTACAAAAAGTTGTCAAGGCATATCAGAAGAACACAGGAGCCAACATGAAAAAGCACACAATGGTCAAATCTCAGACAAATTGAACAATAAAATAAATAATGGTAGTAATGCAGCATAATTCATCGAATAAAATAAATCTCCATGAGCTCTTGCTGCTAGAAAAGAATAAACGAATGACTGATTGAAATACCAAGGCCCCATGTGAGAGAGACCATGGTATTATCATGGTAGGCAAGATCCACCAATGGATACTAAAATCTGCAGATGAACGTTCGAAGGGAAGCAAGGTGTTAGCGTGATCTCAAAATCTCTCCCCCAGATTTCGATCCCTGGCAAAGAAAAAAAAAGGAAAAATTAGCAGTGTAGCAGACATCTCTTGAACTAAATGATGAAGTTTCCTTCCCATCACTAGTAATAAGATATATGGATCTCGTCACTTACATGGAATTCTTGCCATATGCATTACCTACATATAACCGTGATAAAACATTCGACGTACCCAAATTGAGAGACATTTTACAAAACAGTTGACCAGTATTCATTGCAAGTGTCAAGGTCATGAAACTTTAGCCTTGAGAGAAAAGATGTGGAATTGTCACAAATTGGAGGAGACTGAAAAGACACAGTTAAATATAATGTAGAATCCTGAATGGGATCCTGTAACGGAGAAAAGGACGTTAGGGGGAAAGCTTGATGAGATTTAGTGTTTTATTAATGTCGATTCCCTGTTTTGTAATAATTGGATTGTAGCTACGTAGGTTAACATTATGGAAGGCTGGGCAGAGGATGGACCTGCGTTCTTTGTACTAAACTTGCAACTTTTATATAAAGTCTGAGATTTTTTCAAAATAAGAAAAATTTAGTCAGTCTTGCAAAGAGATTTGTAACACTGTCTAATGCCAGCCCACTTCCTAGCAGCCCTCACATTTTCCACTGTGTTCCCAAGGCTTATAAAGGCCATAGTATGTTGTTATGAATGGAATGCTTGGATCTCCCCTAAAGTTCATCTGTTGAAACCCTGCCTCCCCATGTGGTGGCGTTTGGAGGTGGGGCCTTTGGGAAGTGATTGGGATTAGATGAGGTCATGAGGGTGAACCTCATGAATGGGGTTAGTGCCCTTTTAAGTCTGCTGTTTAAGCCTTCCGGTGTGTGGTAGTCCAAGCAAGCTAAGAGACATCTGAAGGCTCTACAACACATTTCTCACAGTTTCTGTACCACGCAAGGACGACTGATCTTTGTTCATGTAATACTGAAACTATACTGGATGTAAGAAATACTTCCAGATTTTGCATTACCTCTGGGTCATGATTACGAATATCTAGTTCTCCTTTTATGACATAAGAGACATCCATGGAAGTGCCAGCTAACAGAGATTTCTGGTTGATACAATGCCATGAAAAGGAGTTTTTCTCCAGATTGAGATCCGAGTTAGTGAGAGTGAAATAAATCACTTGTTTTCTGTCTTTTTTTAAAGCATGAACTCTGAGGGCAGTTGACCTTGTTTCTGCCCCAAGGCCATGAGGAGAATTTGACTTCAGGTGCCAAGTACCATATTTAGGGTCATGCGCATTAAGACGTAAATAAGAATGTTGAGGCCCTACTATGTGCTCGGTACTTCGAGATGAGGAAACAGACTCTCCAAGAGGTGTAGTAATTGGCCCCCCACGCTCGCTCAGCTCACAAAAAGCCCTTTTGGCCAAATCTTCCAGATTCCACAACCCAGGTTCTTTTCATTATCCTCCATTGTTTCTAGAACAGGGGTGTGAAATCACTTGAGGACGCGGTCAGTCTAGACTTGGGGGACAACACTCTTTACAGATCCTGGAGGAAGGCCCTGTACGTCACCAATATGTGACCGAATACAAACTTTCTTTCATCATCTGAAGATTTCGATCAGTGAGTTTATGGCATAAAAACTGTATTTTGTATTTCATCATAAGGGAACAAAACTCTTTGAAATGGTTCTAAACCTCTGTTTTCTTTCCTCTTATGTAAGCTGCATGCGGATAATGTGCCCGGTAGGCTCTTGCTGTTTGATCAGACAAAGAGGAGGGTTTGGACTCGGGGTGATTCCTACCTGTCAAGTGCAGTTTTAGAATAGGAATAAGACAAGCCTTGTAAGAAGTGGTTGCTGCCTTGCCATCTTTAGAACTCCTGCTAAAAGGGCATATTTAGCATATCTTATAAAGAGGCCATTGTATTTTGTGTCCTGGAAGCTCACCATACAGCCAGAATCCAGCCCCGTTGCCTTTCCTGAGGTCCAGGAGACAAGGTGCCCTGCGAGAGTAGGGTCCTCTGTTGGTACTGACCTCTCTCTCTATCTGCTATTAGATAAGATTAGAGAAGCTGACAACAAAGCCGAGGTGGGTTATTGGAGCCTATGGTCTTGCAAGTCTTGTTCCAGGAATAATAGCCCTGGGTTCGACATGCCCCAGCGTGTCGACGCTCCTGTCCAGATGGCATGATAAAGCTAGCAAAGCGCTGTCCAAGCAAAATTAATTTTAGTTCGATTTAAATATATATATATACATATATATATATATATATATATATATATATATATATATATATAAAGCAGGCAGTACTTTTCTATAAGGAATGGGGTATGGGATGTCATGAAATCTGAGGAACACAGATAAGGGATCATCCCTTCAGAATCAGTGGGAAGTTCTGGCTGCCCTGTGACTTTGGGGAAGGTGCCTGGTTCTGCAGGAGGCAAAGATGTTTGTTGGTTGGTTGGTTGGTTTGTTGGTTGGTTGGTTTATTTGTTTGTTTGGCAGAGGAGTTGGTGAAATATTCCAAACTGTTCTGTGGGCATATCTAAAGTCTGCATTTTACATTCTTGTCCTGAAATTCAATCTTACTTTGTAATGGCATCTGTGTGTAAAGGTGCTTTTAACAATAGGAGTGTTTAGTGCAGTGTAGAAAGTCTTTGAGCCAAATCCCGCCTTCCATGTGCACTTAAGTTTCCATTAAAGGGAAGTTGCAACTGAGCTCGCAGAGCTGAGGGTAAAATTTGAATTCTGCTGTAGGAAATCAGAGTATTAGAAGCTGGGATATAGAATTTCACTTTTCCCCATGCTGACATTGACTTTCCTCGGGAGCATCACCAACTAGTGAGCTCTAGTTCAGTTATATGATTTTTTTATTTTTCTCCACTAAGCTAAATCCAGAGATACAAATCCGGGGCTTGTGTGGGGGGGTCTCATATAGATTTGCAATATTCCTGAGGGTCCGTGAGATCTTAATCACTTTCATATTTTATTTATAAAGCAAATGTTTCATGATATTGAAACATTAAATGGATTTTACTCAGCCATGTGCAATGTATAATTTTCTAAAATCTCCGATTCATTTAATATGGGCGATTTTCATTCTTTGATACGTGGCCTTACTGTAATTTACAACAAGCTATAAATATTTGAATGCCGCAGAAATGTGGTTTGGGGAATAGTATTAACACCTGCCTTATATGCTAGTTGGGTTATATTAAGCTCTGAACATACATGGGTGTGTTTCTGGGATACCGTTTGAGTGGTGTTCCATGTGAACCTGTGTATGTAATGACTGGCTGGATTATAAGGGGTTCTCACTATTTTCTTAGCTCTTGATCCAAAACCAAGTCTCAGTTTTGGGAGTTTTATGGCAGCAGTCCTTTTATGTGCTTTCAAATTTTTGTCGAAGCAGAACTGCCAAATTTGATCCGTCCCTGCATCTGTGGAAAGGCAGGAGGAAAGACTGCCTGTAGCCCAGAGAGGAGACTTTTCTCTGAGATCAGTGCCCTGCCCTTTGCCCTTCCTGCATCCAGCTTGTCCTTCAGAAGTAGGGGGAGCCTGAAGCACTTGGCCAACTCTACTGCTGAGTAATCGGAACCTTGCTGAGCCTGACTTCCCTTACCTGGAAACTAGGATTGTTTTAAGAATTACGTGTTACACACACACACACACACACACACACACACACACACACACACACACAGTGAGGGAAGGAGGGCTGGCAAGCGTCTGGGACGTAATATGGGTACATCATGATCACCACTGTTCGTTTCCTACTGTGGATAATTCTGATTGGAAATGACTTGGTATTAAGCCACAAGTGGTAAAGATGGTCTGTGTGCTGGTCATTTGGTCACTTGGATTAATGGCTCACCCACAGAGAATCTGGGGTGTTTGACTCTTAGTTTAGGGTTTCTCCTACTTGATCTTGGGCTTTCTGCGCTCTCCATATTCCCTGGCAGGTGCTGTGCGTGTCGTTACGCATTTCCTTTCCGAACAATACAACAAAACAAAACAAAAGAGGAAACTAAGGTTCACACATGTAACGCACATGCAGTGAGGGCAGATCTAGTTTCCCCCCTTTGATTTTGTGCGAGCCATAATAGTACATGTGAAAGGTGTGTCGCTGCCTCTTTTATAGTCTGCCAGATTAGTAATTTATGGAGTCAGCTGGGGATCTATTCCCCCAAGTGGATTTCTGACATTCCAACTGCATTTCTAGTGCGTAACGTGCTGCGAGAGTCTTGTGGGCTGACGCATTGAGGCGGCCGATGTGCCAGGTGCGGCCACAACCTGGCGTTTGAGAAGTGGCATCAGGTCATCTCCGCGCAGGGTGACTCTGGCCTCAGCTGGTCCTGTCAGCCTTTGCAAAGTCTGCAGTGTTAAGAGTTAGGATAAAATCTATTTTTCATAAATTTCATTTCCCCACATGAATAAGAAATTCCCCTTAAAAGGTAATTCAGGGACCTTATAAAGTGGTAAATACAGCTAAGGAAGAAAGAATACTTTGAAAGAATTGTATTGCAAATACCAAAAGGAGTAGTTTATTAGTAGTTTATTTGAGGGGTGCCTGGGTGGTGCAGCGAGCTAAGCATCCAACTCTTGATTTCTGCTCAGGTCATGATCTTGAGGTCGTGAGATCAAGCCCCATGTAGGGCTCTGGGATCCGCACGGAGTCTGCCTAGAGTTTCTCTCTCGCTCTCCCTCTGCCCCTCCTCCCCGTGCACTCTCTCTGTCTCAAATAAATATATCTTTAAAGATAAAATAAAATAATGTTTTATAATTCTTGTTATTCAGTCCATGTTTTTCAGATGATAATCTGCCTTCCAAATGTTCCCAGTGTGAACATGGGAAACAGGCCTGTGTAGGAACTGTATAAGGTGACTTGGGTTAGGCAGAAAGCTGGAGCTTGGACATTCAAGGTTAAGTACTGGCAAGTAAGGAAGTTCCTGGGTGAGTATTTGTTGTGTTAAGCAGCAGAATATTTTCCATGGTGCCTTCTGTTTTTTTTTAAATTTTAATTCTCCTTATTAGCATACAGTATTATATGAATTTCAGGTGTACAATATAGTGATTCAGCCATTCTACACAACACCTACTGCTCATCAGGATGAGTGGACTCTTCATTCCCTTCACTTAGTTCATTCATTCCCCTCCCCACCTCCCCTCTGGTGACCATCAGTTTGTTCTCTAGAATTAACAGTCTGCTTCTTGGTTTGCCTCTCTCTCTCTCTTTTTCCCTTTGCTCATTTGTTTTGTTTCTTATTCCACATATGAGTGAAATCATATGGTATTTGTCTTTCTCTAACTTACTTATTTCGCTTAGCATTATACTCTCTAGCTCCATCCATGTCATTGCAAATGGCAAGATTGCATTCTTTTTTATGGCTGAGTAATATTCCATTGTATATATACTCCACCTCTTCTTTATCCATTCATCTGTCAGTGAACACTTGGGCTGCTTCCATATCTTGCTTATTGTAAATAATGCTGGTATAAACATAGGGCGTGTATCCCTTTGAATTAGTGTTTAGGTAAATACCCAGAGGTACGATTGCTGGATCATAGGGTAGTTCTATTTTTAACTTTTTGAGGAAACTCCATACTGTTTTCCAGAGTGGCTGTGTTCCCACCAACAGTGTAAGAGGGTTCCCCTTTCTCTACATCCTCCAACAACACCTGTTGTTTTCCTGTGTTGTTCGTTTTAGCCATTCTGACAGGTGTGAGGTGATACCTCATTGTGGTTTTGATTTGCATTTCCCTGGTGGTGACTGATGTTGAGCATCTTTTCATGTGTCTGTTAGCCATCTGGATGTATTTGGAGAAATGGCTGTTCTTGTCTTCTGTCCATTTTTTAATTGGATTGTTTTGGGGGGTTTTTGGTGTTGAGTTATAGAAGTTATATATTTGAAAGATTTTAGTAATTTATTAGAGAGAGAGAGAGATCATGAGTGGAGAGGTGTGGCAGAGAGAGAGATGGAGAAGCAGACTCCCTGCTGAGCAGGGAGCCAGACATGGGGCCCTATCTCAGGACCCTGAGATCATGACCTGAGCTGAAGGCAGACGCTTAACCGACTGAACCACCCAGGCAACCCATAGAAGTTCTTTATATGCTTTGCATACTAACTGTTTAGTGGATATGTCATTTGCAAATACATTCTCCCATTCTGTCAGTTGTCTTTTGGTTTTATTGATTATTTCCTTCCCCGTGCAGAAGCTTTTTATTTTGATGTAGTCCCAATAGTTTATTTTTGCTTCTGTTTCTCTTGCCTGAGGAGACATTACTAGAAAAAAAAAATGTTTCTATGGCTGATGTCAAAGAAATTACTACCTAGGATTTCTCTAGGATTTTTTTGGTTTCAGGTTTTACATTTAGGCCTTTGATCCATTTTGAGTTTACTTTTGTGTGTGTGGTATAAGAAAGTGGTCCAGTTTCATTCTTTTGCATGTGGCTGTCCAGTTCTCCTAACACCGTTTGTTGAAGAGACTGTCTTCTTCGATTGTGTATTCTTGCCTCCTTTGTCAAAGATTAATTGACCATATAATCGTGGGTTTATTTCTGGGCTCTCTATTCTGTTCTATTGATCCATGCATCTATTTTTGCACCTTCCATGGTGCATTATTGCGAGGTAGTATTCTAATTTATTGAAATTGACAAAAACGAATGTTATGGGACTGTTGCGATTTTGAGAATGCCATACTTTGGAAGGTGACACTTCCAGGGAGGCATTTGAATTTTTGAAGGTAATCTCTTGGGAGAGGCTGGCTTGTTGCCTCCTGCTTCTGGATGGTTCTCAATGTCTTGCTGTCATGTCTACAATTCGTTGGAATGAAATACAAATTTCAGGTAGTATGGCCTGTTGGTTAGTGTGAGTCTGTGAAAATGAGAAATATATTTATGTATACATATGCAGTATTCATTTTCTTGGGCTGCTGTAACAAATCGCCATGTACTTGGTGGCTTAAAACAACACACATTTATTCTCTGACAGTTCTGGAATCCACAGGCTGGTGTGGGTCCATAGGTCTGTGTCCCTTCTGGATGCTTTGTGGGAGAATTCCTTTTCTTGTCTTTTCCAGTTCCCAGAGGGTGCCTGCTTTTCTTGGCTGTTGGGTCTCTGTCACCCTGACCTATGCTTCTACCATCCTTTCTCCTTCTCTGATTTTGCCTGCCTCTTCTCTTTGAAAGACCTTTGTGATAACATTGGCCCCGCTTACATAATCCAGGATAATTTTCCCACAGCAGCACCCATGACTCAATCACAAGGGTCCAAGGATTTGGATGTGAAGATCTTTGCGGGACATTATTCTACTGACCACACATATGATTAACCTCATGCCTCAGTTTCCTCGTTTGTAAAGGACGGGCTAAAACACCTACCCCCTCCCCACAATCCCTTCTACTTTTTGAAATTTAGTGAAGGATTTCCCCCAAGTGCTCTAAGCACCTCAGGAATCAGTTTCAATATGAATAAAAAGTAGCTAACAATGACATGCTAGTTGAAATCTGAAACATGAAACAGCATTTTCTTAGGTTTTTACCTGCCCTTCCCTGCGTTACTTGGTATCTCCCACCACGTCCCCACTGACCAAATGTGACTGTGGTTATTCTCCTGCTTGTAGTTACTTCGCCCTTAATCCATGTGACATCATCGTCTGAGCTTGGCCCAAAGCCTTCCTTGGCATGAATCATTTCTTCCCTGAGCCATTTGATGGGAGTCTGAACTCCTCAGCCTGTACCCCATACCTTCCATGGCACCCCCAAACTACTTCCCCATACTCGCCTTCCTTTGATTCCTGAAGTGTCCTCTTTCTTTAGACTCGGACACTCAAAGTCCCCCGAGTGGGCTGCATGCACTCCTTGCCCCAAACCTCATGTCAC
This sequence comes from Ailurus styani, assembly GCA_002007465.1. Taxonomy (NCBI): domain Eukaryota; kingdom Metazoa; phylum Chordata; class Mammalia; order Carnivora; family Ailuridae; genus Ailurus; species Ailurus styani. The sequence continues at coordinate 1,858,770 of LNAC01000247.1, forward strand.
CCCATTCCCTCAGCCTCCTTGGGCAGCCTCCCCATGTGGCAGGGCTCTGGTGTCAACTCATCCGTGAAGCCTTGCTTGCCCTTCAAGGGTTTTCCCTTCTGTGAGCCTTCTAGTAGCTATAATCTATACCACTCATTTTGGCTGCTGTTAGGGAGTGTCTAATTTTGTCAATTATCTTTACGTGTCAATAGGTCTTCCTTCTCCAAACAGTTATCATCTCAAGATCAAGGCCATACCTTTCACATTCGCCAGCTCTCCACTCAGCATTTAGTACCCACTCGGTAAGCCTTAAATACATATTTCTTGATAACAGTGTGTGTGAATAGGGATCAGCTTTGCAGACCTTTTGTTCTGGGATTTATTATTTTCCTGTGCTATTAATCAGACACTTCAGGCCATTTAAATATATGGACATTTCATTTCTTAACTTGCACATGGAAGCCTCCTCTGTCTGCTATAGAAAATCATATACTGGTTCATTTTTCTGACTGTGAAACTATGTGAAAGTTCATGTAATTCTGTAGCAAGCTACAGAGACAACATTTTGTAGTTCTGACAACAGGAACTTTTTTTCAGCTTCTGTCCATATACCTGACCAACCCCATCTAAAGAGATGTCTCGTCTCTGGATATATCCCCCCTGCTTGATAGGTACTCTCTCCTTGCGCTCTGTTTTTGTAAGGCATCATCTGTTTTTTGGTTTTGGTTTTGTTTTTTTTGGAGAGAGAGAGCACGAGTGGGGGTGGGGCACGAGGGAGAGGGCGAGAGAATCTTAAGCAGGCTCCACGCTGGGTGTACAGGTATTGAGCCAACATGGGGCTCAATCTCACGACCCCGGAGATCATGACCTGAGCTGAGATCAAGAGTTGGATGCTTAACCGACTGAGCCACACAGGTGCCCTAAATAAGGCATCATATTTGTGATTTCCTCCAAAGATGCCCCCAATATGAGGCAGTAAACGCTCTATGAAAGCTATTGTATATACACCCTTGTTGTTGCCACACTGAGAACTCTATGTGGCCATACTAACAAAGGAAGACAGATATTGCATGTGTAGGAAAAACATCTCTAGGGGCTTTCAAAGTAATGAAAGGACATGACCGTTAGACCTGTCCCAGGTTTGTGGGTTTCCTAAGAGCTGTATTTGTGAGTTGATAATTAGCCTTGGGGCAAACTGGTCACAGGAGAAAGCTAGCCCTGGACATTTAGTGCAACATGATTTTCTGGTTAGGAAGAAGAGGAAATAACCAAAGAGTGAAAATATTTATGAGCTTACTGGTGAAAATTCCCAGTGATTTGAGGCCCCAGAAAATGTGGCCTTCTTGATCCTGTTTTTTTTTTTAATTTGATCCTTTAAAAGGAAGGGGAGGGAAAGAAGAGGGGCTTGATCGTCCATCGACGTTACAAAATAATCACTGTATTTGTGTCAAAGCTGCCTTTTGAGGCTGTAATAATGATCGCACACGTCGCAAATTTTAAGACAGTCTCTCATTCCAGTTTCTAAATTGGAGAGGCCCTTTCCAGGACACTCAATGGTGACCGTAAGGATGGTGTTTAGCTTTCATCATGGCCTGCCATTTTGCATCCCCTAATGTACGAGGCCATAGAAATCAGATGTGTGAATTCAGCCTTTCATTTATCATTGCAGCTCCCTACTTACCGTTAAATCCTTAATTTTGAAGGCTCAAGTGGCCTACTGTGCTGACAATTAGCCAATTGCAGGTGTAAAATCTTGAAGGCTTCGATAGGGAGGTCTTGGTGGGAATCATCTTAAGAAGTGGATCTCTCGTTCTGTGCTGGAGTGTAAGATTTGTGAAAGATGGGTGTAAAGAATAGCAAATGGAAAGAGACTCTTAATCTCACGAAACAAACTGAGTGTTACTGGGGGGTGGGAGGGTAGGGGTAGGGTGGCTGGGTTGTGGACATTGGGGAGGGTTTGTGCCGTGGTGAGTGCTGTGAAAGGTGTGAGCCTGATGATTCACAGACCTGTACCCCTGGGGCAAATAATAATAATAATAAATAAAATAAAATAAAATAAAATAAAGTGTGTGTATCAGTATTTGACCAGTGAAAATAACTTGACCTTGCTTCTCTGAGGGTTGACATTCTTTGCTAGGCAAAAGAGACCCTTCAGCCTAAGCCTCACAATATTGTGGTGTACCTCTAATGGGCTCCCTTTCCACCGTGCACCACAGCTCTCCTGTCTGCCTGTGAGAGGTCAGGAACCCTGCAGCCTCCTACCCCCTCCATCCCTTTTAAAATCAAGGCCGATGGTTGGGCTTGGCTTATAAACCCCAGGCACCTTGGCCCCCAGCTTTGTCTCCTGTCGACCCCCACTCCCTGCCCTATGGCTCCTGAGCCCTGTGCTCTAGTTTCCTGGGTTTTTCCCCCAGGCTCTTCCCTCTTTCTGAACTGCTTTTCCCTGCTCTATACCCTTTGACCAATCTATCAAGAAACACTCCTTCAAATCCTCGTCTCTTCTGAGAAACTCGTCCAGATCCTTCTAGCCAAAGGTAAAATCTTTGTCAGCCACATTCCTGCAGCACTTTGTACCTCTTTTTTTTTCTTTTTGGTACTTGGGCCTGAATTGGAGTGATTTATGTCTCATTCATCTGTGTATTTCTATAAAACCTAGCCCAGTGCTTTGGCACCAATTCATTAAATTAATAACAACCATATATTCAGCTTAGGGAAAACTTGGCATAAGAAAATCTGAGCACATTTCTTTAAATAAGATGTATGAAGAGTTGAATGCTCATTAACGACTTAATGGAGAGGCTGGGGGCCATTGGAGACAAAGAGCTGAATTGTTACGATAAACTATCAATTGGTGATCAATTGGAAATGAAGACAAACCATTTTTAAAACTACAGTCGATGAGAAAGTGGCTATTGACTGATGGTACTTTAATTGGCACGCCCCTTTGCAAGAACACAGTGTCACATAGCCCTGTGACACCTCCAAGCTGTGTTTTGGTTTTTAGCTGTTAACGCCTTTCTGAAATATCGGGCATTATTGTCGAATTTGATGGGAAGCTGCGTTGTCCTTTGGAGAGAGAGCAGCATCTGTAAATGGCATTTGTGGGTCTAACATTAGGGGTCCGAGGGAACAAATGAGATCCAGTATTCCAGTTTTCAGCCCCTCCAAGCAGTGATCCATGCTTGGCAGGGTGGCCCCCTCGGCCTCATCCCGGCCAGCCGGACTTGTGGAAACCAACCTTATGAGTCAGCCGAATCCCGATTGCTGTAGCAGGTGACTTCTTGCGCGGCTGTCTTTTGCTGGCTAGCGATGTTCACTCTTAACTTCGATTAAGTCAGTTCTGTGCAAGATATCCTATGCATCGCTTTCCTATCCTAGCTTTCTTTTTTGTTTTGTGTTCCCCAAATGGAAGTCCATTTCTGTTAACCAGAGGAATTTTTTTCTTAGCTCCAATGATTTTGTCATCAGTTCCTGAATGTCTGCCGCGAGTTTATATGGCCTTGGACACCCCGCACAATTGGTGCCTGTCTCCTCCTCCTGTCATTTCCAAGCCGAGGGAGTTCAAGCCTGTTTTTTGGTGAAGAGAGTAAACAGAATCATGAAATGCCAGAATGCTCTCAGCGGCCAGAGACAAGACTCTCCTTAGTCATGCGCCATCGTGGAGTCTCTCTGCAACTGGCTGCCTTAGACACAGGAGGCGTGCCACAAGTTGGGAAGAGTTATGTTGGAACTTTCCTTTGACAGTGTCATTCTGGGTGTTTTAAAGTTTAGACAGAGTTGTCCGTCATTACTGTGGCTCCGCATCATAATCCCTAAAAGAAAATTACTGTACGTGAAATTAAAATGAATCATTCCTGATTTTCTCATCTCTGTTATATTTGTGCCTTTAGGGGGCCTTTAAGAACTAGAAGGCAGAATATTATGAAAGGAGATATATTTGTTCTATTCCTAAGAAGGCTCAATGCTCTTGGCCTCCCCGCCTGTGAATCATCCTGTCTTTTCCTCCCTTGAAGGATAAATATGGCATTCATTCCAACCCATTTAGCCCATTATTCTTTTATATACAAAATAGGCCCAATTAAGACATTCTTGTGTTAATTTCTGCATTCTATGTATGGCTAGAAAGAGTTTAAAAATATCCATCGCAGCAAACGTCTCAAAATGCTTCATGCATACTGAACATACAGCCCTGCCCCCCCTTCCCCAACCGAAGGCAATAATTCACCCAATCATGAAGATTTGCGATTTTCTGTTTTCCAGTTACCTACATTAAGGGTCTGTCTATGCACAATCCAATATTTACATGAAAACATGTGTTTGTAAATATCTGGGGTTTAGACTAAAAATTTCAATTTTCATCCAGATGTCTGGCATTGTAGAGACCCAGACTAGGAGTCTGCTCTCTCTCTCTCTCTCTCTCTCTCTCTCTCTCTCTCTCTCTCTCTTTCTCTATGTGTTAACTCATTTGTGGCTATTCCAGTGCACAGATGGAAAGGGACACACTTGCCTTGTTCTTCTCTTGCTCATCCACTTCTGCCTCCCCTACTCCTCCCCCCCATGGGGGCAGCAGGGTCCTTGTGTTTGGAGGTGTCTAACTAAAATTCCATTTCATGTCTGCCACTGGTTATGCCAAGTCATGAGACAAACCACATTTGGCCAAGTCTGGAAGGCTCTAGATCTTCGGAGACTCATTGAACTTCTCTAGGATTCTGGTTTCTCTAACATGGAAAATAAGAGTCCAGGGATGAATTGGGACCCTGTAAATGCTAAGACTCCATTGTAACCTAAAGTTCTAGGAATTCCCTTTGCTCTATCCTGTATATAGAAATTAACTGCTCATGGATATTACTGTGCCTGTGTGCCTTTTGGTATCTCTACTGGCTTTGAAGTTATTTCGGCATCTTGTGGGGGAAGTTGCTAGAGTATACAATAACTGACAACATGTTTTTTGAAGTTTTTTTTTATAAAAAGACATTTTAAAAGACAATTCCATTTTCTTTATGTTGATGTGACTCACAGTCACCTCACATTTACTTCTTGTAAAATCTTTCATATATATATTTCAAATATATATTATATATAATACAAATAAAAATATATACCTTTTCAATAAACTCAGCATGGAAGAACTTCATACAAAATATCTATCCCCAAGATGCCATAATATTTGTTTACTAGAAAGATTAGCTTCCAGAAGAGATTCAACAGAGTTCCTCTGAATTATGATACAAAGCTTTGAATTTCAAAATGTTACTTTCTGTTAAAAGGTATCTTATGGCAGGGAGAACATGATAAAACTTTAAACTGAAGTGATATCTAGTGAGAATGTGTACAATATATACAAAGAACCTCCTTCCTTATTCATGTTCACTTGTGTGTTTTCTCTCTCTCTAAGCTCTCCCTCTCTCCAAATTATATATAGAGAGAGATAAATACAGATTATTAGAAGAAGCTGAAAAGTTATTTATAACCTGAATTCTATCTCTCCTGTAACTAACTCTTACAAAAATTCTAAATATCTGTTTGAGTCATTAAACAAAACTCATTTTCTTACCTAGGGGACAATTGAAGCTTATAACCTTTGAGATTGAATGAATCTAATTAAAAAAAATCACACCATCTCATTCCTTTATGAATCTTCCCCTGTCTGATGACATCAGCAGAAATTGGTGCAAGGTAGATTTGACAAGAGGGCCTCATTTTAGCTGGGAGGGTTTATTTAAGCATGGTTATAATTTTCCCGATGAAGAAAATAAACAAACGAATTCTGCTACTGGAAGACACAGGCAAGTCCTCCATTGGAAGAGATTTCTAGCCGAGATGGACACCTACTGAGTGACACTTCTGGAACTAACTCAGTTTATTGTGCCTTGTGTCTCGCTGTGGGCCGTAGGCCCGGTCACTGCTGGCCAGCCCATCAGGAGGAAAGAACCACCCAGTCTCCTGAGGGAGGTTATGTGTTCAGAGGCCAAAACCTGTGTGGGAACATTCAAGGACTCTGGGGGAATTGAGGTGAACTCTGTTTTCTTCCTGTCTCTTCTCTGGCTGCTTGTATTCTGTTTTTCTTCACCAAGGCCCATTATTCCTCTTCAGAATCCCTCAAGCTGGGGCTTTGGGAGGGTTCCCCAAAGAGCCCTACATACAAGCCCTCTGGCTTTCAGAAAGACCCTATAATTTGTCCTGCAGGAGTCCCTTCTGACCTCTGTTATCCTTGGGCTGCAGACTTCCTTGCAAATGGCTCAGGAGCTAATGGCGGGAAAGCGATGCCAGGAATGGCGGGCGCCGTGCGTGGGGGGGCGGCCTTACTGTTGAGGCAGAACCGGAACAGGGACTTCTGACCAAATATATGGCTGAGCCCTGAGCTTGCGTAATACAAACACAATCTTCTGACTGCCGCCTTCAATTTCTTTTCCCACATAGCTCCAATATGTTTGGTATGCCTACTTTTTAGCAGAGCTGTTAACAAACAGATTGAGAAAAGCACGAGTTTCACCTTTTATTCCTGCTGCTGATCTTCTAAGTGGAGGTACGGCAGCCAGAAGAGGAGGGGTCGGTGGCGGCCTTCACATTGATCTGAGACTTTTCTGTATTGCTTATAGCCGCATACTCCATGTACACATTCTGGAAACAACCACGTGAGGGTGCTTTGTTGTATTTTGTGTGTCTGAGCAGCCAGCTGCACAAGCTACATAGAGAGGTCGAGGGGACGATACATGCCTAAATATATGCCGTTTGTTTTTTGTCACCTTGCCTCTATGGGTGACTTTCGGCTGCTATTTCACATTGGGGCTAGGTGGTTTTCTGAGTTCTGTGTTATCTACCAGCACATTTTCGTTTGCTCTAGCAGTTTTGCCCAGAAATTCTTAATTGGGATTATTGTCCTGACAAAGCATTTTCCTCAGTGTGATTAGAAGTTCATCCTTTGGGAGAGTGACGGTAATTACCACCTTGATGCAAGCCCTTTTGTGCTTCGCTTGGGAGGACTAAGTCCTGGACACACCACTAAGATGAGCGTGGAGATGTAGTTAGCATCATCAAACCCTGGAGTTCGGGCGGGGCAGAGCTGTCACCAAGACAGGAGGCAAGGGCATTGGTTTTTCTTGTGGAATAATGCCTTGGGCCGTCGGTTGTATAAAGTAGGTCTTGTCTCTCATTCAGTGATCTAGCAGGTGATTTTTCTTAGGAAATCCATATGTGGTGGTTTGTGGCTGGCAAATATGAAGGGAATGAGTGAGATGGCAGAAGAGTTGGGTTTCTGATAAAGATTGTTTTCATGTTCCCAAGAACAACCCTTTGTCACACCATTCTTGTTCATAAGCTATACCTTGGAACTTCCTCAAAATATAAGTCCAGGATCTTTGCAAAAACACTATCTTAATTTGTTCATTTAGGAGACATTGGAATTATAAATTGGTGCATTTCATATCATCTGATTAATTTTGGAATCACTCAACATGCCCTGGGCTTAACACAGAATATAGTCATATCCTCTCTTTTTGATTGCAAATTAGATTGGCCTTACTCTGGAAAGACGTCCAGATTGGAAGAGCTGGATTCTAGTCTCCGACATTCTGATCATGATTTGTGACTTTGAGCAAATCAGCTCACACATCTCTACTGGGTCTTAGCTACTCTGTCCCTATTGGGGCTCTATTTTTTTCCCCCTCTCTCTAGGAGGTTTCAGAACTCTGTTTTCCTCAAAGGAAAGCAGTGCCTGTCTAGCCTCCGAATTTTAGCCAACTGTCGCAACCACTCATTTCATGAAAACCTTTTATCAGAAGTGCCAATTCATATCATAAAGAATGGATGGGCGAACTCAACTCTTCTTTTTCCTAGTCTGCCCTCTGTTGGCGATATCAATGAGTTTTCGCACACTTAACAACACTGTCAGAGAGCAAAATAATGATGGAAAACACTCTCAAGGAAGACCCTCAAGATATTAAAAGCTTACGAACCAAACAACTGTATGAATTCAGAAGAGGCGATCTCTGGAAGCTGTCTTGGTCTGGCTGCTTTACAGAAGTGATGCAGAAACTAAGGGCATACCTGTCCTGAATTTTGGTACCTGTATTAGAGCAGAAGCCCTCTTGGACGAGATTGGGACCAGTGGTTGTTTCACTAATCCGAAAGTCAGTTAGAGCAGGGAATTATTGAAAAACTATAATACATAAAACATTCTACTTCTACTTAACATATACATATATATATATAATGTATGTTATATATATATGCATGTTATATATACATGTTATATATATTTATATATAATGCATGTTTTATATATATATATATGTGATATTTATTTATTTCAGAGAGAGAGTGACAAGAGGGGCAGAGGGGAAGAGAGAGACAGAGAGAGAGAGGGAGATTGAGAGTCTCAAGCAGACTCCATGCTCAGCATGGAGCCCGACACAGGGCTTGACATGGGGCTTGATCTCACCACCGTGAGATTACAACCTGAACTGAAACCAAGAGTTGGACACTTAACCGACTGGGCCACCCAGGTGCCCCATGCATAAAATATATTTATTTACTAATTTTTGGTGGTCTTTTAAAATTATATAATGTAACAACATATAATATATGGAGGAGTACGTCTCAGGGGATCTGTACTCTCTCTTTCTGGGTGAATCGCTGCCCTTCTCTGGCCTCACTTTCCTCACATGTAAAATGAACGGACTGCATCAAGTGTTCTTATAGCTCTAACTTGCAGTGATTTTAGTTGAGTCTCATGCAGTAGACCATGGATGGTCATTAATATGTAGAGAATCACACACTTGGTTTTTGAAACATTTGAGAGGCTTAGAGCTTGAAATAAATTATTTCTCAAGGCACCTGGTTGGCTCAGTCATCATCATGAAATGATGTCTTTGCGTGCCTTGAGTCCATGGTGGCTAACTTGGTGCCTGGCACAGGGGAGATGTTTACAGAAACTGACTGGAGGAAGAACAGAAGTTTTAGAGGGTTTCTTTGAGTCCTTATGTTTTATAGAAGTGTATTATCACTTCCATTAGGTAGTTCATACATATATGTGCTGTGCAAACATTTGAACAAAGGTGTCCTTTTTCGCTTGGTCTGGAATGAATGAGCACATGTTTAAAACCCCCTCAAATAGTTTGTGGAACATGGAGAGTTATAACTAGATAGGTAAGTAAAATAATGCAAATAAACAGATGACCTTCATAGGGAAGACCTGGCCAGGTGTTAGCCCTTAACATAGAAGAAATTGCACCTTTTGAGCTGTCTTAGGGTGCAGGGGTCACACCAGACCCACAGTCCGCAGTGGCTCCTTTGGAAGCTCTGCTCTTTTCACAGGGGGCTTCATCACTCGGCCAGCACGTGTGCCCTTTAAAACCTCTGGGGTCAGTGTAAGGGCTGCGATAAGCTGACAGTTTTATATTCAGACAGTGATTCTGTAAGTGCAATTTGACAAATGCCACACATTTAATTTAGTTCTTAAGTTGTTTCTAAACCAGTAGCTCTAGACATTGCAAGCTAATGATAAATACCGTAGCATAGATTTTTTTAAAGGGCCAGATCTTTATAATTTCTGACTTATTGGGCAATTTTGAAGTGTTGAGAAATGCATCCTCTAAAGTTAAGCTTTTTTGAATCCACAGAGGTGTTACAGCCCACAGCCTTCCCTCATCACTGCTCCTAAATTTGTCACCAGCCACTCTCTTTGGGGCTTCTCTCCTTTACTGATGACGTATTCCAAAAAAAAAAAAAAATCTTGTGCACACAAAACTATAATGACCTACTCTAAATGTATTTGATTCCAATATGATGTTTTTATTTTGTTTTATTTTATTTTAAGATTTTATTTATTTGGGAGAGAGAGAGAGAAAGAGCATGGGCAGAGGGTAGGAGCAGAGGGGGAGGGAGAGCATCTCAAACAGACTCTGTGCTGAGCGCAGAGCCTGAAGCAGGGCTTGATCCCATGACCCTGAGGTCATGACCTGAGCTGAAATCAAGAGTTGGATGTTTAGCTGATTGAGCCACCCAGGCATCCCATGGCATTTTTTTTTAAAGGCTTTGCTGTCTTTTTTAGTGCAACATTGAAGTTGCCTCCCACCTTTGAAAGTAACATAGTGATATTACCAGCATGATTTTACTCTCTGTATCTGCATCAGTATACCTTTTATATGGCCTGTACAATTCATATTTAAGTTGCTGATCATAAGGGGATGAGTTTCAACTCATTTTTACATTTTCCCCTTTATGTATACATACACTTTTTTATAGAACAATAATGACCAGAAGGAAAGTAAGCTAGATTGTTCCAAATAAATGTATCTAGTATTCACTTCTTTTTACATTTCTTCTTGCTCACACATCAATAGAATTTATAATGCCAAATAACATTCACTGTTCCTTTCAATGTAAGACAAATTACCACTGTCCAAAGACAGACTGGAGGGCACCCGAAATCCAGGTGGGAGCTAAAATCTCTGTCACAGATCCAATCCTATCTCTCCTCTTCCCCCATGATGACGTTCCTTTTTCTATTTGGAAATTATCTCTCTCTTAAAACTGTATTCGGAAACATCGATGGCCTAAGAATGGAGTTCTGGAAACTGCCGGAGGACGTCTGAAATTCGGTTTGTACTTAGATGACAGCACAATACAAGTGAACATGAGAAACCCACAGCAACATTCGAGTCTCTGAGTATGAGCTCCATTTTGTCCATTGTTTTCCCCTTTTGCGTGTTAATCAGACATAGTGGCCCTCGCAGTGTATCCATCTGGCGGGCCTCGGAGCAGTTTCCTCAGGACTAGGAGGGACCTGGCACTCCTCACCGACTCCGTCCTTGGCGTGTGCTTACTGTGCAGGCTTTGCTTGTCCCCAGGGTTGAGCTACCCCAAAGAAGGGAAATCTGACTTGAGGCTCCCCACCCAGCAGCCGGTGCTGGTCGTCGGCCGTGAATACGGACCTCTAGGCATGGAGCGCAAGACAGATGCCTCTGTGACCAGTGTGACTTGTGGAATTGTTATCTTGTCAGTGACAGATATGCTTAGTGGTGCTGACTCTTGACCCCCTCCTCCCCCTAAAAAGGCCAAAGGAGCAAAAGGAAACTTCAAAGAACAGGAGAGTGTGGTCGCCCTTTGCAGGCCCGAAAGAACACGTACCGTAATCAGCCTCATTATCCGTCACATTTAGCCTTGCGCTTAATCGGACTACATTTCGTTTCGTGATGTGGCACTGACTATCTCTTCCTCCTCTGGACTGGACATCAAAGGATTCAGATTCTTTCATTTCCCTAGTCTTATTAATGTTCTGTAAAAAAAAAATCACACTTTCTTTCCACCATCGGAGAAATGTCTTTGTTCCTAAAGATAGAGGATCCTTCAGCCATTCTGACTTCGAAGGAGAAGTAAAATGCATTAGTTCAATTTAAGCACGAAAGACCGTTATCACCAGTGACCTGTTTCAGCAGGGCATATCATGGGGATTAATGACAGACTCAGGGGAGCTGATGACCCACAGCAAAACCAAAGGGCCATTAACCCCCATCAGTCATTTAATTCCCAGGGAAAACCCATTCAGAGGTAATTATTGCTGTTATAACCTGAAAAAAAAACAGAGGTGCATGAATTACATTAATGAGCTCCGATCATTTTATTTTATAATGTTAGCCCAAGAAGAAGTAGATGGACTTAGAAATGTGAGTTTCCTTTTTTAATTTCCAAGGCAATACTCTTTTGGAAACATGGCCCACAAGTTCAGTGGACTCCTTCCCCTGTTCTGTGCTCAGTTCCTGATCCCGGATGGCATGGGCTGCAGAGACGTTGACTTCCGGCTGCATAGTCCTAGAGTGGCTCAGAGTAGACATGAGGAATTGGAAGCCAGACAGGCCTTCTGCTTTCCAGCCCACCGCCAGGTCTCCGTCCACTACAGGTCAGGGTCAGCTCTGTCTCTCCCTCCCTCCTACCCTCTCCCCTTCCTTCAACGGTGTGAAGTGGGCGCCTTCTGTGTGCCAGGTGCTGTGGTTTATCAGGATGGGGCAGATGCCAAAAGTGCGTACAGATCGATATAAAGGAAGAGGTGGTTAGGTGCTAGGATTCGGAGATAGAGGGATTCACTAGTTTCCTCGGGCTGCTGTGACAGATTGCCACAGACTTGGTGTCTTCAACAACGGATATTTTTCCTGTCATCCTTCTGGAAGCCAGAAGTCCAAAATCAAGGTGTTTGCAGGGCCATCCTCCCCCAAAAGATTGGGGGAGCAATCCTCCTTTGCCTCTTCCTGCTTCTGGTGGTCCCTGGTGCTCCTTGGCTTGTGGCCACATCACTAAGATCTCTACCTCTGTTTTCACATGGCCTCTGGGTGTCTCCGATCCCTCTCTGCCTTGCTCTCACAAGGAGCCCAGTCATCTGGAGAACTTTAATGGGTGGCATATACACCACAAAGATCCTATGTCCAACTAAGGTCGCATTCACAGGTTCTGGCGGGACATATCTTTGGGAGGTCACTGTTCAACGCATGACAGGGAGCAAATTCCAGGCACGGATATCAGAACAGAGTTAGTGGAAGACATAGCCGTTACATTCAGATGTGGAGAAGGCCCTTTCCAGGTGGGAGTGCGTGAGGGCAGAGACCGCACGATGCAGGGGTTGGGGCAGAGTGGAGGTGGAGGATTGCCCGGGCATAGGATAGAAAAAACAGGGGCGAGGGACAAGTTTGGGCAGATGGACTGGGCCACAATCAGGTATGAGACTGTGCAGGTACTTAGAAGAGAAAGGGTGGTCACAGTAGGAACTGATGATAAGGCTTGACTTCTGAGGGTAAAATGACCTGGAAACTTGTACACGTCATAGATGGTGGAAGGGGCCCCGGTCGAGAGTGAGTGAGGCGAAAGAGTCAGAGATGAGGTTCAAACGAAGCCTGCAGGACTGGGCGTTAGGTGAAATTGATGAAAGAACTAAGCAACACACGAAGAGGAGTGAGCACAGGAGACAAGGTTAGAGAATATGAACTTTGAGACATTGGAAGGCCAGGCAGAAATGACCCTCCACCAGGTGTCTGAGATCTTGGGGCTCGAGTTCAGAAGGATGTCGCGGCCTGGCGATTTAGGGGTCTTTTATGTAGGGTCCTCTTCTAAGCCCTGTGGTGCTAGAGAGTGAACAAGTACAGAGAGAGACTTGGGGACCTAGTCATTTAAGGGACTGGGAGAACAGAAAGAAACAAAAGAAAAGAAAAAAAAAAGAAAAGAAAAGAAACGAGAAGAAAGGAAAAAAAAGCCGGTGTAGGTGCCTTGCTGCTGAGTTCTGTGTCTCAGAAGCCGGGCGGGAAAGGGTTGGGAAAGTGAGACTGCTTTGGGGGAATGACAGAGTTTTGGAACGTAGACAGTGGTGATGGTCACACCACAGCATGAACGTCCTCAATGCCACAGAATCGTGCACTTGGAAATGGTTACAAGGGCAAATATTCTCATGTATCTACTCTATACATTTATTCTCTTCTCTCTAGTCTTATTCTATCTGTATAGATAACAAGGGGAAGGAATTGGGAAGAGGAAGCGAACTGCTTTTAAAATAGTTGCCCGAGAGAACCATGATTGGAAAGGTCATGCATTTGTCCCCAGTGGTCCTACTTCATTTAGCCATTTGGAAAAACATATTTGCATTAGTGGGTTGCTTCCTCTGGTGCATATCTTAGCTTGGCATTATGAAAAGATTCACGGGGCTGTGAAAGCGTGGCCTCCTTAGAGCCGAAGTGGTCACGTCCCTGCTTAAACATCGGAGCAAGAGAAGGTGGCTATGATGTGCATTTAGGGGTGTGGTCACAAGGCTTGTAGATAATGATATGCTAATTGCCGTAAAGATACAGTGACAGTTTCTTTGAGACTTTGCCACCTTCTCCGGATTGATATAACAGCTGCACTGTAGTGGAAAACGAACTTCTGCCTTGGCAGATGAACTGTGGCGGTCTCTAGCAGGCACCTCTTGGAATGCTAAGCTGTTAGTTTTGCTCTAACTCCTCTTGGATGTGTTGGTTGGCACCGCCCATAGGAATGAGCCTTTGCACCAGACATGAATGTAGTTTTTGAGAACTATCATCATCGCATTCGATAAATTGAAATGAAAGAAGCATTTCCTAAAATATGTCCTGTTTTAAAACAATCATCCAAGGGCATGGAAACCTCTTACAGAATTTTAATGGCTCTCGCGTTAGTCAGGAGTCTGCGTGAGTGCGTGCGTGAGTGTGAGCATATGTGTGCACACAGTGGGGGGTGGATGGGAGGAATGGGAGGTGATAACCTCCCTGGACCTTAGTTTTCTCATCTGTCAATGAGGGCACAGGACCAGTTGACCTCCGAGAGTACTTTCAAGTGTAAATGTTATCAGCTCCTCATATTGTGACTAGAACAGCAACAGGCGTGCCTAAAAGTTTGAGATAAAGCCTTACGTGTTTTCAAGTGGCAAGTTGTTAGTTTAATGAATCAAAACTTTACAAAGTCAAATATTTGATTAATTGCACCATTAACCTATTCCTGTTAGTTGATTGAAACAAATTGTTTATTAAATCAATTTCCAGTTGGTAATATGTAAATTTGTAATTGAATTAAAATCCCATTATGTATTTTCTTAAGACAAAAGGCACATTGATATATAGTCTGATGAGTGAAGCATAGCAAATGCTAAGGAATCAGCTCAGCTGCAAGAATGATGATCTCTTACCAAAGCTCTTCGCAGAGGGAGAGCTGGGCCAAGCAACCAGACCCTCTCAGGACTGTGGGAAAGCAAGCTTTTTCCAGAATGTGCGCTCTGTGGCACACTGACCAGTGAGCATGGCTCACGCTGTCTTCCACGAATTTGAAAAATCAACATTTCAGAGATGAGGAGGCTTTTCGAGGTCATCAGGCTCTCTTCTTCCAAACAGCAGTCACGTTTGCGTCCCTTTGGGTGGAGCCAGCTCTTCCCCTGCGCCACGTCCCCCTGTGGGGCCCTCAGAAAGCTGCTCCTTCTTCCTCAAGACTGCCCTTTAGAAATTGAAAAGCAGAGCCCCTGTGTGCCTGGAGCCTTGTCTTTTTAAAGAAAAACATCCCTGGCCCTTTCAGCCAGCATCTGCAGGTTTCCCTAGAAGTTGAGCACATTCCATTTGCTGAGTTCCATTCTGCTGAGCACGGGGCCTATAGAAATGCTCCCTTTGGGGAGTCAGGGTGACCAATTAGACTTACTTTCCTTCAGGGCCTTTGTGGAGGCCTGGGAGCTCCTTGATGAGGGGGCAGGTGTTTCCTGCAAAACATCCCTAAATAGGCATTTCCCAGCAGGTGCGAGTCCCTCCTTGGGCTGGGCTTTGAAATGCAGGGGGGGCCGTTTGGGTTTCCATTCTCTGGGTAAATGACTGGGGGCAGTGGTTGGGGAGATGGCACATACATTTGCACCTGCCTTTGTACTGTAATTCTGGGGCTTTAGGGGGCCAGGAAGTATTTCTCTTCCTTGCTGTCCTCAAAGCCTTCCCTCATTCTTGCAGGTGGGAAACCCGCTGGTCACTTGGGGGCACTGTCCAAGTGCTTTTCCAGGGTGGGCCCGCCAGCCCCTCGGTCCCCAGCCCGCCCCCCACCTGCCGTAGCCCCAGGTGTAGAAAGTTCCTGCTGGAGCCTGGGAGCCCAGGAGGGGTCTGGCAGACAAACGACCTCCCCTGCCCCTCCCCTGCCCCTCCTATGCCCTGGCCACCTCCTGGCTAACCTTCCGCAGGTCTCTGGTTAGGCCTGACATCTTCGTGGCTGCCATTCCGCAGCTCTCCTTTCTCCGGGAGCCTCATCCTCCTCCTGTCCCAGCTCTTAGCAGTTGGACTCATCTTGTCACCGCGCCTCTCCAGCTCTTGTCACTTTCTAGCTCAGGAGAGGGGCCCGACCCCCTCCCACGTCCACCCCTCAGTCTCAGAACACTGGAGCTTTTGCGGATCGGTCCCTTCTCCGTCTGAGAATATGTTCGTGCTCAAACCCAGGAAGGGACGAGGACACAAATTCCTGATTTTGCTAAGATTGCTTTGGGGAAGTTTTCTGAGAAAGCAAAAAAATATATATATGGCTGTCAGGCACACACAATTGAGACAAGGCCAAGGCTACAGCCCGACAGATCTGACTGGAAAAGATACCACAGCGAGACGGTTTCAGAGTGAGGTCCCCTGCTTCTGGGCGCACACATCAAAAGGAGAACCGGGAAGGAGCTGGAGCGTTCCAAGGTGGGGGACGGACGGGGACTGGCCAGAACCCGGGCGTGGATGAGGAACTCTGTCCTGACAGTCTTCCAGGGGGAGGTGGGGAGCCGAGTGGGAGCCGGTCTTGCAGCCTCTCACGCTCCCGGGGAGCACAGGGCATTCCGCCAAGACCCAGACCTGCTGTGGTTCGGGCCTGGGCCTCGTGCAGTGGTAAAGGACCAGATAAAGCACAGATAATAATGTCGTGTCTTCCTGTCTGTTTCCAAGCCTGCCTGTGTGAGACGAGGGCGTCCGTTGTCACGCAACCGTCATTCTGAGTTCCAGTGGCCTACGAACCCGGCAGCGAAAGACCAAAAACTAATTTCTCTTTAACTCGAATGCTAACTTAATAATCATATAAATACCTTCATGTTTAATGCTTAGGCAGAATTTCATTAAAATTTCTTTGACGTCAAGCCAAATTTTGAAGTGAATTGGAACTGGTTTGCATTTCTTAAATTGGTCTTTCTTTGGAAATAATGAAAAAGTGTTAGAGTCTTGGCCGAATTCCAATGACTGTGACTCAACTTGTTAAAGTTGAATTTTAATATTTACACATTACATAGTATAATATTTATACTAGGCAACAGATTGGGAGTGCGGAATTCAAAATATGATATGCTTTGCCTTGGGATTCCAGCACGGTAGCCGTCGCGCCCCGAGAATCAGGAGGTTACCTCAGGCCCAGGCTGGGGCAGCTGGAGCAAAGGGTTTTGAAAAGTAAACGCTGCTAAGTGTGCAGTTCTCGCTTGCACTCGCCTGTTGGGTTTCGTGGCGCTGTGTGCTTTGTACACTGGCTGATCGTTGATTTCTGTCTCATTGAGATACTTGTCCACCACACTAGGGCAGAGAGAATGACCAAGAGGTAAATAAGATCACTGAGGGACTCTGGAAATGAACCCCTACAAACGCTGTGTTTTACATGTGAGGTAACCGAGGCCCCAAAGAGTGACATAATTTGCTTGAGGTCACCGAGCTAGTGAGTGATAGATCCGAGATGGAACCAGGTCTCCAGACTCACCCAGGGAGATCTTGACCACTCCCAGCGGGAAAGCCACATGCACCTGCCTGAAGGTTACGTATTTGCTGCTGTAAAGGGCATTCAAGGGTCAGTTGGAGGCTGGAGGGCAACTGGATGACACATTTGTTCCTTTCTTCTTTCTTTGCTGGACATAGAGAGCGGGGGGGGGCAGAGGGAGAGGGAGAGAGAGAATCTTAAGCAGGCTCCACACTCAGCACGGAGCCTGATGTGGGGCTCAATCTCATGACCCAGAGATCATGACCTGAGGCAAAATCCAGAGTGGGATGCTTAAGTGACCGAGCCACCCANTCTCAAGCGGACTCCCCACTGAGCGTGGAGCCCATTGTGGGACTCCCATCTCGGCACCCTGAGATCGCAACCCAAGCCCAAATCGAGAGTCGGCTGCTTAACCAGCTGAGCCACCTTTCAAACCCTCCCAGGCAGGGGTCCAGGGGTGCTGTGATAAAAGAGCTCGGGTCCAGAGCCGAGAGGAGAAGGATTCAACATAACGCCATTTCTCACCCGTCGGAGCCATACAGGAATGGATCATTGGGCCGACCTGTGAGGGTGTTTTCTTACTTAGTGGAGGGTTGGACGGTTGAACCTGATGACTTCTGTGGTCTGTTCTATTCTGAGATGCTCTGGTAGAAATCTCCCTCACCCCTAACTTGTGGATGTGCCTGTGTGCCCACACTCATGGCCTGTTAGCATTCACTGCAGCCCACCATTCAGCCAGACCGTTGGGTTAAGAGCCTCACGTGTGCACAAGACAACATCGAGGCAACTGGTTACAAAGAACACATTCTGTCACTCACTTGGCCGTTAGTCGGCCCCTCCTACTTTATTTAATAACTCTCTCTGCTTTGTGCCAAACCATGGGCTTTCTTTGGAGGGCTTCCAAGTTACTTCTCTCCTAAAGTAATCCTACACAGTCTGGAATATGACAGCCTTTTCACATGGAGTGGGTTGTTTGTAGACACGAAGGCCTGTTTAGTTTTTAGTGATCCATGAGCATTTGAAAGCAAATTTCCCAAATGCATATTATCGGTTCAACCTCCTATTTGCAAAGCCCTGCAGTGGAGGAATGTCTCTTTCACTTCCTCTGCAGCCTGGCCTTTCTCTCCCAAGGCAAAGAGCTGGGAGCCCTGAGTAGGGGTCGGGGCACCTGAAGGGTGGCTCAGAGAGGAGAGCACTAAATTAAGAGTCAGGACCTGGGCTCTAGTCCAAGTCATGGATGACACTGGGCCACCCAACTCCCCTCTTTATGCTTGAGCCTCCTCATAATGGAAAGTGACAGCTTTGATCTTGATACCCTCTGAAGACCGTTTGATTGAAGGTTGTTTTCATGCTCAATTTTCTCCCATTTTCACATCCTTGGTTTGAACTACACTAAAGTGTTTTGCAGGTGTGTGGTGCCTTTTGGGTTAATTTTGCTCCTATTCGAAAATGTATAGTCATCTCTATTGTTGTAATGTCATGGAACCATCTTATTAATCAATAAAATTGTTGGGTTCATGTGAAGTTTGATAAATGAGCAACAACAGGTTTCATACTACTGTAATATGTAAACAGTGCGAACCCACCTTCGATTGTTGTGTTCAACTACAACATAAAGGGCAAGTGTGGCCCCACTTATCTTGAGCAATTGAGCATTTAGTCATTTGAAGTAATTTAAATGTCTTGTGTCAGTCTCTTAAAGCTACTTGCATATGAATAGAAAACGTAGTTTCGGGTTACTTTCAGATGGTTCTTCTTATTAAGGTTTACCAAGAAATAACAGCTTATATCTTTGTGGAAGTGGGACCTCTTCCCTCTTCTCTCTCTCCTGAAGGTCTTCTGTGTCTTCTCTTAGTGATAACAAGGATAAGGTTAAGTAACACGGACAAAGCAAGTTATCTTCACAGATGTTTTCACATACGTGATTGTATCTGAGGGTCACAGCAATTCCCAGAGACACTTACCAGTGAGAAAAGTCAAGCCTTGGAGAGCTGAAGTAGTGTTCCATGACAGAGCAGGTGTTGAAGAACAAAGAACACAGGCCTTCGAGCTTTGCCCTGTCTCACGTGTTGGGCACTCTTCCTGTGTGAGATACTTTTCAGAAGAGGCCTTTGAAAGCTTTAATGGGTCATTCTCATGCATCCATTCATTCGCCTCTGCTAAGAATATTGAAACCCTACTAATGCCATGTAATGGCTTAAGGCACTGGGAGGATGAGAATCGTGTCTGTGGTAGACGGAATAAAATTCCCCCCAAAGATGTCCGTGTCCTAGTCCCCCCAGCCTGTGAGTATGTTACTTACAAGGCAGGAGGGACTTTGCAGGTATCATTAAATTAAGGTCCTCGAGCTGGGGAGGCGATCTTGGATTGACTAGGTGGGCCCTAAATGGAATCACAAGGGTCTTTCTAAGAGGGAGGGAGGGGGGTAGGAGCTGGGGGACACGGGATCCTGGGAGCCAGCATAAGAGAGAGATGCTACACTGCTGGCCTTGAAGTTGGCTCCTGGCCTGGATGGGAGGTGCAGCCTCTGGTGACAAGGAAGATGAGCCACAAACATTTGGGTCACTCCAGAGGGAAATGAAGAACCTGGGATTCCACTTGTCCTGAGGGGTGGGGTACAGAGCAGTAAGGACCGACGACTCCTGAGGAATCTGTGCCCTGGCCCAGTCGTGGCAGAGCCATTTCACCTGCTTCCGAGCCCACCAAGCGGCCATCGATCAGGGATCTGCGTGACTTCTACATACATGAAATATATATGAGTGTGCCTATCTATGACTCTGAAGATCCATCTCGTGCAACAAAGCATATATATCAGCACAATATTCAACATCCATTAACTTAGGGACACACTGTGGAATTTGAAGCAGCCGAAGCTTGAAGTTGATCATCTCCTTTCTTTCCAGTTTGCGTTAGAGCATACATTACGATGAATGGAGGCAATTACAGGCAGATTCAATGACAGTGCCATCATTTATTGGAGTGTAATTCCTCTAGCCAATCAGTGCTCAAAGTAACAATAAATTATATTAGACTTCCAAGTATGATTTGAGCATGTTGGGGGCTACGGATCAATGGGGATCTGATACTTGAAAAGCTTCGGCATTCAGCTCTCCTTGAATCTGTAATTAACAAATGAAACTAAACTAATCATAGCATATTGTTCATTTGACTACATTCTTGTTGTTGAGCTCACTGTGTGCTGCGGAGCGGGGGGGCCCCTGCTCTTACGTGTTGCGGTGCCCATCAGCAAATGAATGCAGCTATCAGAGCATTCGGGTGGTGTGTTACTGTGATCAAATGCTTCATCCTTGCAGGCTGCTGATTCATCTGGCTCACACAGTATGTGTTAATCAATGATTGTTTTATATTAAAAGGCACAGTTTAATTTTGCTACAGATTGGCTGGCGATTTTCCAAGAAAATATCAGTAAACTTAGGAGTTCTAAAAGTAACGTGTGAAATGTATGTGAAACAGGTAGAAGGAAACTGCTGGTGGCTTATGCTGATCAACATTCTTCCTAGCTATTACAGGCACCTTGGAAAGAAAATAAGCATAGAAGCCTTCAAAACTACACAGGGTTTAGATTTAAAGGCACAGCTATTGGTAGATTAAGTCCCACTCTATTATTTATTCTCTTTCATTTCTATATCTGAACAAATACCTTTCTCTTGTAAAATGAAATTGACATTAAGCCTAGAAGAGTGCTTAGGCTATTTTGATACTTCAGAGAAGGGCCTGCGCTAGGCAGCCCCACATGAGCACGGTGCTTGCAATGCTCATTAAAAATATTAGGGATCACGATGTTCAGTAACTACTTAGCATAATTTTGTTTTACTAGTTTACTATGCACCAGTGATACTCAATTGAGTCATAGCATTAATACGCTCGTAATATACAGTGCAGTGCCTCCATATGGCGCACTGGGTAGAAGCATATTAAACATATTACACAAACAGAGCTCAACACCTCACGTACTATTGATCAACAATGCACCAATTAGACAATACCACAGTCATGAAAAGAAACACTAGCATATGTGCCCAAGGCCTAAATGAAAATGAGATTGATGGAGCAGCTGAGTCTAGAGAAGGGAACCGCTAGGTTAGACTGTTAAAATGAACCCAAAGGTATGAAGTCTCCTATCGCCGTGGGGCAGAGCTCTGAACCTAGTCTCATTCAAACCAAGTGGGGTATTGCATAGACGTAGAACATTGGTCATTTTAGGCCAGTGCCATCCAACAGAAAGATAATGTGAGCCACAGACACAAGCCACATAGAATGATTTTAAATTTTCTGGTAGCCACATTAAAAAAATAAATGAAACAGAACAGATGAAATGAATTTAGTAAACTTTGACTCTGTGTAGGACACAGAGCATTTCAACCTGCCATTGGTATCAAATTATTAATTCCGTATTTAATACTATTTTCATACCAAGTCTTTGAAATCCGACAGTGCAGTTAGGGAGGACCCCATTACAATTTCTCTCCCCCTATATTGTGTACTCCTTTGGACAAGTGGTTCTTTCGACAACTTTGACCATGGAGGCTGAATGTGTTCACGGCAAAGACAGGCCAAGAGGGGTCCACATACTTACTCAAGGTCACACGGCTTTAAGTGACAGAATCACTCTCTGAGGTCTTTTCACTGCATGGTTTCTTCCTTCCAAAAGTCCATCTTGTATACATCCCTCCATTTTATCATTTTCCACAAAGGTACATTTATGGGCTATTAGCTAGCTATTAGCTATGGACTACTAATAATGATAACCCATAGAAGGCTATTTTCTTTTTTTTTGTTTTTTTTTTTTAGAAGACTACTTTCAAAAAAACCTTAAAATAACATCCCTTCGCTCTCATACTTAACAACTTTTTGTATGTTCTGGAAGAACAGAATTAGCAAACGGCTAAGAGTTGAAGTGAGGCAGTTAGCTTGTATGGGTCTCAGTGTCTTCATCTGTGCAATGGGAGGTCAGGAGGTCAGACGGAGCACCTGTCCCTCCTGGTTCGCAGGGTTGTTGCAAGTCTCATATAAGATCATACTCGTGTAAAGTGCTTTGTGCAGTAAGAAGTCGCCTTCAAATTTAAGAGTCTATTGCCTTTCAAAAGAGACGAAAAATCTAGAATCCTGGTGAGTCACGGATTCATTTATGTATTTATTTTGTAATGATGGTACAAGGTGAATCTGGTCACCTTCAAAAATCACATTGGCACAAACAAGGCCAAGCCCCCTTCAGTCAACCCCCAATTTCTTCTCCCTACCCCCAGCCACCTGCTGCAAGTCCACTACACAGAACTTTTGTCAAGGTAGGGACATTTGGGGACATTTGGGTTTGGACCCTCCACTAGATACTGGACAAGCAGTCAGCACATGCGCACTTTGGAACAACAGGCTTAACTCAGAAAAGCAGAGGCCCCTCCCCTGCACGTGTTTAGTGTGCGCGGGAGGGCTTGTGCGCGTGCGCTGGGCCAGTCCCTCGGATCCATGCTAGTAGCGAGCCTAAACCTGCGTCTGCTGTGGACTCTCTCTTTTCACAAGATTTCAGAAAACAAGAAAAGCTAGCACTTTCTTTTCCGTATTAATTGGCAGGAATATTGGCCATTAAGCCTTCTGTGACAGTATTCGCCGTAGAGAATTTTCTCTTTATTCAGTGAGGATGGTGGAAGGGAAGCAAAGGCAAAGTGACAGAAGGATTTTACTAACAATAGCAAGCACACCTAGGATAAACGTTGTTAAGTGATGTCATTAACATGTGTCATGTTTCCAAAGATGAACATGTTGTTTTAATTTGCTTTTTAAACATCCACAACAGGCTTTCTACGCATTTAAATAAAACAAATCGTTCATTAGAACAGAAGGAAACTATCTGGATATATTGGTCACAACTTGTTTGCAAGCATTTCTGACAGCAGCCCTCTGTTGAAGGGAAAATTGCACAAATTGCCAGTTATTATCATTTTTAATAAATAAGCCTTCTATCTTCTCCCTCCCTCCCTCCCCCTGGCTTCTGTGCGATTGTGTTCAACAAGCATATTTTCAGTGGGACCATTTCTATTACAGAGTGATTGAGCTCTGATTTACACATCAATTACCCACCTTCATGGAGATTTTCATGCTCCCCTAGCTGACATCAATGAAGCATAACTGCGTAAACGCTTTATTTCATACCAGTTTTGGATAACTGAGACTGATAACTAATCATATCGAGAGACAATGTGCTATAATACAGGAAACAATAAATGCTTCCCTTTGAAATCTCATCTATTCTTTATGCGCTCACCATTCACATGCTTATCTCAGCCATCCATTTCTGTATGGCGCTTCGTCCCACTCGGTATCTCAAGTGCAATGAGGGTTTTACCCTTGAATATGAGCATCTGCAAACACCAAACTCTCATTTTCCTGCCCCTAAAGAGCAGAAAAACTTACCATTCTGCCGCCACGGACATGGGCCAATTTCGCCAGGGACTGGGCTTGGCTGCATCTCTCATCTTTTGTTCACTCGTCCATGTTTGTCCCATGGGATCGTCTTTGGTAAGTGTGTACCTGAACTAGCCAATGTGCAGGATGTGAACCCTTCTGTCGCTCAAGGCCCAGCTGGAACACAGCTGCCTGATTTTGCTTCCCGCCCCACCCCCACCTGAGAATGTTCCCACAGCGCTTTGTTCCTGTAGGCACAGCATGCCTCCCCCCGTACTGTGATTATTTTGGAATGGATATGCCTCCCCTTTGGGCTGTGACTTTCTCCAAGACTCACACTGTGTCTTATTTTTTTTTCCGAGCACCAAACATGGTGCCCGACGTGATGCAGGCACCCAGGAAAGGTTTGTTGATCAAACAGATGAGTTCATTAATATATTAATTAATAGATCTTTGTCAACATTTGTCACTGAACTTGGGCAGGAAAAATATGTTTGCCTGTCATTTGTTCATTCAGTCAAAAAAAATATGTATTGAGAGCTGAACACCGAGCTTGGCACTTTTCCAGATAAACGGGAAGCAAAAATGCATTAATTCCTCTCTGGTGACAGTTCCGTTGAATACCCATGGTTCTGTCAGACAGAGCAGGAAAGAGGGGACAATGGAGAGTCGTGCTGGAGTAGAAGGGAGAGGAATGGGTGACATGTAATGGGGAGTAAAAAAGGAAACCCTTGGTCTCAATCACCTGCGCCCACTGCGATGTGGCCCGCCGTTTCCCCGGGAGGCTGCCTCAGAGGTGCAGTCTGCGGTACCGGCGGGGTTTTGNGAGGAATGGGTGACATGTAATGGGGAGTAAAAAAGGAAACCCTTGGTCTCAATCACCTGCGCCCACTGCGATGTGGCCCGCCGTTTCCCCGGGAGGCTGCCTCAGAGGTGCAGTCTGCGGTACCGGCGGGTTTTGAACACTAGAGATGGATGGTCTGTGTCACAGTCTAGAAGCCAGAAGTCTGAGACCCAGGCGTGGGCAGGGTCGGTTCTCTCTAGGGCCCACTTTCCTCCAGGACGATCTCATCCTAAGTGACCCACTTTTGTCAGCAGTAACCCCATTTCCAAGGCAGGTCACATTCTGAGGTGTGGGGGCCAGAGCTTCACGCGAATTTTGAGGGGAGCACGCTTCCGCCGCTAACGGCACGGGGCACTACTCGGCCATCTCGTCAGGGCGCGTGCGAGAAGACGGACCCGGCGCGTCACCCTGCGAGGCCCGCGGGACGCATGAGGGCATGGGCATGGATGGTGACGGCAAGGGGACGGCCGGAGGAGCTGGCCCGCGCTCCGGGGAGCCTGCCCTGGGGAGGCAGGAGCCCAAAGGGTGAGCCTGTACGGGGTAGATTGGGTCCGTCCAAGTGTTCACGGAGACCCGAAAACAGAGTCCGCCTCAACCTGCCCATTATCAACCGGTCGTTAGGGGCACGGATTTCCTTAGTTGGCGAGTAATTGGGAGCACAGTTTCTGAGAAGACATTGTTTTAAACTCAGTAGCTACTGAAACTGTCCTGCTTATAGCTAATGAAAAAATGAAACACCTTCTAAAAAGGGTCAGTCATGAGCAGCCAGGTTCTCTGAAGGCTTTGACTTGGAACGGGATTCCCGACATTTGGTGGGCAGAGAGGGGAGACCCTTCAGGCGGCTCTTTCCGGATCGGAGAGACACACCTGCTGAGCCGTCGGGGCCACTCGACGCTGGTCACCGCCGTCTCCCGCGTGGCTCCGTGGATTCGCGTCTGCCCACGGCACGCACACTCACATTTCCTTCCAGAAGCTCCGGGGTCACCTCTCCCGGCTCCTTAAAGCTCAGCGTTAGCCTCCACTCTGATTAGCTGAAAAGAAGACCTATAAATGAGATCGTTTCAAGTCAACACAAAAGCGGGCATGCAGAAACCTTGGATAAATAAACAAGAACAGAATAAAACCGATTACGTGCGATTGACAGTGGTGAACAGGGTAGGTGCTGATGAGAGTGGGAAAGAGAATGTTCGATGGCATTTTGATTTTTATGTAGTTTCCGTTTCTGAACCGACTCAAGAGTCCTTTAAGTAAAGACATTCACTCTATTCACTCTCTTATTGCTAGTACTCTTGGTGGCAGTGTCCTCTTCAGGCCCTGGCTAGTCTTCAGAAAACTGCTCTGGAAAGCTTCTGAAGCATGGAGTTGTTTGCAGCTCTCTTGGTTTGGCCACACTGAATGTGAGGGGCTTGTAAGACACGGGTTAGCGTGACCGATGGGTCAATGAGCCGGAAGAAGTGATACTGAATTCTCATTTTTAAAATGGATCAGAAGTAGAGTTATGTTTAAGTGACTTTCAATAAAAATGGAAATCGGACACTTAAGAAAATGTTACAAAAGCTGCAGAGAAAACTCAGGGATGTTTATATATGTCTTACGCAACGCTCGCTTCTTGTCGTGGGTACCTGAGTGTGGAAGAGGAGGGGCTCCTTGACATGAAGGTGGAGGAGATACAGGCTCGCACATCCTGAGCGGCCGAGAAGAGGAGGGAGATGACACTTGCTGAGGAGCCAGACCCCTCTCTCTAGCAGTTGCTGATGTTGGATTGTCTCTTAACTGACGGTTAGAGTGTGTGAGGACAAAAGAATTTAATTTCACTCCGAAGACTGCTTTTAAAGTACATTTTGACAGGCTTCTAGAACGTTACTGAGAAGCTGAGTATCACTGCAGGCAGACGGGAACCGTTGAGCTGCCGGACTCATGGTCTTTCAGTATAAAAGTTGCATTTCCATTAAAATGGAATCCTCTTGGGGGGAAAAACAGGACTTTTAGTGCCCTCTTAGAATATTGATAATAATCAATATTCATTTGAGTGTCTACCTGCGCTTGCTGTTCTGAGATGAAGATTTAAGAGCCCCTGCTAAGCCGGGTTGTACTCTGAGTTCAGGTTTTAGACATTCCCCCTGGATTATTTGTCCTGTGCCTGTGGCATGAGCACTGCCTGTCCCTGGTTCCTTCTGGCATCTTCCTTTAGGCTAAGAGGGTGGCTTCAGAATTCTGGCAGCTTCTGCAGCCATTCTGCTCGCACAGCCTGCTAATGGTGTGTCTGGCATGGAGCAAGGAGTCAACAGAGAGTAGCTGTTGGTGGTGTTGTTCTTCTGCCTGACAGGTCTATTCTCGAGATAGCTGCTTTTCACCTTCGAGGCATTTCTGCCGAAACATATTAACAATGTCGATTTCTGCATAATAGAACACATCTGTTCCCCACGGGGGCCTGGTTCTTGATTTACCTTCATGTTAAGTCCATCAGATTTAAGCACACCCAAAAGGGTCCAATAAAGAAGTTTATATACAAATGATCCTATCATATGTGAAGACCAGAAGTTTTTTTCTGTTGGATGCCTGAAACCCATTCTGGGACATTCTGATGCTTTTCGCTGGGCTTGTGACCAGGGTGTGAGGATTTATAAGATCTTTCCTGGGTGATTTCCATGTGCAGCCAGAACTGAGAACCAGATAATAGAAAATTGATAATATTTCAAAATATTTTAGATTAAAAAAATTATGACTTTGAATGACAGTATGAGGTCATTGTATTTAGTATTAAATATAATTTAATTATATATTTATAATATAAATATTATATTATATTATCATTGTATTTAGACCTCATTGACTGAGGTCTCTGTATTTAGTGCCTCTATCACAAAGATCGTTTTTGAGTCTATGGAGAAAACGTCTCAGAGCGTAGTTGATGACATATGCTTTGCTGTCCTCTGTTACTAGAAAGACTTTTGACCTCAGCAATAATGAAAATTGGCTCTAATTTTTGTGCCATAAAGGGAACTTGTGCAAACTACATGTGTCAGACTTTTTACAAGAGCACTGCATTAGGAATCAGGTCAGTGGTGTCCTGGATGTAGCTCTCATAGTCTGGAACAATTTTCTGAGACTCCATGTCCCATCCTTAACAGGAAATGATATTCCCTGCACTGCTAATGTGTCAGGTGTGGCTGGAGCGCTCATGAATTAACATGTAGTGAAGTTCATGAGGATGAAGGTCAAGTCCCATCGGGGTGCCAGTGATCCCAGCCTTTAGTAGTTTCCAAGAGCCTTTCTCATCCACCTTCGTATTTAACCTTGATACCGCCTGCAGGAAGAGGGAAGAGAAAGATTATTCCCATTTTACCAATGGTGAAACTGAGGCTTAGAAATAGAAAGCGCTTTATAAATGATCAAGCGACTTGGAAGTGAAAGAGGTAGAGCCCCAGCTCTTATGAGAACAGAGACTGTCATTTCCGGACACCCTGCAGAATTCTTGAGAAACCGCAGAACCTATTTATTGGTGGACTTTGGGTTTGCTTTTTACTAGGTTTTTGCCATTCCTAGATGCAATCAATTGCATTTGCCACTCGAGTATTCCATAGTTTTTAGAAGTATTACAACATTTGGGGAGTTTGATAGGCTGGTCGAAATAATTTTGTCCTAAGCCGAAGGCAAACATTTTTAAAATATCTGTGTTTCTATGTGTGTATTCGACATGGCTTATTTATGTTCAGGGACCTTTGCTGCGGTCACCTGTAGCATGGTGTCAGTGACTTAGAAAACACATACCTTTCCCTTAAGGAGTGAAGTCTAATGGGAGACACAGAGGATCCTGGTGAAATCATTATAATCTCACAACAGTGAACCCCCTTAGTAAGCATGGTGTAGCATAGGAGCAGGAGTGTACGGTGGAATTTTAGTCAGGTACAAGGACTGAAGTACCCCTGGTACAGTATGGATGGGCCTTGAATACACTATGCTATGTGAAAGAAGTCAGGCACAAAAGACCTTATATTGCATAATTCCATGTATATGAAATATCCAGAATAACCAAATTCATTCAGAGAGAGAGAGTAGATTAGTTGTTGCTTAGGGCTAGGGTGGGTGGAAGGATGGGGGGACAGTAAACAAAGGGTAAAGGGCTCCTTTTTTTTTTTTTAATTTATTCATTTGACACAGAGAGAGAGATTACAAGTAGGCAGAGAGGCAGTCAGAGAGAGAGGAGAGAGGAGGAAGCAGGCTCCCTGCCGAGCAGAGAGCCCGATGTGGGCCTCGATCCCAGGACCCTGGGATCATGACCTGAGCCGAAGGCAGCGGCTTTAACCCACTGAGCCACCCAGGCGCCCAAAGGGCTCCTTTTTGGGGTGATGAAAATACTCTAAAATTATATCACGGTGATAGCTGCAGAACACTGAGCATACTGAAAACCACTGGATTGTACACATTTAGTGGGTGAATTGAATGATATGTGAATTATATCTCAATAAAGAGTGTCATATGTTTTTAAAAAGAGGGGATGGGAATCAGGAGTTAAGGGGAGCAGAGCGACTCAGACACAAAACAAGGAGAGTGGTTCTTGGAATGTCTGCAGGGTGGCTTGCTAAGGTTTCCGCATGAGCTGCATTTTTGCTTTTGTTTTCAGAAGTGGAGGGAATGGGGGCATGCCCAAGGTGCCCCTTCAAGGACATATTGAGTCAGTTTCCTGCCAGGACTTCTGGGAGTATGGGTGTGTACTTCATTTTGAAAAGCACAGATTTAAGGGAATTCTAATAAGCACTTGCCCATTTCCTTCAGACCTAAAGAAATCGGCATGGCCGAACGGGCAGCTGGCAGATGTGTAGAGTAAATGTATTATGTGTTTTCTCTCCTTTTTGTTCCTATCTTGTTTTTTCTTTTTCTTAATGAGAGCCAGTGTCCATGGGGAGAGAATCTGTTTGATGAAGAGAGTAGTTCTATGCAAAGCTGTCAATGAGTCCTGCAGTCTCAACGTGACTTAGAGGTTCCACTGATTTTAGAAACTCCCTTTCAAGGCCAGGTTCACATCTCCAAATCCAAGGTTCTCATGTATCTCCCCTATATGTGTAAAATAATTATGGCCTGCCTTTAGCTTTATTTAATAGTTTTGAATTTAGCACTTTACATTTTTTAAAGATTTTATCTGAGAGAGAGCACACGTGTGCATGAGTGGGGGAGCAGAGGGAAAGGGAGAAACAGACTCCTCGCTGAGCAGGGAGCCCGATGTGGGGCTCAATCCCAGGACCCCGAGATCATGACCTGAGCCGAAGGCAGACACTTAACCAACTGAGCCACCCAGGCGCCCCTAGCACTTTACATTTAAGTGCTCATGGATATTAACAGATAAAATAAGTACATAACTTGGGGGGTGATTTTGAGGATATTCAACAACAGATTTTTTTTTAACTAATAAAAGCGGTGTAAAGATTAGGTCTATGTCAAATTCAAAACAGAGTTAGCTATTGACAAAAAAATGTACCACTTGGATCTCTGGAACATGTAGTAAGTATAAATACAAATTTTATAGAAGGCAGAAATTCATTCAGGAGAGCCATAAGGAGTGATTTATAGCTTATGTTTGTCCCTTGGGTGAATTAAATATGTATTTTTAATGTCTTTACAAAGATATTAGCCAAAATAAAGGTATTTTAGTGCCAGTTGGATTAGAAAACGAGATTGAATTATTTACCTTCATGTATGTTGTTACTACATTAAATCCTGTATTAGTATTTTTAAACAAACTTGTCATTTTAAGATAGCAGTGGTTTTTTAAAATTTTTCCCCAACTAGCTTTGTAAAATCACCAAATTAGGTAAACGATGATTATTAAACTTCATGAAATACACAGACCAAATGGACTTCAGCTGGTTTTTACTCTCCCCGCTCAGCTTCTCCCTGCAGATGTAGTTAATTTTTATGATCCCTTTAGGGTCTGTACTTTCGGTGTAAGGAAACTAATGGTTTTTCTATACTCGAATCCAAATTAAATTCCTATCTTTTTTTTTTTTCCTACTGGCAATCTCTAATCAAATACAATCCTGAGGAAAGTTGACCAACGGAACGCCAGTGGGACCCATATTTATCC
This sequence comes from Ailurus styani, assembly GCA_002007465.1. NCBI lineage: Eukaryota > Metazoa > Chordata > Mammalia > Carnivora > Ailuridae > Ailurus > Ailurus styani. The sequence goes on from LNAC01000247.1 coordinate 1,889,318, forward strand.
TTGAGTGCACCGGAAGCGTGGGCTGCAGAAGGGCCAGACCGTGGGCTGTTAGGTGGAGGTGAGCTGGTGCTGGAAAACCTGGGTTCTTGGCACAAACCTGCCGCGAGAGCCGTTACCTTTCTTTCTTTTTTTTTTTAAGATTTAATTTATTTGTCAGAGAGAGAGAGAGAGAGAGCCCAGAGTGGCAGGCAGAGGGGAGAAGCAGGCTCCCTGCCGAGCAAGGAGCCCGATGTGGGCCTCGATTCCAGGATCCCGGGATCATGACCTGAGCCGAAGGCAGAGGCTTAACCAGCTGAGCCACCCAAGCGTCCCGGCCATTACCTTTCTGATGGCAGAACTGAACTTTCTTGATCTCTGTGAAGCTACATGTGCTCTGGATTTCATCATCCTAACGATGCAGCTATGGCTTCTAGTGATGAAAATGGGAGTTACCTGTGTACGTGATCGGTTTAAGTGCAAGGTTAGGCGAGCCTCTGAGAGAAGGAGAAGATGAGGAGGAGAAATCACTTGACCTCAGAGGTGGAAGAGACCCAGGTTCACATCTTCTTTTGCTTTTCTCTCGACGAGGGCTTGGCCCAACTCCCCTCTTCTCAGGAGCCCCTTAGTTTCCTCCCGTGTTAACAAGGGCAGCTTCTCAGGCACTGAGGCCAGGCGAACGGACAGGTGGGTGAAGTCCCAGCTAACAGAAAAGCCCCATTCTAGAGAGAAGCTTCTCACCATCACACCTTACATCGGAGTGAGTGACCGAGTAACATGTAACTCATTCTTTCTGTCCTTTTCCTATCAGCTAGAGTGGTGGCCAGGAAAGCGGGGATTCCAAGACATAGGCTGTAGGAGCGGGGGGAGGGATCAGAGGCCTTTGGTTCATTTAGAGTAAAGTGAGTTATGAATGGTCAGTCAGTGGTTCTGATGGCTCCGTGATGTGACAAATTGTATTCTATATGGGGGAAAAAAAAGCTGGAAGAATGTCCTGCCTTGTTCCGAGGGAGAGAGGCCTCTAGTTGAGCTTTTTGGCTCCACCTTCCAACAGGGAAATGGGTTTTCGCACTCATAGGACAAATTCCCCCGGCCCCCCTCGGTAGGAATAAATTCGAATTGTTTAGCCCAATCATATGATTAATTCACATTTCTGGCCTGAGTATTTCTTCGTGGGCCATGGAGCCTTTCCTTGCTCCGGAAAACAAGGCCGGGAGTGTACAAGGTACATCACATCATCGGGAGGCAGCCATATGCTTTCCCGTGGCCCCTGCGGGGCTCGCAGGTTCAAACGCAACCTGCCTGAATCATAAGAACTTTAATTGAGTAGATAAAGAGGTCCTCATAATTATAAACTGCAGTAGGTATAACAAGAGGCTAAATACATAGCTGTGGTTTTAATTAGCTGGTGCTTCAAATTAGTAATTTTGGTTTCAGTCAGAAATCGGTGACGTTCTCCACTGTGAAAGCCTCATCATGGTGGAGTTCATTCCCCATTATACCTCACCCTGTGAAGCTTTCAATACAACACCATGCTGAGCGAAGGAGGAAGAAGTTGGAGTGATTTGGTTGCCTTCCAAGAGCGGTGGTACTGTGCGGAGATTCAATTCATTCTCGCCAGAGATAGGAGAATTAACTGTTCTTTGTTACATGTGTTAAAAAATGCAGCAGGCAGTTTGCTTGCAACAGATAACACCCATGAGCACACTCAATCTGCTATTCACATTTTCGTCTGGAGTTTGGTAGCTAATGAACTGATGCAAAATGGAGCCAGGAGCCTCCCTCACAAACCAGACCCGGGTCGAAAGCGCCCGGAGTGCCCAGGCTGCTGGCCGCTCGGTGTCGTGCAAGTGGAAACACGTTTCCTTTCCGTCTCTTCCTCCTTCTCTTCCTTCAGGGTTTTGATTATATCCTTCCCTCAGAGGAGAAGGAAGGTAGTTTGCAAAGGCAAGAGACCTGAGCACCTCGGTTCTCTTCATGGAAGAATCAAGTGTGATCTATGGGTCTGTCATTCCGGCTGTCAGGTGCACCGAATGAACGGTTAGCTAGAAAGCTGACATCTCGCTCGCATTTCTCAGAAGCATGGGATTTGTTTGGGCTCTCGGCTCGTGACCAGAGAGGACAGATGATGCCAGCAAGTGTTACCGTCGCGGGTGGTGTCTGAGACTCCGAAGGACAGGCTGCCTTCCGGATCTGGACTTGGGATCTTTCTTGACCAGACGGGGCCCAGATGTGGGGTCTGGGCTTTGTGTAGTGCTCTCGAGTGTCTTTGTTTGCCCCAGATGGCGATGACATTCGCTGAGCACCCTCACGCCTGGCCCACCGAGCTCCTCCGTGTCTGGCATTGTTTGTATCGCAAAAGTAGAATGTACCTCGGAACATCCTTTAAATGTTGCCACTTTTTCAAGTCGGAGGAATGAAGTGTTGTTGATTCAGAAGATAAGGCTATCAAAGTCACTTTGAATCTGTCAGTTCAAGGATTCCTGGGGAGAAAGGGGGATGATTAAGTGTAGTGGCATCTCACACTCCATGTATATCAATATCTAGTTAAGCTGCCATGGATATTTCATGCCCTGGGCTCTTATTTTGTAAATTAAAAGTTATGATACTCATGAGCAAACTAGGCGACCAAGGATAGGCATTAGGGTCTGGGATGTATTCAAAACCTGTCGACTCGACTCTTGTATCAGTGTATCTCTCATAATTCGTTTAGCTATTATGTTCATTTGCATGCCAATTATCTAATTAAGTCTTAACATGGCAGTATTAACATGGGGAAGGAAAGCAACATTTGTACAGCACCTGCTGAGCATTTTACATACATTTACATGATTTAGATTTGCCCTGCATATATGTGCGCACTTCGGGTAAGATTTCGATCAAAAGCAGGGGGAAAGAAAACCCAATGGACAAAATAAAATCCACCACTTTTGAGACATACAGGTTACACATTCTTGCCTGATTCTTCATTGGGAAGCATTTCATTCTAGAAAATCCCAGGGCCTGGAGTGTATCTTAGATATTTTGTCTGGAAGCTTCTTTACTGATCCTCCAGTGGGAAAGCCTGAAATGTGACGAGTCACAGAGCTACACAGCGTTTATACAACATGTGTGCCTTAAGGTCATTCAAGGATTTTGACACCTTTTGTTGTTATCTGTTTGCCATTCAAGCCAGACACTTTCTCTGTGAAGAGTTTCCTAAAGGGGCTGTTAGTCTCCAACGACACAAACTATGCAAAGAGCAAAGACACTGCCCCCACAAAAAAGGAATGTGAGTGAGTGAGTGGTTCGGTGTTTTGTAGAATTCCAAAAATGCCCGTAAACTCTCCTGTGATTTCGTTATAACAGACTAACTCTGACTATGGGCTCAGGAGAGAATTACAGGTGGTCTCCAACATCTTGGTTAATTCCTTTCCCTTAGGACTTTATGACATCTGTGAGTTCTGAGCCCTAAGCAGCTGGTAACACAAAGCAACTTGAATTCTGCACCTTTTTGCAAGTGGACTGACTTTTAGGGAGCCCGTAATTGCCTGTAGCAGGGACAAGAGGATTCTGGAACACTCAAGTGGACATGAGTATGGTTTCTAATAAGCACGTTTCCATGTTCTTCTATATTCCAAAGAACTAGTCAGGATCTTAAACCCCTTGGGAGTCCAGAAATGTTTCTCTCCTCCCCGTGCAGTGTATCCATTTGGGTAGCCTTTGCTTGTATTGTTTTTCTTCTTACTGATAACAAGGGAGATCTGAATGACATGACTAATCTTTTTCTTCTTTTGTCTTTTTCTTTTCCTATCAGTCACTATGAACAAGACCGTGGTGCACTTAAAAAAAGGGAATGGGAGCGGAGGAATCAAGAAGTCCAGCAAGAAGACGATCTCTTTTCTTCAGGCTTTGATCTTTTTGGGGAGCCCTACAAGGTAGCTGAATATGTATGTAATCTATCTTTCTAGAAAATGGTTTCTTGTTATGTTTTTGAATGTACTAATCAACACTTAGTCTATTTTTAAAGCACCCAAATCATTTCCAGGAGAATATAGTTAACAAATGAAATCTATACATACATTGTATTTGGGGGAATTGCAGCTTTCTGAAGAAGTCTTCAGAGACAAATTCTGTCCTCTTTGGGGAGGACAGTCAGATTTCAACGGGACTAGCAAGACTTCCTGTCTCCGAGGAGTTCTTTCCTGCCCAGCACTTCCTACAGCAAGCAGTGCCCCCTTGATGCTTTTCCCCACCTTGGCTATTGGCAAGGCAGCCCCTGAAGACTTCCTCAGAAAGTCAATGGCTGTGTCTCTTTGTCCTGTCGCTCAGTGCCATCTGTTGCAGCTGTGGAGTGGTTTGAGTACTCTTTGAAAATCCTTGTTCTAGGAGAAAGGGATAACCCAATCATTTTTTCCTGGTGGTTAATCATTCTGGATGAGGAGATTGCCTCAACCAGTGTGTGTGCAGGGGCGGGGTGGGGGGGGCGAGGGGTAGTCTAGCCAGGTTGATTGCTGCGCTGTTCTAGTTAGCTTGTAGCTCCAGCAACACTCCTACTACTCTGTCTGCAAGTACTGATTTCACAATGACTGCCTCTGAACTTTCTATTCGGGGTGGGGCTTGGGGGGAGAATCTTGTGGAATTGCTGGCCGCTGGTCGGTGTTCATTGAGATTTAGTAGCAGTGTAATTTTCTATAATGAAACAAAATGGTGTAAGAGTTAAAACAGCAATAGAGAGAAATTTCTGAGAGCCGTGCTTTTTAGAAGGGCACCAATTAGGGGACAATGACTTCTGGAAAAGGAAAGGACAGCAATCAGCACAAATATCACTTTGGGGTAGAGAGTAAGCCATTGGGCTCGGTGACCCCTGAAACCAGAGTCTCGTGTTAAGTGAGCAGCTCTTGACTGAGACTCAAGTGCCTTCCGAATTCGGTAAGTCTGACCACAAGAGTTACGTCACCTAAACTACTACTTTCCAATTTGTCAATAGTATAATCCTTAAAAAAGCATTTCTCCTATCTCAGTTGATTTAATTTACATACTGCCTTCGAATGTGTGTATTTAAGGATATGATGAGTTTAACCAACATTTGTTGAAGGCCTACTACGTGCTAGTCACTTCTTAGACGAATGCACTAAGAGGAGTAAGACATCATGAGCGACAGAAGGCAGGGCAGGGCAGCTGCCACAGAGGTAGGCAGGCAGGAGGTTAGTGGAGACTTGGTACCTCATGCCAAGGAGATTGGATACAATTCTGTACATGAAGAGAAGTCACTGCAAGCTTTCAAGTAAGGGCATGGCCAGGACAGACAAAGAATTTTGAAGACGATGTTGGCAATGCGGTGAGTTGGTTGGAGGGGAGGGAAAGGAGAAGGCAGATAAAGAAGCTTTTGTAGTTGGCTAAGGGGAGTTCATGGTAGGGAGGATTTAAGACAGCAGAGGGACGTTGATGTGATGAGACTGGATGTCTGACTGGCTGTGGAAAAGGTGGGACAGGAGTGAATGTTTCCCACATTTCTGACTTGAGAAGATGGCAGTCTCATTAACGGGTTGTTCAGGAGGAAACAGCATTGGGGCTTGCGAAGAAAAAAAGAATTAATTCTGTTTTGAGCACATTTGGTTTGAGATGCCAGTGGGATATGAAGCGAGACCTATCCGGTAGGCATTGGGTGTAGGGATCTGGAGCTAATGAGAGTACTTGAGAGAGAGACTTAGGTGTGAGCAGGGAGGTGGCGGTGGAAGCCGTCAGAATACTAAGTAAGGATGACAAAGAGAGAGTCTCGGGGAGCATCAGCATTTAAGGAGTAAAAGAGGTGGCAGAGTAGATGCCAGGAAAGGAACCTAAAAAGGAGTGAATGATCACAGAGGTAAGAAGAGAACTAGGAGAGAATCGATGAATAGAAATGAAGGGAATATAGGGTTTTGTGGGATTTTTTTAGTTATTTGTGCCTGGAAGGGCAGGAAAGGTCAGGACTGGAAAGTGGCTGTTGGATTTGGTAGTTAAGGGGATGAGGGGATCAGTGACCTTAAGAAGAATTGTTTTATTTTGTCGCTGGTGGTGCTCATTGTGGGAAGTGAACTGCCTGGGCTCAGGGAGTAAATGGGAAGTGGTAAAACAAAGAAAGGCAGTGAGTTTTTGTGTGGAGGGAGGAAGAAAGGAAGGTAGGTTAGAACCCGAGGGGAGAAATATATGGAAAGAGGCTCTTTTTTTCATAATGGGAGAAATGTGAACATGTTTAGAGATTGATGGGAAGGATGGGATGTCAGTCAAGAGGGAGAGGGTGAAGGGACAGGAGGAAGAGGTGATGATGAGTGGGGCAGGGTCCCAGAGGAGATGAGCAAGCACAAAATCAAGAGCGTGTGAAGAGTGACCAGCCATGGCAAGATGTTGTGGCCTTCATTTTTTCCAGAAAATGGAAGAGAGGTCAAAGGATGATAGATGCCTTCTTCCTTCATGGCAAAGGAATAACCAGATGAGTTTTGTGTCTTATCTTTGGATGAGTTAGAGAAATGAGCTTTACTCAAAGACTCATTCTCGAAGTTCAAAATCTACTCCATGCTCAACGCTATTACCATAATGAGGTGTAGAACCCTTGATTTATCCCCTCTTTATAACTTTAAATCATGATGAATTAATGGTCTTGTACCTTTAAGGTAAATGTCATCTCTTGTTAACAAGGTCTGTAATGTAGATACATATTTATTTTTAGATGTCAGCAGCGTATTTTTTTGAGCAGGCAGTTAAAAAAACCTGTGATCAACATCGCCAGACATTTTCAGAAGTCATCTGTCTTGCTATGACAAGGGTGTTTCAGGTAGAGATGCTAGGAGGAAACATTCGTCTAGCTCAGGGCCAGGCCTCTTGTGTGATTAGTACCCTGTTGCCCTTCTGTTTCTGGATGGGGAAAAGCTGTTGTGCTTCAGCTGAGACTATATAGGAGAGGAACTGAGCTAACAGTTGATGACCTAGTAATCCTGTTTCTTTCACCATTGCTTTGAGGACCAGCTACCATCTTGTGCTGTGTCCGTGTTCAGGATTCCCTGAGAAATCACTGCACAGTATGCCTTTTCTTCCCCCTCTCCCGTATGGTGATACTAGAACTGATGTTCCCCTCCATCAGCTCCCTAGACCTGGACTGGTGTGGACACCCTTAGGGTATCTGGACACGGCAGTGGCCCATGTCCAGTGGTAAAGTAAAGGGCATACCCCAACCCTCCCTTAGGGTTGTGGTAGAAATATTTACCAAATTAAAAATCAAAACTCCTGGTGGTGGATCAGGACTTTCAGGAAACTTCTTCCCACCCTAAAGCCTAAAACATGGCCTATTAAGTTATCCAGTAGTATTGGTAGTGTGTGAAGTAGCCAATAGCCAATGAGCATCGGTCCCTAAGGCCCACTGCCCTTTCTAGCAGTTAGAAGAAATGGTGATCTCTCATCATCCTGGCTGATTTCTTTCCTTTCTTTGCTCCACCCCTACCATTCCCAGAATGGAAAAAATATTGACCACCTCTACATTTGGTTGGTGATGGGGAACTTCTCTGTGGGGCTGCTTCTGTTGCTTATAGCTTTCAAATCTGACTTTGTGCTATGGTGTTGAGAAGGATGTCTTCAAAAGCACTTGAAGAATGTGAAGCTGTGTGACATGTCTAGGCTAGTGTGGAAAGACTGGAAGGGCGGAGGAACTGGTGTGTAGCAAGTGCCTGCTGCATGCCGGGCATTTGCTAGGCCTTTACATGTGCCTGTTCGGTCCTTATGACAACTGGAGTACTCGGTTTCCTCATATTGCCCACAATTTGAAGCTCAAAGAGGAGAGATGGCTTCTCTGTAGCTTCATATCTGTGCCAGTGGTGAATCTAGAACCCAGTTCTGTGGTTCAGTACCTGTAACAGGAAGCTGTTGATCCTCCCACAGGAGGTGAGAAGACCTGATAAGCTTATCTACCTCCTGTGTGACTTCGGTGAAGAAAGGTCATTATTCTGACCTATACTTTCCTCCTCTCTGAAGTGAATAATAATACCTGATATGAAATGATCCCTGATAATAATAATAATAAAGCAACAACCACAACTGAGATTGTATTGCTCTTTGCACTCTATGAGAATGAGGAAAGTGAGGCACAGAGAGATTAAGTGGCTTACCCAAGGTCATTTGTGTTGGGGAGGTAGAAGCCACACTGAGATCAGAGCTGCTCTGCTGACTCACGTGGCTGTTGTAAGGATCAAGTCAAATGAGCCAGGAGACCTTGCTTTGAAATCTGGGAAGTGCTGTACAAGTTCGAGATGTTATCGTTATTATAATTAAAGAAAGAAATAGCAACTTACAGCTTAGAGAGATTAACTGTAAAAATATTACAATTAGGAAAAAAGGAATTACTAAATCACATACATTAGCCACAATGAAATAAAGGGAAAAAACGAGCCTCAAAACTTAAATTATTTTGCTACTTTTTACTAAAAAGAAATACGATGGTACGATGGCCTCCTAGTGCCTTAATCTTGCAATGAACTTCTACTACTGATTTGTAGATAGCATTAGAAGCAAACTGAGGCAACTTTTCATTTCTTAGAATTACGAGAGGCAAAAAGCTTAAATGTGAAGGAGTGCTGTTAGTCATGAGCCACAAACCAGACATATAATTTATGCCTGAAAATACTTGGAAAATGCATTTCCTTGATGATGGAGAAATTGTGATTATTTAGAAAGTAAGAGCTTCATAGGTTACCTCTAAGAATCATCAACCAATTATCTAGAATGGGAAGTAAAGAACTGGCCAATTGAAAGAAGCCTATAATTGAATGAAATGGCCAGGTTTCATTTTTGCCATTTTTATAATGTCCAGTCAAGACTGCTGAGAATACTCTGCTCCTTAATAGTATTACTAAGACTCTGAAGGGTGCAAAAGAACTTTCGGTTCAAGTCAAGTCACTGTGGTGTATGAGAGTCCATTGTGTAGGGGTGTAGAAATGCATCTCAGGCCCCATTGGATTTTTTTTATTTAATTTCATTTTTTCAGTGATCCAAGATCCCATTGGGTTTTCTATCTGGTGGCTCTCCTATCTGCGTCCTGAGGCATTTAAAAAACTGGTTGATAGCTACCCAGCACCAGTGGTGGAAAGGCAGAAAGATGACTCAGGTGACCCAGACCGTACTGTTAATTATTATTTGGAGATTGTTAAATGGTGGACTTTTTGAGGCTATGTGTCTGTGTGTCCTCCGTGCCTAACCCCGCCTTGTGACTGTTGAATTTACTGGTATGTGTCTTAAGCGTGACCACGGTAATTCCTACTTGTAGCCACAGCACGTCTATTATGCAAAGCATATGGATCTTCCTTCAATCAGCAACTCAGAAAGTGTCGCCAGTGAACTCAACCTTGAACTGTCTGCTATGCACTTCCGCTCACAAGTCCCTCTGAGACCATTGCTCTGTGAGGAAGCTAGTCTAAGGGAGCTGACACCCCTTCATTCCTCCAAGTTATCCCAGCTCCAGCCCTGTGTCATCTGTATGCAGGAAAACCCCACACCTGGAGCTATTAACTTGGCCCCCTAACTCCACATAAAGATACGCCTTCACTGAGTTAGACTTTAATGCAATGCTCTTTTTTTAGTCATCATAAGAAAAAGCGTCATCATAAGAAAAAGCCACATGAAGAACATCTTTGCATCTTCTCTGAAGTTGGTGCTGAAAAAATTGTTTTATTGTTAAAAGGTTCTTTTTTTTTAAAGATTTATTTGAGAGAGAGAGAGAGAGAGCAGGGGGAGGGGCAGAAGGAGGGGCAGAGGGAGAGGGAGACGATCTCAAGGAGATTTCACACAGAGTGAGGAGCCCCACATGGGGCTTGAGCTCACGACCCATGAGATCATGACCTGAGTCAAAATCAAGAGTCAGATGCTTAACCGACTGTGTCACCCAGTTGCCCCATGTTCAAAGGTTCTTATAACTAAACCAATGAGAAGAATTCCTTTTTACATTTTAGTATCTGGTAGCCATTTGTCTTATTTAATAAATTAAGGTATCCTTCCTTCCATCAGACAAGCAGAATTCAGTAAGCTATGAGGTTTTCCTTTTTGCCTTAGCTACCAGGAAGCTCGAAGTTCTAAGTAATGTTCAATTACAGTAACCAAGTCAGCCTGACTTTTGCTTTTCTATTGATGTACCTTTTACTCCAAGCTGTTGCAAAGCCTTTATTTTTTATATTGATAGGATATGACTTATAACTGGATTCTATTCGTGTCTGCAACAATTTTTTGAGTATCTGATATACACCTGATATGGTGCTCAGTCCTGAGGATCTAAAGGTGAATGAAAGGTGGTCTCTGACCTTTAAGAGCTTATAGTTTTATGCAGGAAAAGAGATTATTACTATAGTGTATCGTATATGGTGGGAGGTTGATTTTTTAGACCTATTCAGAGAACTTTTAATTTTCCTCTAACTTTGTTTATGTAGACACAGTTTGAGACATTGGTCAGTTTAGAAGTTCTCCTAATTTCAAACATATTTTAAAACCTAGAGATGGGGAGACAAATCTCAGCATGCATTGGAAATCCAGATCATTATAACAGTAGAAGTAAATTAAGAGACATTCAAACTTAACTGAGGTTCTCTCCATTGAAGAAAAGATGAACACGTCCCTTTTATTTACTGTTGAACAGGAACAGGAATGTGACTGGCTTGCTTGCAAGCAAATGAGTCTTAAGATTCTTGAGTCTTGATTACGTTGACCTGGAGAGAGTGAATTACTTGTCAGGACTTTGAGGTATTGTCCTGGTCTCTTTGACATCTCAAGGCAAGATTCTAATGCTGCAAAGCTTAGTGTCAATGAAGTTCAATGAACTTTCAATAGAAGTCCCATAAACTCCCAAAGAAAGTTCAGTCAGTTGAACTTTGAGCTTTCTGCTAGCTAAGGCAAAAAGAGAAAAGTTCTTTTTTTTTTAAAGATTTTATTTATTTATTTGACAGAGAGAGAGAGCTCCCAAGTAGGCAGAGAGGCAGGCAGAGCGAGAGGAGGAAGCAGACTCTCCGCTGAGCAGGGAGCCTGATGCGGGCCTCGATCCCAGGACGCTGAGATCATGACCTGAGCCGAAGGCAGAGGCTTTAACCCACTGAGCCACCCAGGCGCCCAAAAAGAGAAAAGTTCTTATAGAGTTCTCTTTGTTGAAGGAAGGAAGCAGCATCCAAATTCATCAAATGAGGCAGTGTAAAACAAAGGCATTGAACACGGGAAACAAAATGGTGTTGTCTCCCCCCTTGCTGGGTCAGATCCTTGAAGATAGCCAGGTATTAGTGTTTGTTAGGCCATCATTTGACCCAAGAGGTAAACCGTTTGAGGGGCCAGAACAACTCTATAAGTATTTAAAGCTTGCATTAAATCCTTTTTTATAAAAAAAATATTTATTTATTTGACAGAGGGAGAGAAAGAGAGAGAGAGGGAGAGAGAGAAGAGGGATCACAATTAGAGTGGCAGGCAGAGGGAGAGGGAGAAGCAGTCTTCCTGCTGAGCAGGGAGCCGGATGTGGGGCTCTATCCCAGGACCCTGGGATCATGACCTGAGCCAAAAGCGATGCTTAATGGACTGAGGCACCCAAGAGCCCTTAAAGCTTGCATTAAATTCTTACTGGGTCCTCAGCGTGATAAAATCTTTCTGTTTTGAATTAAGGGACTGAATAGGAGGGAGACTGGGTTCGGCTGCTATCCAAACTGTTGGTCATACACCGCTGTCGAAGGAGACCACTCTATGCAGAGTTTATTCTGGCCTTGGTTGAAGAGTAAATTGTGTCATTAAAAGGGGCAAACCTAGGGATTTTCAGGGAATAAAAGTGATCTCTACCTGTCTCTATCTATTAAATAGGCCTTTCAAATGTACTTCTGAAAATGGAGTGGTTATTCAGCTGAGGATTATATGGAATGTTAATTGTTTAATCACTGCTTTAGCACCAAGGTTGCATGTGATGCAATATCAGATGTTCTTGTGGATAAGAAAGCTGAAACAGACATTTATTGGATTTCTAAAATCCCCCACCCCAAACAGGACCCTCGTAGCAAATATTGAGCATACTTTTCTGTAATCTCTGGAATCCTATTTCCCTCACTGCCCTCATTTCTTTGGAAATGTCTTCTATGACTTCGCACATGCTATGAGTTGGATACTGCATACAGTACATGGAGATCATGTTAACAACGAGGCCAAGGTCACCAGTTTGATTTCCTCTCTGGTTGCTCCTTCTTGGTATCCTTTGCCGGCTCCTCTTCTCCTCTCGGTCGCTTAAAGTTTGATGTTCCCCAGGGTTCCTCCTGAGCCTGATCTTCTCATTCTGTATTTTCTTTCTCTGGGTGATTTCATCCATTTCCAGCACTTCACCCTCCATTCATCTGCACACTTCCATCTTCACATACAGAGAACAGCACACAGCCAGACAGCCTAGGTCTAGACTGAGATCCCAGCCTTGGATAGGCACACTCCCTGTGGGTGCCAGGAGCTTGGGCTGGGTTAAGGGCATGTGAGAGATCTGAGAAGTCAAACATCTATCTTCAGTGGAGGCTGTGTCAGTGGGGAAGTTGTCACCCCTTTCTGTGCATGGAAGGCACGCCTGTGGCCCCAGGGGCCAAGAGACTATATGGCGTGGGCGTCTTCCCCATCCAGTGCTCCTGCTGCCACATGGCTCCACGGAGGCCAGTAGCCTTGTCTCATTGCAACATCTTGGGCCAGAATAGAGCAGCCTAAGCAAAAGGAAGTCCTTTGCCCTTCTGAACCTAATAGCTTGTTTTGGGAACACCTTTGGCAGGTACAGGGAATAGTGAAAAGTCAGTTTTGAAGATGAGCAGCTGAACTTTCATCAAAGTCACTTCCAAGCATATAGCTATCCACCATTTTCTAGTTATGAAAGCTGTGCTTTCTGTATTACAGAAACCCATGCAGCAACTTAATTATTGGAAGAACAACCACAGCCATTTTTAACAAGATTAGTATTTCCTACAGGGGATGATATAGCCGGTCTGTTGATTGTCCATAGAATGATGTAGTTGCCAACATTGCTTTGGAAATCTGGCTTTGTTTTGATTTATGTAAGCAATAGTTTAAAATTCTTGAATAACTTTTTCTAAATCATTGAAAAGACACAGGAGAGCTTGAGTCAGTGTTGATGAACAATTGCACCATTTCAAAGTAAACAAGTATGAATCATCAATACATAAACACAGTGGCCCCCAGAATATGTGGGGAGACACCAGTAATTTATACAGTCCTTTGATTAAAAGGAATTAGATTTGCTTTAGTCATGTTAGCTCAATTAGATGTTGAGCTTTTCTCAACCAATATATTCATGATCGCACAATTTCACTGACTTCCTGATCCAATGGGCTAAGCCTTTTTCATGGTGTAATGTGGCGCAAAGGGCTGACGTGTCAAGAACAAATGTAAGTTGGACGTTCCATTATAATTCCAGTGATCATTAGGCTTTTTCATCTCAATATGGAATGTAACCGTTCAGCTCATCTGACCTAAAATAAGTTACTTTGCTAATAAAATTCGTAAGCAACGTAATTTAAAACTTTCTCCCAATGAGCATATTTAAGAACAGACCAGGGAGTATACAGACGTTAATCACACAGCTCATTCCAAGAAGCTCTTTCAATAGTGTTATTGATTTTTTTTTCTTACATAGCACATGAAAAGTATGAAATTATATGGTAGCATGAGAATTTTAAAGAACCCTATATGCCTGCCTACTTAGGACATCTGTTTGAAACATTAACATTAGGAAACACAAACCTATTCATTCTCTCTCCTCCCACCCCCATCTTTTTGTTATTTTAGACAAACAAAGGGGATGCACTTGCCAACCGAGTCCAGAACACGCTGGGAAACTATGATGAAATGAAGGATTTGCTAACTAACCATTCTAATCAGAATCATCTAGTGGGGATCCCAAAGAATTCTGTGCCCCAGACTCCCATCAACAAAAATGAACCAAGCTTTTTCCCAGAACAAAAGAACCGAATGCTCCCACCTCACCAGGATAGCACTCACCCCTCGGCACCAATGCCTCCACCTTCCGTCGTGATACTGAATTCTACTCTCATACACAGCAACGGGAAATCAAAAGCTGACTGGCCACGTGATAGTCATAACGCTGGCGTTGTCCCAGCCAGCCAGGCCAGTGGTCAGCCGAACCAGCTGCCGCCATCTACACAGGACCAGCCCCCAGCCCGACTGGAAGACTTCTTTGTCTACCCCGCTGAACAGCCCCAGGTTGGAGCCATTGAAGAGTCAAACGTGTCTGTGAAGGAAGACAGTAGTCTCAAGTCCAGTACAGGGGATACGTTCAAAGAAATCTTTCAGTCTGTCTCACCAGAAGAATCTGAATTTACAGTGCAAGCTCCTGGGTCTCCCCTAGTTGCCTCCTCTTTGTTAGCTCCCAGCAGTGGCCTTTCGGTTCAGAACTTTCCACCAGGGCTTTACTGCAAAACAAACATGGGGCAGCAAAAGCCAACTGCGTATGTCAGACCCATGGATGGCCAGGACCAGGCACCAGATGTCCCTCCGACACTGAAACCTTCCATTGAATTCGAGAACAGCTTTGGGAATCTGTCATTTGGATCACTCTTGGATGGAAAACCCAGTGCAGCCAGTTCAAAGCCTAAACTGCCAAAGTTCACGATTCTCCAAACAAGTGAAGTAAGTAATTTTTAAAGTTTTGTTTTTCTTCTTCTTCTTCTTCTTCTTCTTCTTCTTCTTCTTCTTCTTCTTCTTCTTCTTCTTCTTCTTCTTCTTTTTTTTAGTTCACTATTCTAACTTCTATGATCAAGTATTCACAAGCAGCTTTTATTTACTTTCTTGAGCCAGAGATGAGACTCTTCAAGGTCAGTCTGAGTCTCGATCTTCTGTCGCTTGTGACTTGACTGATTACCATTCCGCAAATACAGTTAAATCTCCATAATGTGGAATGGCAAAAGACAAGGTCAGCCTGAGTGAATGAAAAGTTGCACTTATAAAAGAGTTTCAGAGAGTGCACTTATAGTCATATGTACAAATTAATAACACTGGAGATTATAATCAGTCATAAGCAGTGTGAGGTCCACGAAAAGATTGGGAGTCACCATAGGCCTTCACTAGCAAATAGCATCTCATAAGCATAAAACACAGAAGCTCCTTAAGGTACAAGAATGTAAAGTGTGATTTGCTGGCATCGGAAGTGGAAGGCATTCTTTAAGAATCTTGGTTTCTTGAGTGCTTACGGGGCCATTCCTTGGCAAGATCCTAACGTTATCTTCTGTGTCGCTCAATCTTCCCTTCTGCACCACCGTCTTCCACACGTACCTTCATAGCCCTCTTAGACTACCTTGATCCCTCTGTCAAAGCCAAAGGCACTCTGCTCAACCACAATCCCACTGGGTTTAGAATGACTAAATGTCCTACCCATCTCAGGAATCATTGCCTTGTAGAAGAGAAGTCGGAGGGAACCAAGCCTCTCCCAAAGGAATGACTCGCTAATGATTGGATCCCAGGCCTTGTGGCTGCTGGGTGGGGGACATGTATTGGGTGACCCTCAGATACCACCATGTAAGCGGCTGCCTACAGCACCTCCAGCGCTTGATTGGAAGAAGCCACTGCTTTTAGATTGGATTCCTGTTACTGGTGCCTAAAGGCTTGAAAAGACACAGAGGAAGAAAGTAGTTTGAAATTCTTACTCAATAGGAGGCCCAGACAGTCGGTGTGAATTGTTGCAGATTCCAAGTTAGTGGGGTCTGAATTAGAGAAGTCTGACCACGTGCGCCTCTGGCTCTCGCGCCGTTACTCGTTACTCGCACTCGGCACGCGCGGCGATTGCGGAGGATGACGGGACCACGAAGGGGGAGGGAGGACAGGGGCTGTGGACTGTATTTTTGGAATGCATGCTTTTCATATCGTTTCATCTCTGAGGCAGTTTTGCTTCTTGTATCATCATTCATCAAGTCTTGTCAAGCTTCCTCCTAAGTATCTCTCCAGCCTGTCACCTCTTCACCCTCCCCGCCTTCAGAGCGCCCGTGGGCCCCTGCGTCGTCCCCTCCTTGCTGCTCTCCTTCCCTCTGGTCTCACCTCTCTTCCAAACCATCCTCCATCCAGGCTGACCTCATGGGTAGATCCAGCCATGTCACTCCCTGCTTTGGATTCTTCTGTGCTTTCTCATGGCTTCCAGGATGAGGTCCAGATTTCTTAGTCATGCATACAAAGCTCTTCACTCTGATTCCATGCTCCTTCTATGACTTCCCATTTCATCATGTCTTCACATGCAGACGAAGTCCCAGCCACGTTGAGCTGCCTGTGGTTCCCCATCATGTCATGCGTTATCACGCTTCCTTGCTTTTGTGCCTGCCGTTCTCTCAGCCTAGAACGTCTTTCCCTACCCTCCCTTGTCATCTGGTGAAGTCCTGTTCCTCCTTCAAGTCTGCTTGATTGTTCTTTTCTCTGTGAAAGCTTCCATGACTCCACAGGCTGATGGCAGCCTGCTTCCTCTGGGCTCCTCTGGCACCTTACGTACACCTTGAATAGCACTTTCTTTATGTACTGTAGTCATGCATGTATGTGTCTGTCTCCTCTATTAGACTGTGAGCTCCTGGAGAGCAAGGGAAGTCTCCTGCTTCTCTGTATCCCAAGCACCTAGCAAATGCCTGGCACATAGTAGATACTTAATAAATGTTTGTTGAATGAATGAAGTTCAAAAATGGTTACTTGAATACATTTTCTAAGCCATGATGTTAATCAACTAACACGAACCAAGGGAAACAAATAGTAGCAAATCCATCATCAGTTTTATCTCTTGAATGGTACCCTGTCTGCCTGTGTCTTACTCTGCTCTGCTCCTACACGGTCGTTTGGAAATCCTCATCCTAATTTCCGCGGAATGACTTCAAACGGGATCATAATGCTTAAAATCCAAACAGAAGCCTGCCTTGAGAGAGGAGTATAATGAGAGGCTCGGATATCGTTCTTGTCCCTTATCTTGCCCCGCTATCTATGGCAGTGCCATCACTCAGGCCTGGTCTGGGAATGGCACTGGCCCATCAAGAGGTCCGTCAGCTTGCGTCCATACCTTGTTAGCCAAGTGACGAGTCACAGACCTAGTGAGATTCATTCTGTTGTAATCCT
Organism: Ailurus styani; assembly: GCA_002007465.1. NCBI lineage: Eukaryota > Metazoa > Chordata > Mammalia > Carnivora > Ailuridae > Ailurus > Ailurus styani. Next base: position 1,906,397 of record LNAC01000247.1, read on the forward strand.
CTCTCTTGTACATTCACAACATGGCTGACCCAGATTGAGAAACGACTTCATGCTTTTTTTTTTTCCTTATTGCTCTGGCACACCGATGAGAGGTACATTTCCAAAGAGAGTCTGAGCTGTCTTCAGCTCTGGAGATGATGATCCAAGGAGCCACCTGTGTGCACGTAGCCTTTAGTGATGGTGCAAATAGACTTTGGTAGAGCCTCGTATGAAAAATGGGTCAGGTGCAATAAAGTCATGATGAGAGATCAGTGGAGAAGGTACTTATTTGAAAACCTAGGTCTCAAGGGAGGATTTGAAAGAGGGGTAGGACAGAGGCTTAGGGCCCTAAAGTCAGGAGAAAGTACTGGCTTCAAGGGTAATGGGAAAACCGAGGATAAGACAAAAGGAAACGAGAGGTCCGACAGCCTGCCTGGGAGTTTATGAGGGTGTAGATTCAGATGTGGCCATAAATATGGACAGGGTGGAGCATTATGTGAGCTTTGCACCTAATGGAGTTTATGTGGCCGAAACTCTGAGAAGTCTGGAAATTCACCCTATTGAATCTTGATGCACTTTTCAAAAGCACTTAGCATGAGAATTCAGCCCCAGTTCCTGGCGCTGAGAGGTCCAGGCATTGGGTTCTGGGTCCCCAGTCAAATTAGCCATCACTGATGAGTGGTAGCATTATTCCTTGGAGTTACTGCTAAAAGGGCTTGTCCGGAGAGCAGTCGCGGGTTCTCTGTGAGCATTCCCCACCCTGTCCCTGGCTCTAGGGAGAGAGTCCGTCCCGTGTGTTAGCGAAGTGCGTTTGGGAGCAGAGGGGCGGGGGCGAGGCAGGGACAGGGGTTTGAATGACCGGAAAACAGACAGCATTCTACGATGTACAAATAAGCAGACATGAATATACTTGTAACTTGAGAGACATAAATTATTACTGAGATGGAATGAGCATGTGTCTGTGCCCCCGTTTGCTTGCGTGTCTGTGCTCGTGTATCGAGTGGGGAAATTTTAATTATGGCCCATTCTCGAAACATTTCCTTGCCTCTTAGAATCTCTCTATCAATAATAAGGATTCTAGGAGTCTAACCGATTTTATTGCAGAAGGTCAGCTTTTCAACTGAAGCATGCTTTTGGAACAAAATAATTTGTTTAAAAGCTTAGTTTTATAGAATTTATTAATATTCTGGGCACCACCCCCCCCCAAAAAAAGACTGATGTGTTCTGCAGTTGAGCTTAGGATAATTTTCTGGGAACTACATCTGAAAATAGTAAAAGATCGATTTATATCAAGTGGAAACTGAGGGTAGCTTGCAGATGGTATTTTATTAGGAAATGAATTTGTTAATGTAGCTTTATATGTGAATTCATGACATATGTTTTTGCTTACATTTCTCATTAGGATAAAAATCTTTTGGTGTGGCTAGCTTTGCATTTGGGTGCAATTCGTCAGTAGGATGGTTTGGGAAGTAAATAATTGCATGGAAATGAAAGGATCAATGACAGGTAGTAAGTATTTCCATCCTAGGTCAATAAGCTTTTATAAGTACAATACTAATGGGTACATCACCATAAAGGATCATTTGCCTTACAGGCTTCTCTTGGCTGTGACCTAAGGCTATCTGAGGCTCTGAATGCCTCAAAATTAGGAGGCTCTTAGAAGAGTTTAATGGAACTGATATGAATGATGGGATCTGGCTTTAGCTAATTTTAGTGGCTGGCTTTGTCAACCAGCTAAAAAGTTATGGCCCACATTTGTGACTGTGCCTGTTTTGGTTTGTATCCGATGCGGTGAACACTGTGGGTATAATTAGCTTTATTTATTTATTATGAGGTCGATAGGAAGCTGAAGCCCGTTGTCCACCAGCTGCTGTGTGAAACCAGGCTGAGAATTTTCCACTTGTTTTACCTCACGAGTTTATTTATTTTTTGGCTCATTCTTACAGAAATGAACTAGCATCCAGTCCGAGGCTACAACAGGTCTTATTCTCACCACACTGGGAATGAGTGGAGAGACCTCTGGAAGTCCTCCCCCTTTCAGGGTGCCCCAGAGGCCTTGACCTGGCACATAGTTCCTTTGGAAAGGGAAGTCGGGGATACAGATAGATCACGGAGCCTTGCGTTGTTTGTGATGGGGAGGTCAGAGGTGCCGTGTGATTAGGAAGGGTGTCTTGCTCTGGAGACGTCAGCTTTTCCTCTTCCTGCTTTCCCAAGCCTCTTTCTGGTTCTCAGCCACGCTCTCTTTCCTCAGTGTCCCCGCTCCGCGCTGTCCCTTGCCGTCCATTTGCTCATCAGCACTGGGTCGGCTGAGGGGTAGAGCTCAGCTTGGGCTTAGTAAAGATCTTGCTGAGCCCCAGTTTTATTTTTGTTTTTGTTTTTTCTTCTTGTTTCCTCAAGTCCTGTTCTGTAGCATCTGTATTTTCTTTTCTAAGGCGGGATGTGGGTGATTCTTGCCCTTGGCGTTCTGGAACAATGTCTGCTATTTCTTGGTGTTCTGTGTTTTTAAATCCCTTGTCACTTTGAACATTCTTTTGGTTGGAAAGAAGCCAAAAGATTGACATATTCTTATTCCACAAGGAAAAAATAAAACCCTTTAATTCCTATACTATGCAAATTTAAGTCCTCATTAATAATCACACGTTTTAAAACATCACTGTTTATTCATCATTTCAGTGCATCTTTAGAAGAGAACCGAAAGCCCATCTCACGTGAAGGAGCATGTGCTATGCTAGCGAGTAGGCTTTGGATGATGTCCTACTGAGCCGTGTGTTCCAAGTCTGGCCTTGACTTGCTCTGTGAACTTGAGAGAGTGTTTTTGCCTCTTGTTACATGAGGAGTTCACACTAGCTCACCAGTGCGGTTTCTTCCAGCTGTCCGTCTCTGATGGCGGGCTAATCCTTTGTGACAGGCCCAAACCTGCCTTGTTTGTGAAGTGATTTCAACTGTTCCCTTTTCGCCCACACCCCACCGAGAGTCTGGGGACAGCGTGGAGGGATATGAGCCCTGGCATCCCTCAGAACGGGTGAGGAAGTTTTAAGACTAGGTAACTAGGGGGAAACTAGAATTGGATCTTCTTTGGGGATTGGATACTAGTTCAACCCAGATCCAACTCATTTTTGAAAAAGATAAACAGTTATCTGCTATACTTCACTGCAAAACACCAAGCTGTGAACTCAGGAAATCGCCCGCTAATCCCTTTGTCACTACCCACTCACATCATGAGAGATGGAGAAGTTCTATTTTCACATTAATTCTTGGAAAATATTTTGACAGACTCAGTATGCAGTGAAGTGATAAGCTTTTGTTACGTGTGTTCCAAATCATCCTGTTATCACTGGATATATCGATTAGCTTAGTACATTCTAAGCCAGTCATAAAAACAGGCTGCTCACATTCTGTGTTAAAGAATAAGAAAAATTGACAAGTAGATAACCAGATTGATTCAACCCAAATAGTGAATGCAAAGGGCTTTAGAGAGGAGTTATAAACTCTTTATGGCTGTTGTAAGTCTCTTTAGTATTTTTTCAATTGATGTGAAAACAAATAATCTTTAATTAACTATCTATTTAAGAAGTACTGTGCTTTGGTTACCAAATGGAGTCTATAATATTGGTGACTATAATAAAAAAAACCCTACCTTTTCTACTTTATAAGTAACAATTGTGTATGTTCGAGGTATACAAGATGTTTTGATATACGTGAACATTGTGAAATCATTTCTACAATCAAGCTAATTAACATATCCATCACTTCATATAGCTGCTGGTTTGGGAGTGTGTGGTGAGAACACTTAAGGTTTACTCTCTCTCCCAATTTCAAGTATACAATACAGTATTGCTAACCTTAGTCATCATGCTGTACAGTAGATCTCTAGAACTTAGTCATCTTGTGTAACTGGAACTTTGTACCTCTTGACCAACATCTCCCCCTTTCCCCCTCCCTGTAGCCATCTTATTTGGATCCTATTCTAAGAGAGTCCAGGATTATCGTCATTCTCTTTTCATAGATCAGAAGTGTAGTCCAAGAGAGACTTAGAGATTTTTGCCTCAAGTCACATAGCGAGCAAGGTACTCTCCAGGGACTAGAAGCCAGGTCTTTGGTGCCATTTCCTTGATGGCATTTGGTGCCCAGGGTGCTACTGTATATGTATGGGTTAATTTTCTCAAAGTGGCTTCTCTGCTGGCACATAAGGGGCAAGAGAATAATGAGCTGAATCTAGCTTAAGTTGAAATTCCCTTGCCGGGTTCATATTTCAAAAGTCTGGGGCCTAGCATACCAAAAGAGCAATTTTTCTTGTGGTATTACAGGTTACAGTCATGTGTTTTTCATTTGCAAATATGGTGAGAAGTAGTGTTTTTGCAATATTCCTAAATGAGTAACATATGACACAACTTGTTAGAGGATCTTTTCTTGGTTCATAAATTTTCTGAGTTTTTGCCTATTTGGTAAGATGACTTTAGCACAGCGCTCAGATAACATAGTTCAAATTTGGATTTCTGGGGCCGAAACACAACCACCATGGAGCTAAACCTGACATGTGAATGAGAGGTCAGTAAAAAGCAGGCATGTACATGATCACTGTGGAAGATACGAGTAAGACTTCTCTCAAGTGTTTGATTCCCCCCCGCCCCGCCCCAAGTAGACTGATGCAAATAGCTTACAGATCATCAAATTGCAAGAGTAGTTAACAAAGGGCAGGCAGGATCCCTGGCTTTTATTCATAGGTACTACATGGGTGAGTTTCCCTGGACATCCATGCAAGAATGCAGGTGAGCCATGGACTGCCTGCCCAGAAAGTCACTGTGAACATGAATTACGTAGCTGTGAAAGGTCTTTGAAAAATGTATAAGACTCTGGAAATGGAAGATATATTAGCTTTCTGTAGATGACCTAACAAAGTGTCATAAATGGATGCCTTTAACAACAGAAGTATGTTCTCTCGTGGTTATGGAGGGTAGAGATCCGCAAAGGTGATAGCAAGGTTGAACTCCCTCCACTTGCTCTATGAGCAAATCTTTCCTTGCCTCTTCTAGCTTCTGGGCGGCCCTTGGTTTAGAGCAACATCGCTCCCATCTCTGCTTTCTTCTTCACCCATCTTCTCCTTTGTAGGTCTCTCTGTGTCCTCTCCTCTTCTCGTGAGGATGTGGGTCATCAGATTTTGGGCCCACTCAGTATCCAAGATGATTTCATGTCTGGATCCTTGACTAATTACATCTGCAAATACCAGATTTCCAAATAGCCACAGTCTGAGGTTCTGGGTAGATATGAGTTTTGGGGGCCACTAGCCAACCCACTCTGAGAGGGGTCATTCCTCACTTGCCAGACCAGGAGTGGAGAGAGGCCAGGCAGTGTTCATTGTGAAAAACCCAAGCCGGTCCAGAGGGGGGTGAGGGCTCCCCCATCTCAGAAGCCACTTCAGGTTCGGAGCCTAGTTCTCTAAGCTCTTCAACTTGACTGTGCCTATGAGCGAGATCATTTTTGTGGATGAACAAAGTACAACTGTGGAAAAGTGATTTTTAAAAATCTTATAGAATAGTGAGAATAAAGGTGGGTTTTTTTCTGATTAAGTAATAGAGAAGAAAGAATTTGTTGATGCAATTGACTCAATTATGAAGGAGATCTTAGGTGGGCAGACTTATTCTATGAAATAAATATTTTCAGTTGCATGGGCCACCCAGTCTGTGGCAGGTACTGCACTATGCCACTGTCGTGTGAGAACAGCCATGGATGGTACCTGGATGGATGGGCATGGTTGTGTGCCAGTAAACTTTTACATTTGAATACCGAAACTTCAATACCATGTAGTCCCATGGGTCATGAGATGTTCTTCTGATTTCTTTCAACCATCTTAGAGCGTAAAAACCATTCTTAGCCTATGAGCCATACAAACTGGGCAGTGGGCTGGATCTGACTTAGAGAACTTAGTACGCCCACCCCTGGACTAGATCTAGACAAAGCTTCAGAAAGCAAGATACATTTGGTATCTTCTGCATGTCATCCACAGGAAGACGGCTTTGAGCAGAGAGGGGAGAAAGGTCATCCTGCAGCAGGTAGAGGGCAGGATCCTAGAGACAGGAGAGATGTCAGTAGTCGAGGTAGAGCTGGCCCCTGGAGTAGAGGCTTCGCCAGGTCTGTATTCAGGTGGATAAGAAGGCTCTGCAGGCAGAATTGGAAATACCTTTCACACTACAGATCACATCACCATTCAGGAGAGTTCTTTTTCCTTGGTAACTCATGAGGTGATGATGGTATGTCTTTTGCCTGGACTCACCAGGCACTAAAGTATGGATTTGACTTGGGTGTCGGGTAATAGGGATTTTTTTAAGATCCCAGGAAGAGCAAGTCCTCTTGCACAGCCTGAGACTTTGAGTTCAACGGGGTGAAAGGACCAATGGTCTGTGGCAGCCTGCATGTGTTCTTTGGGGCTGATGTGTGGGGGTGGGGCGTTTGTGCACGTGTCTCCCTGGGAGGCCTGAGAAGCCAGTGGACTTCTAGGGAAGTATCTAGGCTCTGAAGGACTGCTAGGAGAAAAGATCTATCTCCTTAAGGCTTTAAAGATGAAACGAGGTTGAGCTAAGGCTTCAAAAAGCTAAAATATGTGGGTTGGTGGAAAGAAGGGAGTCAGACCTTAGCCAGATCAAATGAACTGAAATAAAGCCTTAGAAGTTGGTGGAGTTTCAAGGGCCATGCTCCTGTGATGGGGGGGGTGTGTGTGCCACGATAGCTTGCTGCTTGAAGTATGTACTATAGAAGAATTGTTATATCTGTGTCGTAATTTTATTAATGAGATTGGTGGTGGCCAAGCCAGCTGCCATCTTGTACAGTCTCAGGAGTCACCATTCACATAGGCTACACGTGTGAACAATGACTCCTGAAGCTGGTCTTAAGGAAACGGTGCTGGCTTTAGAGCAAACCTGCTGTTGGACCTCCCTTTGCCTGTCAGCGTCTAATTCATCCAGGTTTTCAGGCAAACTTACCAGTGAAGCTGGCCTCCTCTGGGATACCCAGAAACACCCTTCCAGGCACCCGCTGGAGATGCAGACCAGGATGCTCACCCTGAGTAAGGTCTCACCAAGCGCACCCACACAGTCTCTCTACAGCTCTGCTCGATTCACTTGAACAAATGTGATCTTCAGATCCTTGGGAAGATGAATAGATCTAACATCCTCCCAGGCAAGATTGATGGGTAAAGAGGATTCACATCAGAGAATTCAGTTTGAATCCACAATCCACCCATAATAAATCTTAAAGAAAATGGTCTTATTGGATATTTGAGCACAATATTTGGCCCAAGAAGGGCGTAAAAAAAAAAAAACCAAGTGTAATATTTTGAGTTGTTCACATCGAGTCTGATATTATGAATTGTGATGTCTTAAATCTGAAAATATTGTCATCTGCATCTTTGGAAAGTTCCATTAGACTATTTATAAGACATATCTTCTACATATCTTCTTTTATCTGTTTGTTTTATTCATTCATTGATTTGACAATCTTTTACTGAACACCCATTGTGTGCTGGGCACTATGCCAGGAACTTGAAGGCCAAGATGATGAAGACATGTTGCATGATCTTAAATAGCTTAAGTCAGGGGGTGTGGACACAAAAACAGAAAAATCACAGTGAAATATAATAGATGGTTGTTGAGTGTTCTTTGGGAGGGGAGAGAATGGCTAAGCTTGTCTGAAATGTTCAGGAAAGCCTCTTCAAGAAGGTATTAACTGGTGTGCTGGCTCTTGAAGCACGATTGAAAGTTGTCTTGGTGAAGTGGTGGTACGAACATTTCCTACAATGGCAGCCCACATCAGGCTGTAAATGGGACTGATGATTCCTGAGAGACAAAATAATCCACTGTGTTTGGGGACTTTGGGTGGAAGATTGGTTGGGAAGATTGGGGTCTTAGTGTCAGCCCTAGGTGTTGAGGAGCCTTTTAACGCTCGAAGTATGGCAGGTGGTGTTTTAGAAGAGTCATGCTGGAGGAGGTTTTTTCCGGGATTGCAGGAAGGGAGGAGCAGGCATGAGAGGGCTGGTGAGGTTTGAGGCAGAAAGAGCACTGAGCAAGTTATTAAATTGTTCCAGGCAAGAAATGCCAGCAATTTGAATTAGGGCTGTTTTTGAGATTTTTAAGGTTAATTTGATGAGATTCCGGGATCAGTTGGATAGGCCATTGAGAGGAAGCTGGCAGAGAGGGTCTAAAATGACTTTGAGGTTTCTAGCTTGGGCAGTCAGTGGATGGGGACACCATTACCCAAGATTCTTTACTTTGACACCCAAATACTCACGAAGCAGGTAAGTTTCTTCTCTCTCTTTTATTGTTATGTTGTCATGATATTATAGGCTTTGAATGTCATGATATTTGATTAATGTTTGCACAGTGCTTCTTGTGCAAGGCTTTGTACAAAAAGTCATGATTATTTCCTTATGTTTCGATGAAGGATTTATTTCCTATAAATGGTCTTTTTGGTTCTCCACTTAAAAATTAATAACTTAACTCAGAAAGATTCTAGTACTTCAGAGAACATGGGAAACTATGCTGAATACTTTCTTAGAAATCGCAAAATTGGAAGTGACAATTTTCTATAAGTCATGGAGTATATTAAATACTACATTGTTTTGGATGCTCTACTTTTTGAAAAGTAAATGAACACATTTCCAGTTGAATTTCTCTTGTAATGATAGCTGTGGACTCTGCTGTGATCCTTCCTGATTTTTTTCCCTTTAGACTCACACTGTCTCCACAGGGAACGTGCTTACAATGGAGTGTTGGGGTAACTTTCCACTCAACACTATCCCCGTCCCGGCCATGATATAATCTTCGGGGAGAAATTACATCCTTTGATTTTGGTGGAGTTGGAGTAGGGTTATTGCAACTGGCTATTTAGATAAATTGTTACCTTAAAAACTGTTCAGCTCTGCTTCCTTGCCTTTATTTGGTGGGCATGGCCATTGTCTTTTCAGTCAAGGTCATGGATTTCTGGTGGAAGCAGGAGAAAGGATAAGAATTGAGTTGACAACGTGTTTGTGCTCCACGGTTACTAGGATTGAAATTGTGTTTTTCAAGTACAGGGAAAGATCATAATGTATTTACCCGATTTTACTATATACTCCTCTTCTGTCCTCAACTGTTTTACATTCTCTCTGTAACTCCTACATACTTCCTTATTTGGAAATTCTTCTACACCCAGACTTTGGGAGCTGAGAGCCTCATTTTTTGGCAGTGGCGAACATAGACGCCAGGTGGGAAAAGGTCTCATCAAAGACCTCACTCTACTCAGTTACGGAGCCGAGCCTTGAACTCTAGACTCGTAACTCTGGACATTAAGTTAACGGAAAAAGTGGTCAGTAGCCTAAAGAGCAATGGTACAGTCTCTAGAATTAGAGAATCTTCATGCTGGGAGGACTCTGCAAAGCCAACCAGTCCTGCTGGATTCACAGAGATGTGTCAGTCTGCCATTAGGCTGCACGTTCCTTGCTCAAGAATGGGCAAGTCCTTGAAGGCCGCAAGTGACACCTTCATCTGAGAGTACTTGCACCAAAAATAATCACGTGCTACATGGAACTTGGCCACTTTCCACAACTCAAAGATACAGATGAAAGTCCCTTCATTGGGATGTTCCAGCAAATATATTACCACGTGAGAAAACAACATCTAGTTTCCGTATTTTGACTTATGAAGGAAAAGGCATCCCTACTACATAAATATGTTCTTTTCACCTTCTGGGAGGAAAAGAAAGGAAATCGTAGCTGCAGTGTGTTATTGAATCTTCCTGAAATTAGCCTGTAGAGTTTGGGAAGATTGAAAGATTGAAGGCCAATGCCTTCTACACACACAAAATCAAAAAAAGACACACTCTGCATTTGCTTCAGCACTGTTCAGCTCCTAAATAGAGTTAGTCCCAATCCCTATTCAAAATGTCCACGTGTTCTTTATCAAAGCTTTGAGACAGCAAAATATGTAATGGGTTGGGAAGAAATTACCAACACAATGTTACACTTAGTTTGTGGATTTTCATTGCAACATAATTTATTATGTGATTTCCATAGGTAGACATAAATACATTTCTTTCCAAACCAGATAACAATATAACATATAAAAGCCGTATAATAAAATAAGCAAAAATTATACTTGATCACTGCTAAGAATAGATCACTGTAATTTTTTTAATGGCAATCTGATAGTAAAGTCAAAGTGGCATGGGGAATAAAAAGATTTCACTAATAGAAGTTTAAAAATTGCATCTTCATAAATCAAGAGGATATAGTACTTAGAGCTAGAAATAACAGTGTTGCGCTTCCTGTTTTGAATACGCCATTAGGCATTTTTGTCTTTGCATTCCTATTTAATCTGTACAGCATTATTTATTCCAATAATTAGTGTTAACTTTCTTGGCAGTAGGCAATATAATTACCTTTAAAATTTAAATGGGATAAAAATGCCTTGAGAACATGGTTTAGGAAAACTCTTAATATTTATTTTCAATTGCCTCTTTAATTATTCATTTATGTAGTATTTGGAAAAAAAATCTTGGAAACTGGGAAGCCACTGACAGAATGACATCCCAGATGAATGGCCTCGTTTCCTCAGTTGGTTGAGTAACAGCCTGGACAGCTGAGACCTTAGCCACGCCAAATGGAAGTGCTGCTACCCAAGCACCTTGCCGATCTCAATACCGTTCATTTAGATCAGCCTGTGCTGCTTTTTCTTATTCTGATTGGTTCTCCTTAGAATAAGTCTCCATCATCATCCCTGTTCCCCTCCCTTTCCAGGTATGTAAAATCCCAAGGTTGTAGCTTGCTGAATTACAAGCTTCCAACCCTGCATTCCCCGGGCAAGGAGGCACTTACTTTAGTTTATTTGAAGCCTTTTAGTGCCATTTGTGTGACTCTTGATTTCGAACATAAATATGAAAGCGATTATTTTCTTAACTATATAAATTAATTAGAAACCACTTTTTAAGCTTAATAAATCCTATAATTCTGAATAAGCGTACTGGTTTCAAAGAAAATCAATGTTTCTGAAGATGGGAGGACTAGAACTAGCCTGCTCTGAGCCATTAGGAAGAACAAAAGCAATCTCCAGGTAACGTAGATAGTTACTCATTCATTCATTATGTAGTGAGCACATCTCCATGCATAATGTAGTTTCGGTCTTTATGGGGGACTTGAAAATGTTCGAAGAGTTGACTGGGTTTTTGCCAATTCCAGTCAGATGCTTGGGACAGAATAGGTGCTCATCAAACACATGCTGGAATAAGTAAATGAATCCCCGGAAGAAGTGAGGAGTACATAGTGTGTCCAAGGCAATCGGAAAATAGTCACAAGAAAACACATCTTGCGGGGTAACAAGGGACAAACAGAAGGGTATTTTAGGTGCAGGCCTTTCTTGAGGACGAGGACTCTGAGACTGACCAGCCAGCAAGGCTAGGGCTTAAGGATGTGAACCCTCTAGGTGAGGGGAATTAGGTGACCAAAGATGAAGAAGTAAGAAGAGTTGGGGTAAGGAGCAGCCAGTCACTGAAGCAGCCTTGTTTGACCTTGTCAGACAGCCCTGGTGTGCAGAGCATGGTGCTGGGGCTTTGGGAGAGAGAGAGTTGGACGAGATTACACACCGCACTCAAGAAACTGACCTCTAGCAGGGCGACTACGATACGCACACAAATAACCACAGAATGAGACAAGATGCCAGGTTCCAGGAGCCCAGAGGAGGGAGAGGGAGAGGCAAGTTGGTGGGCAGATTGAGGCTCGGTCTGGGGAAGTGTCACCATCTACACCAGGTTCTATGAAGTGTTGGGGTTCATTATCTTCTGGGGCCTCAGACCTTTCTGAGAAGCTGAGGAAACCTCCAGCTCCTTTCCCCAAATGGACAGATCCAAACACTTGTGTGTACAATTGCTTAGATTTCCTGAAGACCATCCGTACAGCCTCCAGGGAGTTCCTGTACCCCAAACTGAGACCTCTGGCATAGTGGGGAAAAAATGGCTTTGGAAAATGGTAAAGTCACATTCAAATTGCAGCTCCGTCCCCTCTAGCTATGTGAATTGGCCAAGTCTCTCAAGCCCTCAGTCCGGGCTTTCTCGTCTATGAAGCAAGGACAGTAATACCCGTTTCAGAGTACTGAGGCATAAAATGAGTCAGCAGACCTAGGTTTTTTTGTTTGTTTGTTTTTGAGTGTGGTCTTTCTTCTACCCATTCCCACCAACAAGTTGTTTGTTTTAAAATAACCCCCAGTACGTAATAGGGCATGATCATACGGGGCAAAATTAACTGGCAAATATCGCATACTGGATTCCTAGGATAAGCAAATTAGAAAATGAGCCTAAGTGTTCTCTTTTGATGTTGTCTGTCACAGTGTGCTGGAAGAGTCACGGCCATGTGCACGTGTGCGTGCATCTTTCTGCGTGTGTCTGTGTCTGTGTGTGTGTGTGTGAATAATGGGGCTCTGTGGTCTCTTTGTTTCACCCTCCCCTCCAGAGGGCTTTCTTGCTTTCACACTCAGGTATACCTGAAACCATCTTCCCGTATTTCCCCGTGGCCTGTTTTGATTTACTGGTGGATGCCTTGAGACTTTGGTAGGAGTATCCATATTGGCACAGAAATATATTCACACAGAAACGCAAAAGTATATGTGTGTGTGTGTGTGTGTGTGTGTGTGTAACAAAAGCCTGTATAACAACAGAACAAAAGCAGCAGGTGACAAACACATACTGTAGTTATTGTACAAACTCATAATGTAGCTTTACAAACGCGATATTTAGAGAAGAAGTAAAAGGAGGGTGGCAATGGGTGGTTGGGTTTAAAGTCAAAAGTTACTCAGCTGGTCATCATCCAGGTGACTCCGGTTGGCTGTGTAGCCTGTGAGCATTTTGATTGCAGGGCTTGAACGTATGTAATCCTAATTTTAAGAAAACCGGTAGAATAAATACTCATTGCGCAAACAAAAGCCCTTCCATTCAGCTTTTCATTGCTTTGCAGTTATTTCCTCCCAAGTAAAATGAGTAATTATTCCAAAGTACTTTTACCACACGCCATGGGGGCTAGCCTCGTTCCTGACACCCACAGTCCTTTGAATGGAAGTGCCAAAGGCCCCCTGCCACAATGGGCCACAGCCAAGTGTCATATGAATCTGCGTCTCACAGGTTACACGGGAAAGAAACGACTGAGAATGATGCAGAATGCAAGGTGTCGAGGAGAGCCGTGCGGCGTTGTGTGAGACTAGACGCTGAGTAGGTATTTCATACATGTATGTTGATGGATGGGGTGGACGAGCGGGCAGGCAGATAGATGGATGGTTGGATGGACAGATGGATGGCTGGGTGGATGGACGATGGTGGGCATTTTGAGCCAGTCTAGTGGTGTAGCAAGACTGGAATCTTCAGAGTAGATCAAGGCATGGTTACACCTCACTTAGTAAAAAAGGAAATTTTTCTTTTTTTAAAAAAAGATTTTATTTGACACACACAGAGAGAGATCACAAGTAGGCAGAGAGGCAGGCAGAGAGAGAGGAGGAAGCAGGCTCCCTGCTCAGCTCGATCTGGGATGTGGGGCTCGATCCTAGGACCCTGAGATCATGACCTGAGCCGAAGGCAGAGGCTTTAACCCACTGAGCCACCCAGGTGCCCAAAAAGGAAATTTTTCGAAACAAGATCTGTGGGATTTGATTTACAATAGTGAACACTGTGTATTTTTCTGATCAAACACTTCCATAAAATGATCTTAACCTTTATTACTTGGCTTTCTTCCCCTCGGTACTGAGAAACTCCAACAAGTTGATGATTTGGGTAGGTTCGAATTCCTAAAGCTCACGTGTTGACGACGTATATTATAGATACTGTGGTGCTCAGGAAATGGCAGATATTATTCTATCGACACTATCGGTATCAGAAAGATAGTGGTTCTGGAGCTGGAAGAGTGGGCATGCATTTGGCTACACCACAGCCCTGCCTGAGGTGGACGGGGCGGAGAGATCAGAAGAGAACCTGACCAGCAACAGCTGATCCGCCTTGTGGACTTGGTCTTCTTGTATCAGGCAAGTCACATCTCTTCTTTGAGCTGCGTATTTCTCGGCTCCATCAGAGGGAGAAGTAACCCTGGCTTTCCTTTCCTTCAAAGGCTACCCGAAAATATGCCGACGCGATGGACATGCAGGTGCTGTTTACACGGTGAAGTGCATTTGCATTATGCATGTGAGACGAGAGCGTCCCAGATCCTCTTCTTTGCCCACTTGATACCGCATACGTGGCCTTCATTGCCGTGGTTGCGAGCAGGAGGTATTGGTGTATGTAGTGCTCAGCAGCTGAATGGATTGATGGTTGAGGTTAAAATAGCATGTTTTGAGCTCTCGCTTTGCATGTTTGCGAACCTCGAGAGTTGCCCACGTGAAGTTGCCTTTTCTACTTCGCTTGCTTGGGAGAAGGGAAGGGTCTGGAGGGTCCTGGAGTGTTGCTGTGTTAATTTGGCCCGTGTGCATTTTACATATGGGTCTCGGGTCTTTCTAAGTGCAGAGTTTATATCCAGGGCCTGTTCTCTCTCCTTTGCTGAGTTGTAACTGCAGTGTCTGTGCATCATTCCACTCAGCCTTTCTTGCGACAGAACACGAGCCCCAGGTGCTTTTCCTATCCCTGGTCAAGGTTTAGGCCCGAGCTAAACTTGTAGTTGGCATCTCGTCTCTCGGAAGACCACTTTTCTGGGATCACTGACTTTTGTTGGCTTTTGAGACTCGGGGAACTATTAAGAACATTCCTTTTTATGAGGCAGCACTGCCCAACGGAAACTTGCTTTCTGTTGACTTTACATCATTAAAATGAATTTGTGCCTGGCTCACATTAATTTTACCCATACCTAATTGCTCCGAAGTTACCCCGTGTGAGAGCCTATACAAACATTTTAAATGAAGCCAAGCTAATGCACAATCTCGATCTGAAAGGCATTAAAAAATTTAAAAGCATCATCATCGGAGAGGAAGTGATGGGGAGGCTCTTCTTAATCCGAGCAGGATCGTTATTGTTAGAAAACGATTAATGAATGTAATTGTTCCTTCCTAATCAGAAAGCTTTCAAATTAGAGTCAGCCCTCAGAATTCTGACTTCTTTCAATTCAGTAATGCCCAACAGTTTTGATTTTGAAGGAGGCTTTTGGTCGGCCTTTAAATTTGGACTATTTAGCTTCAAATGCAGTCTCTTTCTCTGGTGTGGTATGTTAGCCCAAACAGCATTTGCTGAGAAATGCAATTCATTTCTACAAAACATTTTTAAAAGGCAATATAGCAAGTCTGATAAAGGGATCACCTGTAAGCACATCATTAATGAGGCAGAGTCCAATTTCCTAACCTGGGCCCTCTCTTCAAAGCACAGATTCCTGTAACTGCTAGAAATAGCACTTAGGCAAGCACTCAGAGCAAATATATACCTGGCCACCTACAGACCTATTTGATTTTCTGAATATCAGAGCAGAGCTCTAGAGTTTAAAAGTGAACCGCAGTAAGCAAGTATCAATTTACAGAATGAGTACCCAGGTCACTAAATTGAAAAATGCAATTGTAATTATTTGGCGAAGTGGAAATCAAGTCATTGGAGTTGCACGTTGGTGGTTGTGCCATAAACTGAAAAGGGAAATGTCTTCATTTTTTTTTTTTTACCTTGGCTTTGCTAGGACCTATTTTTCCATGGGCATTATCTATATTATATATGTTTGGACAGCCAAGCAGTTCTGAGGATTCAACAGCTTAAGTGGAAATAAATGTGTACTTGTTAAAAAGTTTTTTCTAGTGTACAAGGAGGGAACCTTGCTTTTCTGATTTAAATAGTATAAATTACAATGGGATCCAGGTTGGACTTTTCCAACTAAAGACATTTCTGTAGGTGCTTAATTTCAAATTAAATGCGTTCAAACCCAAATTAGGATCAATCTGATGTGAGCCAGTTTAGTCTGAGCCGAAGTCCCTGGCTCTGCTCTTGGCACTGACTCTCTGGGGGAGGGCCGGGGAAGGGGAAAGGGCAGAGGGATGAATAGTGACCAGTGGCTAGAAGTGATGTGATGATTAGTTTGGCATACTCACTAGTTCTTGAGTTATTTAAACAAAACCAGGAACATTTTCAACCCAGTTAGTTAGGCCTGCCCCATAGCGGAGAGTGTTGGAGGGTGCCAAAGGAACACGCTGGGTCACCTAAAGCATTGGCATAGAGATTTTAAGGTTTCATTCCTGTCTAGTGTAAATTAGCACAGAGGGCGACTTGACTTTCCTGTGAGTTTGAATTTTTTTCTTTAATAGTGGTAAGGTATTTGGAATTGTGAATACCTAAGTTGAAATGTCCAAACTCTAGAATGGGATGGTAGAATCCTTTTGGACAAACAGCTGTTCTGGTGAAATACCACTATAGATAGGAGCCATTTCAGGGGTCACGTTCATGAACACATAAGGGCTTTGGAATTTAATGCTCCAAATTGCCACAGGTCTCCCTTTTTCTGAAGAGCTCCCTCCCAGTCCCCTACCAAAATATTACTTTATCTTCATTTTTTTAAAATTGCTAGTCTATTTAACTTTTTTGTAAAATTTCAAAACTCTAGTATATCATTTTCATTCATTCATTTCATTCATATCATTCTCTTTCTCTTTTTCTTTCCCTCCGTCCCTCCCTCTCTGCTCCCTCCCTCTCTCTCCCCCATCTTCTCCTATACTGTGTCCCTCCCTCCCCCCCCACTCTGATATGTCGTTTCATTTTCTCAGGAGATTTGAAGTCCAAAGGCCTATGTACTTCTTAATTTCAGAAATTGCTGACATGGAATCCAGTAGCCTATTGGCAGTGGGAATTGTCAAGTCTGTGATTTTTAGCAAAATCTAAATGAATCTCCCTAACTAATAAAAATGATAATAAACTGTTGCATTTCCGTAATGGTTTCCATTCTGACAAATTCCTCACAATTTCATGAATGTATCTCATATATACTCCTGCAATTCAGAAACTGGGGGAAGAAGTCAAATCATTGACCTTCCACCAGCAGGTCCTCAGACCCTCACATGAATGAGGCACATGAATGACACATGGCGGCAGCAACCCCTTCTCTTCTGCTCTTCATCTGGCCAGGCAGCCCACAGTGGCTGAGCACCTCTTCTGTGCTAGATACTGACAGCACGTGACCCACATGACAATACAAGTTGTTGTTCTGAGTAGAATACTTTGGAAGTGAAAAGAGACACAAACCAGGGCTCAGGCAGTCGACCCCAGCTGAGGGACCTGTAGACAAGTGACTTAATAGCCTAAGCTTCTCTCATCTCAACTGTGGAAGAGAATCACCCACCCACAGGTGCCTAGTCCACGCAGTAAGTCCCCCAAAAGCATCATTTCTTCCTCTTCCCTGGAAACATTCCCACCACTGGAATCCCTTCCATTTTTGTCTAACACTTAAGGGTCCTGAGCACGTGCTGTCTTCTGTCAGGGTGCGTAGCACGCACACATGTCTTCTAATGCTATTTGGATCATAATTCATTGGAGAGCTGGGTGTGCCTTATTTATCTCTGCATTTACCAAGAAACCATTAATTAATTGATTAGCCACTGATAGAAACCACCCATTTAACAGAAATATTTTAAAACAAGGTGGCTATTGAGAGGCAGGTAAAATAAAGCATGCCTGCGTGGAGTGAATACACAAGAACTTGGGGAAATTGAAGAGCTCCTGTGGCCTCATGGTCCAGCAGTGGCTATGACCAAGGGAGCTTTCCCAACTAAATTCTGATATCAGAATCAACAGTGGATTTCATAAAATACATACTGCATTTTCATTGGAATGGGGTGAAAGTGAAGAAATGGCCATCTGTATATGATAAGGTTTCTATTTAAAAAAAACCCAGAACAAATGATCAGGTTTCAGTTTCAACTATTTAAAAAAATCTTGCCAAGAAATTGCTTTAAAACTTGTAATTTTGTCCATTTTGAGATGAGTTTGAGGTTGGTTTTTTTGGAGATGTTTAAAAATAACTTACAGAGATTGCAAAAATGGGAAGTTTTCTCATAGTGGTAGTCGTTTCTTTATTTTTAATTAAAGTCAATTAGGTGCATATCAATGTGTTGATTTGGTAGCAGCAAAAAATTCAGTAGTGCCTTTCATACTAGAAAAATGTTGAAAGGCATATTTTCAAATGTCATTTAGCTGATGAGATTTAGAGTTTTCTACATATTTAGTTTGCTCCTTAAGATGATATTGGTACTTAGATAAGAGCTCATTATCTTGAGACTTTGATTTCCCTTCTGCCTAATCCTGCTGTGAAACCAAAAGCTTGTGTCTGTAACTTCCTGGTCTCTTTCTACACAGGGTTTTTTTTTTTTTCTTTTGCTGCACAACCCAGGGTGTAGGGAAGTGTATCAAAGGGTTGAATCGACACTGATGTTTAAACAGTTAAAGGTGTTAGAGAGGGCGCCTGGGTGGCTCAGTGGGTTAAAGCCGCTGCCTTCGGCTCAGGTCATGATCCCAGGGTCCTGGGATCGAGGCCCGCATCGGGCTCTCTGCTCAGCAGGGAGCCTGCTTCCTCCTCTCTCCTCTCTCTCTGCCTGCCTCTCTGCCGACTTGTAATCTCTCTCTCTGTGTCAAATAAATAAATAAAATCTTTAAAAAAAAAAAAAAGGTGTTAGAGAAACCCAGCTGGGTAAAGACTTTGGACTTACATATGATGAATAAATCTCATTGCTTTCTGCTTTTCTCCTCCTCCTCCTCCTCTCCTTTCTTCCATTCTGAATACCTGCTCTGCGCTAGATATCACATGCACATATACAGATGCCCGCTAGCCATCTGGACTTGGATGTTCCCATGTGTGCCCCATACCTCACTAACACTGGACAGTTGATGGTGTTACCATGTAATCACTTAAGATCCCTTTCACTCCCTCTTGCTCTGTCGCCTATCAGTCATGAAGCCCTGCCTTCCTTTACTTTCAAACTATAGCTCCAACCCTTTGACCATCACCTTATACCAGGTGATCATCGCGTCTCACCTGCTTTTCTTGCCTCTCATGTTGTCCTCGTCCCCCTCCCCCTCCAGCATGCCTTCTCTTCCTTGCAGCCAGGCTGACCTGTGAGTGTCTCCAGTTGCCTAAAGATGGAGGTGAAGCCTTTGGGATCCCCCTTTAACCTGACCCTTGCTGTACTTGATGGAGTGGGTGGCTTAAACAAGACACTTGGGGTGTTTTTTTTGGCACTTCTTGAGGCTAAGAGTCCAAGGTCAAAATGTAAGTGGGGTTGATTCCTTCTGGGGCTTACCTCCTTGGTCTGTAGATGCCCTCTCCTCCCTGTGTCTTCACATAATCTCCTGTGTGTGTCTTTGTGTTCTGCTGTCTTCTTATAAGGACACCACTCATCAGATGAGGCCCGAATGACCTCGTTTTAACTTAGTTCACTTTTTAAAGGGTCTGTCTCCAAACACAGTCACACTTCGAGATACTGGACATTAAGCCTTTAGTATACGAATTTTGAGGGGGACAACTCAGCCTGTAACACTTGCTTTTCTGATCCTGGCAGTCCAGGGACATATTCCTGCTGAAGGCCTATCTACTATATGTGGAAACACACGTCAGGAGTATGATTCTCACAGTGGGCTCCTGCAGTGTTGGAGAGTCCCTGGGTTTTAAGCCTGTGTGCCCCCCAAGACCGCTGCTGGGCAGAGAGCATATCTTCTTGTGGTCCATAGATTCAGTTGACCCGATTGCTTGAGCGGCCCTGCCAATGGTCTATTCTGTAGGGCAGAGGTGAACAGATGCCCTTTGATAATGTTGGCTCTACTGCCAGATCCCAGGGGCTTTCTCCCCAGCAGAATGCCATGCTGATGTGATCAGATCTAATCATTTGCTTTTGGCAAGCCTATTTGAAAAACTTTATCCTTAGCTCCTCTGGGTTGATTTGCTGCCACAGAGTGAATTTGGATACTCAGAGAGCAGTTGGTTAGCCTTGGTGCATTTTGTCACCTTCTAGATGAATGGAATCTACTAGCTATTGGTTCATTCAGAAATGTACAAATTATCAATAGCCTATTCTCTCCCTGGTGTGTTTGATTGACTAGCATTGTTTGAAGCCTCTAAAGTATTCTTTGTGTATGCAAAATTCCAGACTCTCGTGCAGTTGAAATATGAAATTAAAATGTTATTGAAAGACTCAGACTTTCTTAGCCAAGCCTCACAGCTCATCTAATGGGAGGCCTGTTTGAATCAATGGACCCCTGATGTCGTCAGGCCCGGACAGCTCTGGTCAGAGGAGAGGAAGTGTCTAGGATCATATATCTTCCAAAGGAACAGTGCTACTTGCCTGCATGGTCTGCAGTTTGCAGTGAGGGATCATAAGCAAGAGATCTTGATAAATTTAGCCGTAGTGAACATGTATTTGAGAATGAGAATGCCTCGAACAGTCAGCATATACAGTTGACCCTTGAACAATACTGTGGTTAGGGGGGCCAACCCCTCTGCAGTTGAAAATCCATGTCTAACTTTTGACTCCCCCAAAACTTGACTATAAATGGTTTACTTAGTTGACCAGAAGCCTTACTGATGACATAAACAGTAGACACATACTTTGTATGTTACATGTATCGTGTACTGAATTCTTTTTTTTTTAATTTTATTTATTTATTTGAGGGAGAGAACAAGAGAGAGTAAGCATTAGCAGGGTGAAGGGCAGAGGAAGAAGCAGACTCCCCGCCAAGCAGGGAGCCCGATGGGGGACTTGATACTGGGACTCCAGGATCATGACCTGAACAAAAGACAGAGGCTTAACTGACTGAGCCACCCAGGTGCCCTCATATGCTGTATTCTTAACAATAAATTAAGCTACAGAAAAGAATATGTCATTAAGAAAATTACAAGTGGAAATACATTTACAATGCTGTCCTGTGTTTCTAAAATAAAAATCTGTGTATGTCGGGGTGATTAGTGCTCACCATTTTGAGGGACCATGTCCAGCCGGCTCAGTGGAGGGCAGTAGAGCTCAGTGGTTTAGAGCTTGCACTCGAGAACCAAACTGCCTGAGTTAGGATCTCATATGAGCTCTGTGACCTTCAGTAAGGTGTTCTGTTTGTATTAGTGTGCTATGGCTGCCAGAAAAAAGTTTCCCAGGCTAGATGGCTTAACCCATGGGAGTTTACCTCCTTACACTTCTGGAGGCTGGAAGTTTAAGATCAAGGTGTTGGCAGGGTTGCTTTCTTCTGAGGGCTCCTTGGCTTGCAGATGGCAGTGTTCTCCTGGTGTCCTCACCTGGTCATCCCTCTCTATGCGTCTGTGTCCTACCTAATCTCCTCTTCTTATAAGGGCACTGGTCATATTGGATTAGGACCCACCACAATGACCTCATTTTACTTTAATTACTTCTTTAAAGGCCTTATTTCCAAATACGGTCCATTTGAGGTACTGGGGTTTAGAACATTAACATATGAATTATGGGTGGATACACAATTCAGCCCATAACCATGACTCTAGGTCTTGGTTACCTGATCTACAAACTAGGAATGATAATAGGTCCTACTCTGAAGAGGTGTGGGAATTCAATGAGTTGGCTCCCATAGAATACTTAGAGCATTACGTCGTATGTGGTAAGCCTTACCTAATATTTTGGAAAGTTAGGTTCAGAATAGTTTTGAGGCTGTTTTGTTGTTGACCATATAAACACAGCAACAGTATACATTTCTCGTCTCTGATGGATCTTTAATTCACAAACCGACTAAGACCAGATCTAAAATACTTTGTTAAATCAAACTGTTCCAAATGGATCAGTGTAATTTGAAACATACCAAACCTTCATACAGAGGGTTCTGAGAGCTGGAAACATATTTTAAAGGAGACAGTCTTAGATAATGCCCCTGAAAGGTAAAAATAACTAACAAAGGATAGAATTATGGTTCTGTTTCTGCTTCTAGTCTCCCGGGCTATTATTTAGTAAAACCTTCTTTCTTGATCAGTTGGCTAGCACTGGAAATCTCTTTTGGGCCTAGCACCCTGGTGGATGGAATGTATGAAATACAGACTTTTGAAAATGTACATACATTTTTTTTTACTTTCATTCATTTATTCAACAAATGTTTATTTCATAAATAAACATTTACCTTACATCAAGGTAGTTGTCATTGCTCCCTCAAGAAACCGATAGTGTAGAGGGGAGATATAGGCTTATAAGTGGATGAAATGAAAGGGAGATGAGTAGGGGGCCACTAACTCAGAAGCCCTAATTTGGCCTAAGAGAGCCTGCGAATTTTCCCAGTGGCTATGAGTGAAGAGCTAAATCATGAACTATGACTGTGAATGGGCCACAGAGCCAAATGAGGAGAAAAATTAGGGTACAGTATGCATAAAGGCTACAGAATCTGGAAGAACATGGTGGTGAGTGGACCCACCATAGTTTGCTGTTGCTGGACCATCTCATGTGCTGACCAGAGTGCTGAGACTGAAGGTTCTATGCCATCCTCAGGAGGCCAGGCTTGTACTCTGTAAGGGGGAGTTGGTGTACACGATAGGCAGCTTTCCTGATAGCTGCACTCACTCCCAGTGAGCCTGAATGAGGCCTCCGAGACTCTATCTTGACAGAGCCATAGCTACTCATCACCTGGAATTCGCCTCCAGCCTAGCTGTAGGCAGTAGCAGTTATCAACAAACAAAGTTAAGTCAGAAACATATGTCTTTCCTAAAAACAACTAGTCTTGGAGTCGTAGTCTGAAACTATCCAAGTTTTTAGTTTTCAAAATATTCTTCCATGACTGATTTGTAGGTGTGATAGAAACATTCCTCAAAAGAACTGAATTTAGACCAGAGGCAACAATTCGGGTTTACAAAGATTTCCTAAATAAAGTAAAAGAACTGTCCGCATATGGTCATCTGAAGGTGTAAGGTTCATAAAATACAATGGAATGTTCAAGTAACACCATCAAAGCATGGCCATGGGCATCTTGGCCTAAGACTCAGCATTAGAAAGTTCAAAGAATGATTCATCTTAGTATTTTTGCTTTCTCTTAGGGAAAAATGGTTTGTTTTCACAAATCCAAACAAAACAAAACCCCCGAGATTACCTATAATAAGGTAGTCTTTTAGAACACAATATATTGGTCAACAGTAACCAGTTTGTATCACAAGGGCCCATGGCTGCCCATAACATTCTGGAAAACTTGACTCGATTTTCAGTGTGCTGTTTTAATACTTCTGTTTTCGTTCACCGTGGTAGAGGTTGCCATTAAGATAAATTAAGCTTAAATGGTAACTTCTGGTTTTTGTGAGTTTTGTCTGATTTTTAAGAATCATGGGTTCCTAATTTCTGACAAGATGAAATCATATTTATTTTAGCACTAGACGTATATGCGTATAAAACTTAAGATATAGTTGCACATTCTGTTTACTTTCTTGTGTTATGTATGCAGAGATAAAGGATGTTATCAATGTATAGTGAGGCTCTCACAGGTTAGTTTCTTAGCCCTCTTCAGCTAAGGGCAATGCCTGGGAAGGTAACTCAGTTGAGGGGAGCCAGCGGCCAACTCTCCCAGCTTCTGGAGGAATGGGTGCTTCTCTCTGGAATAGGGGCAGGGGTCTGGGACACATGGACACATGCATTTACACAAATCTGCATATTCTTTACCTCTGATGGAAAGTGGGCTTTCCATTGATGATGCTGCACCTAATAGATACTTAGCTTAGACTTGCCCTGCCTATTTTTAGTTCTTCCACTGTCCCTCCCTGATGCATGTATCTTTCCTTAACTGTTTCCTGTTGATATAACCCGATACTTGTTTCTGGCCCTTTGGACCAAGCCGCTTGAGGAAGGCTATCGTTTGCTATATACTGACATAATTCTTTCTTTCGTACGCCTGTGACTGCCCGAGCCCATTGGCTGTGCCTGACAAAGGGGAGGAAGCCATTGTTTCAATCCTATGAGTGTTTCTGGACTCAACCTGCCAATAAGCTGTTATTTGGTATAGACTTACATCGAATTTAAGTCTTTTAACTCATGCCACGCCTTCAAAACAAAAGTATAAATCGGAGTCCCGTTTAAGACTGAAATACCCAAGGACGGAAAGCTGTGAAATTGGCTAGGACCAGCCTACTGCTGGTGCGTTATGGGTGAAACTCTGTTCCCTGGAAAAGACCCTTAATTCACAGGCATGTGCTCTAGGGCGCGACTCTTCATTAAGCTTAAAGGGACCCTTGCATGCAATCTCGTGTCCCTCCACCTTGCCAGGTAGGGGGTGGAAGAGGGGGCAGTGAAGCTCATCAAGTTCCCAAGCTGCCCTTGAGCAACATGTTTGAGTACTTTCAGATCTTAAAAGAAAACGCTGGCTTTGTTGGGCTTAAATTACCTGGGGTTTGTTTGAATCTTCTGATGCTCTAACTCAGGAGAGATAGTCACAGAAGCATTTGCATTCATGCTGCACTTGTCATTGAATAATAATGAATGAGTTTAGGAGAATTACTTGGTTAACCATTTCCAGTAAGGGTTTTTGAGATTCTGTGTTCAGTTTTTAAATTTGAAAATAGAATGTTTCAAACTATGCATGGGGTAACAGAAAGTGGACGATGTCTTAACCACCATACATCCTGCCCACTCAGTTACCATTTGTGTGGGCTAGGTTTTATTTCTAGCCTCATTTTCACTTCCCAAATATTGACTGAATGCCTACCAAGTAGAAAGCAGTATTCGTCTGAGAAGACCCCATCTGGTGACAGGTAGTGCTATGCATTTGGATGGTGCTGACGTCTGGTCATGATGGAACCAGAACCATTGGAGACAGTGCCCCAACTCTGTCTGAGATAATGACACTATAGTCTAAGGCATGTATAGAGAATAGGAAGACAGCCCTGATGAATAGCAATACCATCTGACAACAAATAATCAACGCGGGAAATTTAGGCCACAGCAGCTTGCTTGCTCTTTACACTGTCATGGTTGATTGGTTATTCTCATCACCCTTTGTTTAAAATCATTTCAGAATTAATTGGCATTCATTAACGAAAGTCTTTGCTGTGGAATTGCAGAAACAGTCATTAATGTAGCTAATAAACATAAAAAAGAAAAAAAGGTCCTATTACTGGGTCCCCACAGGCTGTTAACTAACATTTTGAATAAGAATACATAAACATAAATTAAACATTTTTCAAACTGCTAAGAATGTGGGAATTTCACATGGTGGTCTGTAATAATGCTTTGAACTCATTTGTTTCCTTCTTAAAAAGTGTGCTCCAGAGAAAGCAGTTCAGGTTAGGAATCATCATCTTGGGTGATCTCTCAGAGAAGCCAGGCCAAGGCCAGAGATAAGCCATCCCATCAGCCAGTAGAGTTTACTTAAAAGTAGCCTTTTAATGTAAGACAAGAGCTGAGTCTAACATCGTGGCATTATTTGATCACATGGGAGGTTCCCAAGGTAAGCAGCTTCCTGAGATTTATGTTTTTTTATTTTTTATTTTTTTATTTTTTTTAAAGATTTTATTTATTTATTTCACAGAGGGAGAGAGATTACAAGTAGGCAGAGAAGCAGGCAGAGAGAGGGGGAAGCAGGCTCCCCGCCGAGCAGGGAGCCCGATGCGGGCCTCGATCCCAGGACCCTGAGATCATGACCTGAGCCGAAAGCAGAGGCTTTAACCCACTGAGCCACCCAGGCGCCCGCTTCCTGAGATTTAGAGAAAGAATCATTTCGTGAGACATGGAACCAAGTCTCTTTTTAAGAATGCATGATGCTTTCTTGACCAGGTGCTCAGTTGTGGTGTATCAGTGTTATAAATGCCAAATCTTTAACCGCCTCTCATAAGAACAACAAACTCTGGAAAATATCCACATTATTTTCGAATATGGAATGATGCTGACCTCTGTTTCTGCCCAGGGACTCGGGCACTGGGACTTATAAATATTTTCAACTGAGCTTTTAATCTGCATCCCTGTATATTTTCATATGTACAGATCCATTAACATCCAAAAGGTACAACATTCTGGAAGTGATCTGTAGCCAGGCTAGACAATCCATCAGAATTTCTCTCTCTCTCTCTCTTTTTTTTTCTGTGATGCCACCAGGCATTTCCAATGATATGAATGAAAGTGAAAGCAAAGTATAGTTTTAAAAATTCACTTTTCTATTCAAAGGTTATTTGCCATATGGCAATGTTGTGTTTTTAAGAATAGTACAAGGTGTGGGAATGGGGAGAACTTTTGCTCTAGCACCAAATACCACAGCAGCTTCCTTAATTTACCTCCACCCAGCCGTGAACCTGGAAGTTTCGCCAATGCTCTCTGAGCCCTGTGGGCAGTCTCCTGGCTGCCTGTAACCTACCTACTGATAGCCAGAGAAAACTTTCAGGCACACCTGCTGTTTCAGCTCCCAGCCTTTGAATTGTATGGCTAACGAGGGTAATGTTTGTCCCCAATCCTGTTATTGACATTTGTATTTAGTATTATAATTATGTAATTTAACTCAGTATTGTGTAAGCCAAAGAAAAATGAGTGTGAAGAAAAGGGAATTGTTTCTCCTATGACATGAAGTTGAATGTTTTGACAAAATTCAGTACTGTTATGTTAGTTTCCTATTGTTCGTGTAACGAATCATCACAGATTTAGCGCCTGAAAACAAATTTATTCTCTTATGCTTCTAGAAGTTATAAATCTGAAATGGGAATCGTTGGCAAAAGTCAATGTGCCTGTGTTCCTTCTGGAGGTTTTAGGGAAAGACTTGGTTCTTGGCTTCTTTAGTTTCTGGAGGTTACCTGCATTCCTTGGCTTATAATCCCTCCATCTTCAGAGCCAGCAGAGTGCCATCTTCACATCCTCTCTCGGACTTCCAGTCCCACCCTCACGTAGCCTGTTCTGTCCCTGATTTCACTGTCACATTGCCCTCTCTGACACTGACTCTGCTTCTTCCTTCTTCCACCTCTGAGGACTCTTGTAATTTTGGTGGCCTGGGATAGCCCCAGAAATCTCCCCATCTCAAGACCCTTAACTTAATCACCGCTACACAATCATTTTGGCCATGGAAGCGAACATATTCAAAGGCCCTGGGGGGCTGGGCCTCGGTCATCTTTGGGGGAGCCATTCTTTTCTCTACCACAGTCCAATCTCTGGGCCTCAAATATTCATGTCCATCCCACATGCAAAATACATTCACCCCATCCCAGCATACCCACAAGGTCGCAACCTGTTTTATCGTAAATTTCAGTTGACTAAAAATGTCATCAGAAGAAGTGTTGATGAGACAACAACTAAAGATCGAGGAAACAATTATAAAAATCTAAGAGATCCTGCACTCGGATTGCTTCTTAAGTGTCTTAAGTTCCTAGTCCACTTGCAAGAATCTCAAATGGGCAATCCTGGAGGACGCCCCAGAGGTGTGGTTCATGCGAGGAGTATGTTGTAGAAATCCAGTCTGTGATCTGTACTCAGAGGCTCTGGCCTTGGATTAAAAGATTTATGAATGAGTTAACAATTTTATGGGTGAAGTTATAATACAGTTTTTAATGTATCCAATGTTGTGATGTCCCACTGGAGCAAAATCCTTTGATTCAGTGACCCAACTACAGGTTGTACTCAAGTTCAGTTGAAAGAGCTTCTTTAACTCTAGACTGTATTTCTAGGCTGAGTTACTCTCAGGTGACGAAACACAGTTGGCAATTAGGGTTCTAGTGTTGAGGTCTTGCCACCATATCTTTTTCGTGGGCAGAGCGGGCCACTCGCTGACCCCCAAACTCCTCATGTGCATTTCTCTTCGTGCCATTGTTCATACCATTTTCTCTTGCTTGCAGGGCCCTCCCTTCTCCTCTTTTTTTCTGGTCCTCCCCACCCCCCTCCGCTTCCTGGCCGACAGAAGACCTTTATCTTATCTCTGATTCTCTTTTAGAAGAAGCCAATTTAGGTAAATTTACAATTCTGAACTTTGGCAATTTGATGAATAGTCTCCATACCTAAGTATCTGCGGTCATTGGGTCTGCAAGCAAGTATTCGATATGTGAAGCTCTGGGTGTCTACTGGAAATTATTTCGGAGCATCTAGAAATGATGGGACTATAGCTGGTTTCTAGTCTGTGTTACAGGTTTAGCGTAGGGGAAAAAAAAAGTTTTGCTAATGTATTTGAACCTGAAAATACCTGGACAGGTCATTTGTAATGGGATGCCCACACACTTTTAATAAAAGCCAAATCTCCTCAGAAGTGCAAATGCTGAATGTATTCAAACAAAACCTAATTTTATTATGGTGGCAAACATACGCGCATGTGTCTGGAGTACATACGTAATTGCAGGCCTCCTAGTACAGGGGATTTAATATTTAGCTTCTTAAGTACAACTAAAGCCCGTCCCGATGTGATAAAGAAAAATTGTGTTAACCTTTGGTAATTAGAATATAAAACCAGGAAGACTAAAAATTGTTAGTCTAACTTTTGTTTATTGACTAGAACATCTAAATGGCTTTAGGCATCACAAAACAATAAAAAAAAATGTGGCTTCCTATTGGGTCTTTGATCCATTTTAATTTATTTTTGATGCTGTATGCAGTTTCTGAATATCTTTTGTGGCTTGTAATAAAATAGCCGCAGTGCAATTTTGCATGTATGTCAAGCGACGCGTGACCTGCTATGCAAATTTAATACCAAGGTGCCAAAGCTGAATTCATAATGTTTCCTAGCTACAGAGCTGTTTAAGGCAGTTTAGAAATCAATGAATATGTAATATGAAGGTGATAAGACCTAAATAAAAACCCTATTTATCTACTATGAAAAAGTATTTATACACAGAATACTTAGCACAAGCAGAAAATGGACAGAGTTTCCAATTATATGGTTTGCATAAACAAATGTTAAACTGCGTGCTCTGCATAGATAATAATGAAGGCAGTCCCTCTGCATTGTGCTTTCAACTTTGAAAATGTTTACAGATGTGTTCTCCCTCTTAGGATATAAATAAAATGAAATGTGCTGCTGAAGCAGTGAATGTCCTCTGAGTTCTAGTATTTCTTCTGGGTAGTATGTCAGCTTAGATTCTATACTTGATCTAGGAATGAATTGTGTTACTACCAAGGAAAACAGATATGTGTCTCATGGTGTCTTGCACTCTGCTTGGCAATCGGAGAGATCAATTGACGGCAATTGATGAGAGCGAGGGAATCTTTTGCCTGCGTTGTTTTTGAACGTGTAATATTATAAGGGTCTCACCTTTTGATATGCCACTATTCAAATCAATGTAATGCTCCTGATGCTGATGGAGTAGCCATGCCATGATTTGAGGAAACATTTCGGAGTTGGCCACCTGGTTTCTTGCGTAGTAACTGGTTATCCCATGGACGGAGATGGATGGGGGTGAAAGACTGGGCTTGATCCATGGGAATCAGTCCTCGCCTTTTACCATGAGAAAAATATATTTCTCCTTCCCCCTAGAGAGGATTGCAAAGCAAACTAGTATGTTTGTGTATATGCAGCGTATGTGTACATGTGCATATGAGTATGCGTTTGCGTGCAGACGTTTAGGTGTGCGCACACGTGCATGCACACAAGCGGGTGTGCGCACACACACACGCACTCAGTCTGCACTGTTTTATGACACCCCTGCCAGTCAGATTCCAGACACATTTATATCCTTTGGCTTAGAGGAAGCTGCCACAATAATGACTAATAGTGTGTAGAGCAGTCAAGGAAAATGTAGGGGTGGGATTTGAAAAAGGCATCCATAGTGCCATCTGGGTGGTGCTGATACTTGGAAGGGCTGGGGATGAACCTATCTAGAAGCCAAATGCTCTCATAATGAAGTCAGAAGAAAGTCCAAGTGATCAGGGACATCACAAGAAAGTCCAAGTGATCAGGGACATCACAACTCTCAGTGGAGAGTGACGAACTTTCGTACTGGGTCTGTGTTTGGGTCTTTCGGGGCGGGGGTGGGGAGGGCAGTCAGTTTCTAGAAATGCAGTGCAGTGAAAGCCACAATGTGTCCTCAGACAAGTTGCCAGAATAGACGCTACAGAGAGAAAACTGGTGGGTCTCTCCCTTTGAATTTTCCCTTGCCATATGTTTCCTTTGGAAAGGAGCAGACTCACTAAAAGGGCTTAAAAATCAGATGGTAATTCTGAGGAAGGACAAAATAAAGACTCAATGTATCCAATATAATCTCGAGATTTTCCTAGCAAATTGTATTTGTATTGGTGTTTGTCATTGTGTATTTTCTTTTAAAGCTTAAATACACAGTAATTTATGCATTTCACCGGAAGGTTACATATTGCTTTCTAAACGAGATGTGATGTCAGGTACTGTTCATCTTATTTAACAAATGGGGAAGCTGTCAGGCTAAGTAATGTGATCCTGCAAAGATCGCTGACATATTTGGGTTGTGGAGACTGGTGAAATGGAGATTTGGCAATTATCTGGGTCATTTCATCAACAGAGACAGCCAAACTTGATAATTCAGACAAAAAATAATCGACCTTGGCCACTTTTATTGAACAGATGACCCGAAAAATTGCCAAATCCCTACTTCCTGATGCTCTCTTCAAACCAGCCTCGTCTGCCACAGGGCCAGGCGAGCAGGCTGCCTCCCCGGCTCTCATTCTACTTAGCTTAATTAAATGTACCAGACACCCGAAGTGATGGAGTTACCCACGGGAGTACTTGAGCCCCACATCGAACCAAAGGGAGGTGCCGTTTTCAGCGCCCACCGCGTGCCCAGACAAGCCATGGTCTTCGCCCGCTCGCACTTCGGCCCGCTCGGGCTCCACGCGCTCCCCTCCCCTAATGCGTTCTTCCCAGGAAGGTATTCTGACCTTGGCCTGTTGCTCATGCTTTCAGGAAGAAGCGGCTCATAAGGAAGATAGCTACAGCAAAGCATTAAAATTTAAAAATTGTCGTCGTCGTTGTTTAGAAAGAACATCTGCAGACGCTATTTTTCAAGATTCGAATTTACTGCTGTGCAAACAACAGGCCAAATTACATTATCTGTATTTAGCCCTCGTCTGTTGCTGTACTCCTGAGCATTGAATTGGCAAGCAAATGTCCCCTCAGAATGCTTTCTGGGGCTGAAGATCTTTCTAGCTCTTAAAGATTGTCAGGCTCAAAATTAACTAGAATTCCCCTCATAAAATTTTAGTTTGTCACGCACGTTGGGCCTTTGTCCTTTGTATTCTGTGAAAACCTTTCTTTCGTAGGGGTACGGTGATAAGGAATGTGTGTGAGGGTGTGTGTGTGTGTGTGTGTGTGTATGTGTGTGCACGTGCGCGCGCATCTGTGTGTGTGTTGTGTCCATGTGTGTGTGTGCCCACACCATTATGGTAAATTGCCTTGGTGGATTCCACTCAGCTGTGCAAAAATATGTAATGCTGGCAGGAGGAATTCTAACATGTCCATAATATTGAAATAGACCTCCCAGATTGAGAACGAAGTGGCGTTTGAATGGGCAGACAAAATCGCGTTCTAAGTGATGTGCTTGTAAGCACTGTGAATGAGCATGAGCTTTTTTGGGCAAAACGTCTGACCTGTCTCTCAATACCTGGTCACACATTGGCCAGTTTTAACATTGAACATGCTCTTTTTTTCATGAGACTTTTAAAAACTGGACTCTGATTTCCATTCCTTCATGGATCAGAAAAATGTGTTCGTGGTTCTATTATTTATTGCCATGATAAATGACAAAACTTTGAGGGAATTCATATAAAGTCCAAATGATAAAAACGAATCCAGAGGGACTCTGCATTTAAAATACAACACATTGATCATTTGTAATGATTATCATGATTTGGGGTTTTCAAAAATGACAAAGTTTTGGAATTTTTTGAATACTCATGCCGAAGAACACTGTTTTCCTGAAGATGGATTTTTCTAGACTCGTTGCTTTAGAATGTAGTTTTCAGTGCATCTTATGGAAATATCTTGCAGCATACCCCTGCTCTCATTTTTAACCCTGGAGAGTAATGTTCTTAGCAGTTAAATTGATTTCCTTTGCGGTTGTGTGTCTGTACATTAGTCTGGGACTTACTGTGAAATATGCTATCTTTGCCATGACCAACCCATGGAATTTATCATCTGTCTTTCTGATTTACATAAAACTCCATTTACAATCGTCAAACCCAAGTCACAAGTGAAAAGTGTTCAATGACAATCCTCAACATGGAAGCATTTTGACTTTGTATTTGGTGTACAATGGGAAGGTAAATTGTGAGAGTGAACCATGTATAGATATTTTGACATTTATATATTTAGGTTTCATTTGATCTTAAGTATGGCATAATTATGAATTCATTTGCTATTACTGGAAAAGTACTTATTATAATGGATTCATTTCGTATCCATGTGGATGCCACGTGTTCTTTTATACATGTTCTGTAATTTTATCTCAATTCTACTTTAATTCAGAATTGGTTAATGGACTCTATCATAACTATAGTTCATTTTTAAAAATCTAAACCTCCCAACTAAATTTTCTCATACTTAAAGCCCTTGCACTATATGCCTTGGAAATAGCAAAGTTTACTTGGTCCTCGTCAGAACCATGGGGTAGCAGCAGCTCCATTAGAATGGTGTGCGTCGTTGACAACTGGGCACAGAGCGATATAAACAGAAATGGGAGGGGATCCTGGGTGGCACAGTCGGTTAAGTGCCTGACCCTTGATGTCCGCTCACATCGTGATCTCAGGGTCATGATCTCAGGGTCATGAGAACGAGCCCGGCGTGAGACTCCGCACTGGGTGCGGAGCCTGCTTGAGATCCTCTCTCTCCCTCTCCTTTCTCCCCTTGTCCCCTCACTTGTGTGCTCTTGCTATCTCTTTCTTTCTCTCAAGTAAACAAATAAATAAATATAAAAATTTAAAAAAATGCTGTTACAGGTAACGTCGGTGAGGGAAAAACAAACACCATTTCTAAGCAAGTTTTTTCTGTACTTGATTTTTTTTTCAGTTAAATGCTGCCTTATCAACCCATCCTTTGTTCTTACCGCCCCCCACCCAATCTTAATGCTTTCTCTGTCCCTTGGGTACTTCGGGAAGAACACTTCACCTGTCAGGAGTGTCACGCGCAAGCCCCTCTTGATATCTCCAAACTGTGCTGATGTGTCAGGCCCCTCAGAGGGTTCTTGTAACTCACTTTGACGCCTACTGAAACCTTAAAGAGTAAAATTACCTAACATTGCAGCCCAAGCCCACATGATTAACGATGAATCTTCCTAGGGTGTATTAGGCAAAAGTGGCTTCATATATATCCCATTATATTGGAAAGGGCAGACAGTCTGCATAAAAGCTTTGGATTGCTGAGAAACAATAGCATAAGGTCATAATTTTAGCTTGTTTGTAAAGCAATAGCGAACTGTTTGCCCAAGATTTGATCTAGGGTAAACAAGCCCCTCTAGACTCACTTGGAAAAGCCAGAAGACTCACTGAAGCTCTTTGCCTGTTAGGCTCAGGATGAAAAACGAGGCTGAAAGCTGCCAATATTTATATACAGTATTTGATTTGGTTGTTTTATCTTATAGTAAAACCAGTCGGGGGGAGACAGAGATTGTGAGGGACCAGAACAAACAGAAGTACGTATAAAAGTATTTAATCAAGGTGTGGTGTAAAGGTGTTTAGACCTCTCTATCCTACTGTCTGGGTTTCTTGTTGCCTTTAACAATGTGCCATTGTCTTACTCTAGGATCTACCACAGTCTTCTAGTTCAGGAGCAAATTGCATACCAAAGTTCTTTTCCTCTCCCAGGTCCATGAAGACAAAGGACTACCCAGCCTCTACCAGGATATTTCAGATTATAATATTGGTTTTTTTTTTCTGGCCCTCATTCATCACTAAACATGAACTGCTCTTCCCATTCATAAACAGAAACTATGTGTCATGCCAAAGGCTTCCTTTAAAATCATAGCCGGTTCCCACATTGTGGCTGGACACGACTCCCAGGCAGAATGGGTCTCATGACTTGGATGCAGCTCGCAAAGCACTCAACTTGGAAAAGTAAAACAGTGGGTTTATTGTAGGTGGCTCATGGATTTTGAAATTTATTTTTTGTTTCGTAGACTTTGAGGGTAAAGCCCTTGCTTTGTAATGACTGATCCAATGGGACAGGCAGTAGGTCGTGGTTGATTCTAAGGTAATGGAATTTCAGAGTCTTTACCCTAAGCTTCTCAGCCTTGTTTGCACCCTCACCCTGCCACCCATGCTGATGACGCTCCACATACACCTCCTGTCCACAATCACATTTCCAACTGCACAGGACATTTTTACCTAGATGAGTTTGCACATACTAAAAAAAAAAAAAACAACTACTACTATTTTTTTCTTAAGTGTTACATTTACATTAATGAGTTATGATTATTAATGGAACTTTATGTAACACAGAAAGAGCTCCACATTCTTTTACAAAATAATATTTTTCATTTTTGTCTGCTGAAAGACCACCATCCATGCCGGTGCCCAGGCTCAAACCCTGCTCCCCACATCCCATCATTTGCTGCCTGTCCATTTACCACTGTGGCTTTGCCAATCGCCACCTCTCTCTTCATCTCCCATTGGGATGATTGCAAGAGCCTCTCCAAGTACTGGTCCTGCTAGTAATTCCTACTTTCTAGTTCATCTAACTCATTTTCCATATTCTTTCATTGACTGATTTTTCAAAAAACAAAAACAAAAAAAACCCTTTCTCAGTATTTATTTCTCTGCTCTAAAAGCTAGATGGTATGATGTTTCCCGAAGAGTGAAGTCCAAAGTCAACCTAACTCTCAGCCCCAAGCCCATCTCCCATTACTTCCCCAGAGTTCCATCAGCCCCGTGAGCCTTGTGCTCCTGCCTGTGATGAAGGGTGGTTTCCCACCTCTGTGCTTTGGCATAGACTGGTTTGGGTTAGAATAATCTCCCTTCCTCTCAAGATCCTGTTCATCCTTTATTTTTTTTAAAGATTTTATTTATTCATTTGACA
Source organism: Ailurus styani (assembly GCA_002007465.1). Classification (NCBI taxonomy): domain Eukaryota; kingdom Metazoa; phylum Chordata; class Mammalia; order Carnivora; family Ailuridae; genus Ailurus; species Ailurus styani. The sequence goes on from LNAC01000247.1 coordinate 1,941,233, forward strand.
CAGAGAGAGCGATCACAAGTAGGCAGAGAGGCAGGCAGAGAGAGAGGAGGAAGCAGGCTCCCTGCTGAGCAGAGAGCCCGATGCGGGCCTCGATCCCAGGACCCTGGAATCATGCATGACCTGAGCCGAAGGCAGCGGCTTTAACCCATTGAGCCACCCAGGCGCCCCCTGTTCATCCTTTAAAGTCACCCACAAACGTTCCTCCCTCTGGCGCATGTTTAGTGCTCCCATATCTCTGAAGCAGAATTGATGATGCTTTCCTCTTTGGACCTTCTTGAATATTTTAGTCATGATATAGCTCTCCTTTATTTTTTTTTTATTAGACCACCTCTGTCTTTTGTTCTAGAATGTGTGTTCCCTGAGTAGGCTTTTTGTTGTATTCATCATGGTATCCTCAATTCCAGAGTATTTTCACACAGTAGGTACTTTATAAATGTTTGCTAATTAAATCTACCAGAACCAAATGGGATCCACAGGCAGGGGCACTATGCTTCCTACTGCTTAACATGGGCTGTCATTTTTTATTGCGATCAAAACAGCAGATAAGCTCTTAGTCGCTCAGGAGGAAGTCTAGTGTTTTGCAAAAGGTCAGTGATCATTGCAGTTGACTTGGAACTTTTAAGACTATGACATGTGAGTTTCACTGACGGCTGAGTGCCACAGCTGAGGGGACCATAAACTGGAATGGATGAGAAGGGAGAAGGGAGGGCTCCAAGCTTTCTCATAGGAAGCAGAGGCAGTGAACTTAGGGGAACAAGATATACATCTCACAATCTGTCGAATGGAAGGAAAGCCGAATTAAGCTTGTTCTGTGTGGCTCTAAGAGATAGAATCCCAGTCGGTCAGGGAGGCAACTGTGGCTGAGTGTTGAGTGATGTGTGCATCATCCCGGGGCAGAGGACGTGCGAGGTCCCTGTCGCAGAAGGTACATGAGGAAATGCTGCACAGGAGAGTCAAGTATCAGTTGAGGATTTGAGCTAGATCACCACAACTCCAAGGCCCTTCTGACTCTACAGCCCTATGGGTCTGTACATTTGCGAGGGCTCTCCTTCGCATTCCATACACTGTATGAACTCAAGTTGTCCGTGTACATTTTAACCCTTTATCAAGCAGCTGGGCTTCTTGAGCCCCTTAACTGGTTTATTTGGTTTATTTATCTAGCTTCTTTGCTTTTTAAAAAGATTTTATTTATTTATTTGACAGAGAGAGCAAGCAAGAGAGCACAAGCAGGGGGAGCAGCAGAGGGGAAGGGAGAAGCAGGCTCTCTGCTGAGCAGGGAGCCCGATGCAGGGCTTGATCCCAGGACCCCGGGACAATGACCCAAGCCACAGGCAGGTGCTTAACCGACCAAACCACCCAGGTGCCCCTATTTATCTGGCTTCTGATGTCACTTTCCTAACCTCAGTGCCAGAAGCACGTGTGCTGTCCAGTGAAGTCTGAAACCTTGCTTCTTGGAGTCTTGTAGTGCATTTGCACTTTCAGGGGTGAGGGTTTCTTGTGGCCGTGCTAGCTATAGTTCTTGCTAGAAAGCCATATGGGCAGGATGCACTTTTGGACACTCTCCACCCAGCAAGGAAACAAGTGCTTAACCTTAGCATATGGAGAAGTGAGATTGTACCCAGAAGGAACGGTTCATGGTTTCTGTAAGGGATCTCCCAGCATCAAACCCACCAGCAGTACTCTTAGCATAAAAGCCACATGTCATGTAAGCTCAGCTATCAGAAACTTCGAGAAAACCCACACACTAATGGTACACACAAGATGAGAAGAACTCCCAGTACCGTAATGCCTGCACTTTGAGTTGTCCTGCATGTTTCGTTTTCCAGATAGAGAATGTTCAGGTTAGGACCGTGGGGTGTGTGGATGTCCTATCTAGCCTGGAGCCCAAGGATGCCCTTTCTTTAAGGCATGGGAAGATGAAATAGAAGAATATGGTTTTCCGTGTTTCAGTGTCTGCTTCACTGACCATTTACAAGGTTATTCCATACTCTATGAGTGAAGCTTACTTTTGAGTGTAGTGGGAAAAAACAAATCACTAACCATTTTGAACACTCACGATCTACAAATGTGTTTTCTGATGTCCACTTAAACAGAAGATTTTCAGAGAGGGAACATTCTGGTTTTAGAACCAAGCTGCCTCTTGTTGTATCTTGTCTTTCTTTGTGTCTGCAGAGCCTGTCTGGGCCACCTGCACACACGGTAGTGGCTTTGGAGCTGTTTGCTGGAGCGAGTGGTATTTTTTTTTTAATTTTATTTTTATTCTTTGCCCAAGGGGTACAGGTCTGTGAATCATCAGGCTTACACCTTTCACAGCACTCACCAAAGCACAAACCCTCCCCAATGTCCATAACCCATCCACCCTATCCCTACCCTCCCACCCCCCCTGGAGTGAGTGGTATTAATTTAATTTGGAAAGTTTTGATCTGTTCTGGCTTTTAATTCAGTTTTGGTTTCCTAACGGTAGGTCTGATGCACAAATTGGAAGAACCTAGACTGTTAGAAGAAATCTCAAAAAGCAATATGAATATACAGAGAGGCAATTGAATTATCATTTCTAGGGATAATAATAAGGCAGCCTCTGACATTCCTCTCATACCCCTCTTTGAGGAGTTGATATGCTCTGCTTGCTGTATTTGCACAAGGATATCTTTTATTAAAGTTTGATCTACTCATTGTAGAGACTAGAATCTGTGCATTGTAATCTTTAACATATTCATCTGTTTTAATTATCCAAAATAAGAACTCCTTGGCACTTCTGTGTTTGGAAATTCTGTCCCAGAATTAGGCAGACTTATCACTTTATAAAGAGTGTATATCCTGTTACAGAATTTAAAATACTACATATTTTTTTCTATTTCTTTTTTGTCATTTGGGGAGAGGAGTAGAAGTTGCATTTAGTGAGTATCTTGTATGTGCCCCCAAAATGTGATTGGTTTTGGTATGCAGCATTTCATTTCATTTCTACAATTCCTTGAAGCAGGAGCTATCATCATCCCCAATTCTATGAAGGTTGAAACTAAAGCTGTGAGGGATTCAAGTATCTGGCCCGAGGGTGCAGAATACAGGAGTTGAGTCCAACTCTCTCTGGTTTCAGAACTGATGTTTCTATATACTACAGTACATCCATTCAGTTGGACTTGTGGCCTTCTGGTACGGTGTTTTTTAATTTTTTTTTTATTAGAGGGGAGAGGGGCAGAGGGAGAGGAAGAGAATCCCAAGCAGACTCTGTGCACAGTGTGGAGCCCAACGTGAGGCTCGATCTCACAACCCCGAGATCATGACCTGAGCCGAAGTCAAGAGTCAGCCGTTTAACTGACTGAGCTACCTAGATGCTTCAGTACAATGTTTTATGTTGCACGTCTCCATTAGAACTTTGTAACGCCTGTCATTTATTCCAAGAACAGCAAAGACAGAAAGAGATGCAGGAAGGATGGTCTCTCAGATTTTAGTGTTGGTGGCTTCAGGGGGCTGGGGTTTCCAGTGGTTAAAAGTATAAAATAAACTTATAAAATAGAAAGGATAATCCATGTTGTCAGAATTACTGTGCAGCCCCCCCCATCTTTTCAGCTCCATTAGTTTACTGTTGCATTTGTTGCCATTTTAATGTTTCTTTTTTTTTAATGCCTGCTTACTCATTGTTCCGAAATTCTCTGGTAATTAGATCTTTTAAAAAAAATCTTCAGTATGTTACAGATGAGCTTGTCTGTAAATTTGCATGGGTTAGAGCCTGAACTGTGTGTTTTAACCAGCACACAGAGATATTTACAGCATCCTAGGAAGTCCTGCCATGGAATAAAAAGGAGTTAAATAGAAGATTTATGTTGCCTCGTGTCACTCTATCAAAGATAACTACTCACATGTACCATTGGAGTCTAGGTGAAAAGCGAGTTTTACATGTAATAACTTTTTTCTTATATTCTTTGATCAACTCAACTCAGTTGGAAACGCACAAGCAATAAAGAACTCTCCAGCAGGTTAACTCTTTGCCTTTCATCTACTTTGGTCAGAAAGAGAAGTCTAGAAATAGGGTAATATGATACAAAATGGACCACTTCAGACCAAGATTTCATGGATCAACTTTTACAGTTCAATTGTAGGCTAATCAAATTCTAGAATGAGTGTGTGTCTCAGCCAGATGTGCTGGAGCCCTTCCACGGCCTCTTGACCTATTGTTAACTTGAATGTGAAAAGATAACATTAGATTACTGGGTGTTATACACAACTAATGAATCACTGAACATGGTATCAAAAACTAATGATGTACTATATGGGGCTAACTGAACATAATAAAAAATAAATAAATAAAAGATAGTATTAGAATGAGTACAGTGACTATTTTCAAAACATGTCTTTGTGTGTCCTTGACACCGAGGCTAGTGGCTGACACCCAATAAATGGTGGGCATTTAATAAATGTGTTTTTTGAGTATATGAATTAGCATCTTCAATGTGAACCCTTGGGGGGAAACACAATGTACTATGTACCACCTCTGCAAAATTATAATCACAGTTATCTCATAGGGTTGGTATAAGTATAAAATTATTTAATCAAGTAAAGTCCCTTGACTAGTATGTAGCATATTGTAATCCCTTAATAAATATTAGAGTATATGTTATATAGTAGTGGCTTCTTACAGTGACTTTGCTGTTGGAACCAGGTTTGAGATGCACGTGTGCACACAAACACACACACATACACACACAAGGTGTGGCATAGTAGAAAGGGTAACATCCTAGTGGCCAGGAGCCCTGGTTTCTGAAACTCATTCCATAATTTGCATGTCCTCTGACCCCAGGAAAGTGTCATTACCTATTTTGCTTCAATTGTCATGCCCGTAAAATGGGAATTATAATACTTGAACTGCTTTGAAGACAAAGCCTCTCTCAAGGGCTTTTCTACAATATTTAATGGCTACAAGCCAATGATCATCTTAACATAAATTATGAAAGCCTGATATGGGAATATATTTATGATCTATAAATACGTAATCTTAAAATTGTTATTGTGGTGATGATCAGAGATTCTGGAATGGTGACAGATTATTCGAACTGGAAGAAGTCTTCACACAACAGATTTGGAAATAGAGCCCCAGTTGAGTGACATAAATTTGCCAAGGCCAGTCACTGTCACTAAGGGGAAGATTCTCGATTAGAAATTAGGTGTTCAGCTGGTGATGCGCTTGATCAAGTTATTTTTATTGCATCACTGACTTGGATGAAAAAATGGCACAACAGAACCGAAGACAAATAAGGCTCCTAAAACATATGCAGCGATAAAATGGATCTCTCTGAAAATGGATGATTCCCCGTCCCCTTCCTCTCTGCCTCCTTTGATAGCGGTGCCCATCCATCATCTAGGCAATACAGATCTGCGAGCAACATTTATAATTTTTTCTAGGATTCCGTTCTATCTTCCTGCGTAGACAAGTGGAAACACTTAAGTTCTTATGACTTTATAAATAACAAAGCATTTAAATTCTTTTATTGTGGTGGAATATATAGAACACCAGGTTCACCATTTTAACCCCCTTTTCTTTTTTCTGATGTACGATTCCGTGGCATTAAATACATTTGCAGTGATGTGTGACCAGTGCCACCATCCATTGCCAAGACTTTCGTTATCCAGAACAGACACAGAGCATTTTGGAAAATGAGCTAGACCTTGATTTTTGGAAAATTGTGTTCGGATGGTGTGTTATCTCCATGGAGATAAGTGGGTTTGTTTTCTGTGTTTTTCTCCTGTTCGAGTCAATTTAAATTATTGGTTTTATCTTCTGGGCCTGTGCCATACTTCTCTGAGGCAATCTTCATAATTTTCATCTGTGAAATCTTAACAGTTCCTTAAGATGGGGGGAGGCATGGGTATTAGGTCAATTGGCTGTCTGGCTGACCTATAATCATTATCTCTCTTGAAAATAATGACAGGGCTAATTTTAGTATTCTTCATCCTGATTGCTGTTTTTATTTAATTATTTAGAAACCTCTTTCTGTAATAATGAATTATACCTGATGAGGTTACTAGCATTACCATGTGTTTAAATGTACCAGCTGTAGTCAAATGTAATCATGGAAATGCTTGATGTACCAAGTTTAGACTGCATTGTCAAGAGCAACTGAGGGAACAAGGGATGAAGGTGTTGGCTCCGTGTACACTAGTTTTCCCCTTGCTTGCATATATCATAGTCTAAAATTTTCTAAGAGAGAACAAAGTCTTCAATCCAATTTGGCTCCGGGAAAAAAATCATTTTGTAAAATGGATAAACTGCCATTTTCCATACCCAGTGATTCATCATGTGTTTCTAAATTCTGATAAGAATTGTTACAAGTCTTTTCTGTAGCATTATTTGAAAATCTACATTATTATGTATGACAGACCATGTCAAAATAATTGTGTGTGGGACTAGTCTGGGTTAAGGGGAATCATATTTGATGTTACTAATTTTCACATTATTTCACCCATAAAAATTCTTCTAGCAGCAAAAGTTTTATTGCACTGTATTTCAGAGTCTCTAATTTATTCATGGGATAAATGTTTCATATAATGAATTTTCAAGTAAATGTATTCTGAAATTCATGCATAACCACGGCTGCTGTAAAACCATAAAAATTTGGTTAAAATTGAGGCATCTCTCCATTCCTCTTGGAAAGCGTAGTGGGGAACCTGGAAGATTTTATGCTAATGAAGACAATATTGTTCGGCTTTCCTTTTTATCCAGTATAGCCCTTTTATTGAGCTCAAGCCATTATCACAATTAATAACTTTAAATGGAAACACTTCATCAATTGTGCTGAGCTACTACCGCTGCTTAAAGGGTAGCGTGTGCTAGGCCCATTTTATGTCATTTCACACATGCTGCTCGCTAGACAAATGCTCTCTCTTTTGCCTTCTGAATGTCTTGGATGGTAGTCATTCAAGAGCCCTCTCCCTTTTGGTCTTCTAACCTGCCCTTCTCCCCTCACTCCCTCTGTGCCCATCTACACCTGTGGATGTTGTGGTGGTGGTGGCTGAACTCTGCGTTGAATGAGCCTCTGTGGGCCTTGCTGAGGGGCATCGCTCTGCCTTGACCTATGTCCAATCAAGAGATGTGAATAAAAGCAGGGGTTGTGAGCCCTGGGTCTCACCTGCCTCCGTTCTCACCTACGAGAGTGGGATCAGATTACTCCACCCGAGATTTTACTCTACTTTTCATTCTTTCTGACTCACAGAAGTAAGAGGTAATCCTAGGATTTGAAAGAATAGAATCTGTGTTTATTGTGAAGATCAGGAATCCTTGTGATGTGGGGATGTTGCTTTTTCCAAACCCATGGAATTACACTTGAAGATTAAGTTCACCAAAATGACTCTCTGATTTTGAAAGCACACTCTAAGACTGCATTTAAAGAGTTTTTAAGTAGAATCCCCCATTTAAAAAAAATCTGAAGTTCACGCTTCCACAAGATGGTGTTTCCTAGGGACAAGGACAACACAGAAGTTAAAAGATCACATAGCATATGTTCCTCTGTCTAGACAGCCTCTCTGGTTTGGAATCCTTCCCTGAAAGATGAACAATGATCAGAATGGAATGGGCAATCCCCTGCTCAGAAAACCGAAAAAGAAAGAAAATGGTCTATCAAGTATGGTGTTTTAATGAGTAGAATCAGAAATTCGAGATAATAATATTTGTCTCATTTGAAGAGAGAGGAACTATTGTGTATTCATACCTGTCCATTCATTCAACAGTGTCTATTGTATACCTACTATGAGTCTGTCACTTTCCTCGGTACTGGGGACATAATAATAGAGCCAAGTCCCTGCCTTCATTCACTTTCTGTTCCACAGAAGGGTGGGGGTGGGGGACAGAAAATACAGGGGCTCAGTTTTTAGAAGAGTGGTTAAGAGAGGCCCCATTGAGAAGATGTCTTTTGGGAACAGACTTGGAGTAGGTGAGGGAACGAGCCATGGGGTTCTGGGTGGGGGGAACCTTCCAGACAAGAATGATAACAAATGCAAGTGTGTCTGAGAAATACGAAGCAGGCCACTGAGGCTGGAGCAGAGCACACAAGAGGGAGAAAGGTAGGAGGCAGGCCAGGGAGCAGGAGGTTGGATTCGTCCTGAGTAAACAACAGGTCAGGGAGCATCTAAGAAACGTGGCATGTTGGTCAATTAAAAAAAAAAGCATCAAATGTAGTCCTTTTCCTTGGTATGTGACATAAGCTTTGCTAAGAGGATGTGGTAAAACCTACATCTCCGAGGACCAGCACCTTTGGGGTGTGGGGGAGGCCGGCCTTGCACTGAAGGTTGCCCGGTCTGCCCTGATCTTAAATAATGAGCAATAGATTTCACAGGAAATGCCTCTAGTATAGAATATCCAGAGCTTTCTATTCCACCCAACAGGCAAAATTTCCGACAATAAATTCCATTCCCAAACCACGAGCCGTCGGCCTAATTACAGGCATTGGAACCATCCCCTCTCTCCATTGGCAGAAATAAACTTGAAAAGTCTGCCCAGTTATTGACTCTGAGTCCCAAAATCGATGTGAGGTAGTCAGTTCTCAAATAGAAGAGGCTGAGGAGAATGTAAGGAGAGGCTTGAAAAATTAACCTCTTCAGAAATGCAGGAAGAGGACGTTTGCCATCTTGGGGTGGGGGGGCATACTTCCTAGCAGCCTGTGTTGGAGGGGCCCGGTGGAGGTAAATGAGTTAATCTTCGTCTGCTCAAGAAGTTAGTTCTGTTCCAATGGCTCTTTCAGGGGATGAAAATGCAAAGTGAATCTTTGGATGACCAGATGCGTGGAAACAGGATTTAAATGACTACAGTGTAATTGATCTATGCTGCCATCAGTTGTGACCCAGGTAATAGTAGAGCTAAAACAATTTCAAGTGGGTCAAGACATCCCTGCAGTACTTGCTTCGGTGATATAGAAATCTCCCCACCATGTGTCTTAGGTCCTGTAAATCATGTTAGACTTAATGAAACCTTCTGCGGGATCATTCCATTTCTATGATGCATTTAACTGCAGTTGTTGACATGTTGTATCTGGATTGAAGAAATATGGAAACTTTTGATTAATTACTGTGGAAGATAAAATACACAGACCCCTCGTTTTTTTCAAGTGAGGTTCCGAGTGTGTGTCTTGATGTATAATTACTCCCTAATTACTTAAAACACAGTCCCTTAGACTTTGTCCTCCAGCTCAGACTAATATTTGCACTTCTGCTTTGTGGGTTTAGTCTATGATGTTTATTTATTTTTTTCTGGTAGAAACCTCTGAAACTCAAGTCTGATCTGGGGTGTGGTCAGCATGTTTAGTTTCGTTGCTTTGGCACCATCAAGTTTGACTGAAAAATACCGCCGGGTTAGTTCAGTTCTGTCAGATGGATTGCTCTGTGCAGCACTGTTTATAGAGCATCTTCCCAGGGAACCCGTAGAGACCATAGCCCCAACACAGGAAGGTTACTGAGAACCAAAATTTTAAAGCAACCGTGTGTATCGTCTCCGGTCTCTTGCTCTCTCTCCCTCCCTCCTTTCCACCAGTGCTCTCTCCATCCACGCATATGAACATACACTTAATCTTTTGCCTGTAAATCTTGTCCATTCTCTTGTTCCCCCCACCCTCGTGGCTGAATAAGTATTTATGGCCAATGCTCTGTAAATGTTCATCATGAGTCACAGTCATAATAGTGGTGGAAAGAGCAACACATGGGCTGTTCCTTGGTGCTTCTGAGCTCATGTTCCATATGAAACATGAATGCTGCCATCAATTACTCCCCAAAAGATGGTGGGAGCATATTTGTTAGTAATATTTTGATAATAACTATATAAACATATTTGTCATGCTATTCTGACTCCTACATCTTCATTCACGGAAGAACATTTTATTTACATTGTCAAGTAAGAGGGTGGCAGTTTAACCGAGACTTGCAATTTATCACTCGCTTTGCTTTCCAAGGCAGATCCTGGAAGTTGCTCCCCGCTCTCTCTTACCCCCTCCCCCCGAAATGGATCTGTGATCATTCTTTTGAAATGTATGTTTTCTGTTATGCTCAGAAGGGAAAAACAGATATATGTATCTATATATTTATATCTATATCCATATCGACCCTCCCTCTGCATTCTGGGGTAAGTTCCCTGCCTCAGGAGGCCGAGATGATTCCAGTCCACTGGGGTTGACATGTCTGACTACCCCTTGGCCTTCCAGGCTTAAAACCTACCCATGGAGAATTCATCTCACTTAGTGGAGGGCAACTTTCTTTTGAGTGTATGTTTCTCAATCGAAGCAAGACTGCCCACAGTGTGAAGGGATCTTTTACACACAAGAGGTAGCACGAATCTGAACAAAATGGGCAAGGCTAAAGAAAACATATGTGGACAAAGGGAAACTTGAATATGGCAGTGAAGGGTGCATGGCTCAACCACTTATTTGCTCTGTGACATTGGGGAAAGTCCTTTGGGGTCACTGTTTGCTCACCTGTAAAATGTGGGTAATAGACCCTGCCCCGTGGCATCATCGTTAGGCTCAAATGAAACAGATGCACTGAAAATCACTTGTGAGGATAACATGAGATAAGGCTTATCAAGTGGTGATCACGTGGAATCACTTAATAGATGAGAGCAGTTATTATTGTCAGAGCAGACGGATTGTCTTTGTCCCCCCCCCCGCCCCGTTATGATGGCGCCATGCACCCAAGGCCAGCAGTGGGGGGCAGTGAAGGATGGTCGGCTGATGATTGTTCTCTGACTTTAGGGACAGATCATTTCAGGCTTGAGGAGACAGGGTAAGCTTCATGGAGGAGTCATGATTTTATTCATTTCGCTTCACAAGTGTATCAGAAATGTGTCATCACACAGCTAGAAATCCAAAATCAAGTTGATGGCAGAGCCATGGCCACTGCAAAGGCTCTAAGGGAGGATCCTTCCTTATATCTCCCAGTTTCTGGTGGCCCCAGATGTTCCTTGGCCATGCACTTCAATCTCTACCTCCTTCATCACATGGTCTGCTCTGTGTGCCCATCTCTGTCTAGAGTTCTTACTTCCTATGAAGACACCAGTCATTTTGGATTAAAAGCCCACCTTCCTATAGTATGACTTCGCTTAACCTCATGAATTACAGCTGAAACATTCCATTCCCAAACAAGGTCCATCATATTCACAGGTACTGGGGCAGGGAGCAGGAGTTCAATATATATTTTTGGGAGGACATAGCTCAGCCTACAACAGCAGGTCTGTACTAAGGTTCTGCTCCATGGTCTTAATTCAGAAGGACAGGCAGGTGGGGCCAAGGGAAGGAGGGCTTACAAGTGAGGGACATCACATGGCTTGAGATTCTGGAGAAGAAAAGCATAGTTTTGTCCAGGAAATAGCACGGGGGTGTGCTTGTCCAAGTGGACGTTTCCCCACGAGCAAGGTGGAGGTGTTGCAGGGAAGGCGGCCCATGTCACATATGGCCAGGCCTTCTGATGTTTGGAATCATACTGGCCCCTTTGGCCTTGTCGCCCAACCTGGGGACTGGCCCTTGCCTCCACTCGGTCTCACGAGAAGCAGACCTACAAGACGTCCTAGGCATCCTACCTCTCCCCACCTCCACATGCCACTCTTTGTTCAGTCATTTCGGGCTGTCGGGCTGACCTCTCCCCATACACTTACTGCCTGGGACATGGCTATGTTTCTATCTGACTTGTTCCTCTGCCTCTGCATCTTCTGCCTACTTGATCTAACATACCGCTGCAGAGCTCATCACCCAAGCCCCTGTTGGAAACCCCTTCAGTGGTTCTCCAACACTGATACGATGAAAGTCATGTTCTTTGCTGTAGGACAGAAGCTGAATGTACCTACCCCTTCATGGATGGACTCCATTTCCCCACAAGGACTCTTCATTCCCATCATACTGAAACCCCACCCGGAGTACCTCAACCACCCTGCGCCGTGTCATGTGCAATGCCTTCTTTACATCCCTTTCCCCTGAGGAGTGCCTTCATCTGTGGTCTTATTAGTTCCTTCTCAGCCTTCAACACTCAAGTATCATCTTCAGGAAGCCTTTCCTGATCCCCTTTCAGCACTTCGACAAGTGCTCCTTCTTTTCATGCTTCCCGAGTATAGAGATGTTGTCACTTCTGCACCTGGTCCCATGGCACAGTGCACCGCAGGCACTGATGACCTTGGCTTTCCACTCCACCACACAGTGAGTGCTTGAGAAGGGCCCACGGTTCACGTTTCTGTAGCCCCCATGCCTAACGCAGGGCCTGGCCCAGGGAGGGCTGCCAGGAGAGGTTCACGAGCCAGAGACTGGAAGGGCAGAGGCAGGTCAATGTCATGGCCTGTGAGTTACCCGAAGTGACTGACCCGCTAATGTCTTCTGGCAAAAATGCACATAGAAACATCCTCTCCAGCCCTTACAAACACTGTACCTGAAGAGGAATTTAATGCAACTGAGAGATAAAGAGAGAAACTTTCTAATCATACAGCCCACGGGCCCCTGCCAAATGACGGGGGCATTTGGCAGGGACCATATGCAGCACTCACTTTTCTCTGTCTTAATCCACCATTTCCCAAAGTCTAATTATTGAGAGAACATTAGGCAGAAGATGGGGAGTGAGGAAAAACTTCAGGAGACAATCACCTTGTAAACATCTTGTGATGGGGATAGCTATTAAACAGGAATGCTTGGTACCAACTGAAGCTCGGGCGAGTTTAGCCAAGCAAATCAATGCAAGTTAATCTTTCAGTGTCAGCTGGCTGAGTTTTGGACGAGTGATGAATGCCTTGACTGGGAAGATGGAATGCCGGAATGCCAGCCAGTGCTCTGACAGCTACAGATGGTGCCAATTACTGCCAGGGGCATCGGCCCTGCTGTGAGCCCAAGATGTCTGATTTGTGGCCACAGGAAAATGAAAAAGAGGCCTTCCAGCTGGGCCTGTCACCTGTCCTTTATTATTCTGTAACCAAAATTGTATTCAGGTATGAAGACATTTTGGCGATGGTGAGGGGGGGCAGGTCTTGAGCACGGGGAGGGGACAGCGTGCCTTGTGTTAATTACACAGCCAAGCTAATTGCTGAGCATACACCCAAGAAGTTGGGGCAAGTCACTAGCAAGTTGCGCCACTTCTTCCCACCCCATTCCTAGCAAACAAAAGGCTTACTGTAAATCGTCCTGGAATACGGAATATAGCCCACAGACTTGTCATTTATGTGAGGCTTTGGACATAGCAGCGGCATCTGGTGCATTTTTCAATTAGGTGTGCCCTTGCTAGAAGCATTGTGCCTGTGTCCTGGGGCAGACTTCAGAGCTGGGCTCTTCCCAAGTTCAGATCATGGTAACAAATAAGCCCATGGTCCAAGGCAGCCACTCTCACTGGATGAGAGCTCCTGATGTGTTTTACCTACGTTATTCTTATCTTCCCAGCAACCTAGCCTGTGAGATATTATTACCCCACTCGAAAATGAAGGGACTTGGCAACAGACTGAGCGGCTTTCTCGAGGGCTCAACATTACTGAGCGATGCCGCTGGATTTGAATACAGTTCTCTAAATCTTAAGAATACGTATGGCCAAGAACAGAAAAGAAGACTATGGGTTTCCATTCCACATAGTTGAAGAGTGAAGAGCTGGATCAGTGTTGGCCAGAGCAGTAATGGTGCTGACGCGGGGTTGGGGAGTAGGGGTGGAATAGCAATGGGGCAGGGAGACGACAACAGGGGTGCCAATGAGTACATCACTTACATGTTTGCTATTATTGGTAGCCACGTTTTCTCTCCAGTGGGTCACTGCTAAATCTTAATGATTCTGGCTTTAGATAATAGGCACTGGGGTGGGTTTCCCTGAAGCAAGTAAGGTGATAGGGACAGCTGCCACCCAACAGGCCAAGTCAAGAGGAAGTACCAGTCTATTCCAGTTGCTGAGCCTTGAAGGGGCATTGGACTCTTCCAGAATACCTGAACAAAACTACTCCAGCCACACTCATCAATAGTTCCATAATCCCTTGGGAGCCCCATAGATGCAGAGTGAGGAGGGGAGAAGGTGGCTGCAAAGTCCCCACCACACAGGGAGCCCAGGGGCAGTGTCATACCCGCATGGCCTAGTCTTCACCCCCACACACCCCAGCCCTGTCCACCCAGACGCGGTCCTCCGCCCGGTGTGGTTTCCTTGGAGGTAGAGGTGTGGCGCCTCTCCACTGGGGTTCTCTTCTCCAGACTTGGGAGTACAGGTCCTGGGTCTGGAATATTGTCTGTTGCGGTAGAAGACTCTTCCCCCTTCGATAAAACATGTAACAAATTCCGGCTTCAGCGGCCTCTGGTAAAGCCTCAAAGACTTAACACGGGGTCTCAGAAGACGTTCCCTCTGAGTCTGTGGGAAAATAGAGATGGAGCTTGGGTCCTAAGGAAACTTGGCTTACCAAGAGGCAGCTGGTACATTTAGACCACTTCACTTTTCTGACATAATGCTCATCTTTGGTAAACTTTCAGTACATTCCTCCCTTTCCTACTTTGTGCTCTTGTCCATTCTTTTTTCTGATTCAACACAAATGACCATTGACTGCACTTCCACATTTCTCTCTCTTTGTGATATTTAATGCAATGAGTCTAGACATCTGTGATCTCTAATTGATTTTTTCCCCCGAAAGACAATTTGTTGTAAGAACTTGGGCAACTCAGACTTACTTTACTTGGAATATTGTAACCTTTGTAGACAGAATGTCTGGGTCATTTTGGTTTTCCTTCCTGCTTTTCCCCTGGTCTGTGTTGAGCAAATGTATTTTTAGAGGGATTTTATGTAAAACTAATATAGTATCTGAAGGGTGGCAGTACAGGTGTCCTCAGTAATGGCCACATGACAATCACTGCAGGGGTTCTCAAGACCACCCAGGGTGCATTGATTTGCTAGAAGGGCTCATAGGACTGAACGTGCAGTCTTACTCCTGGCTCAGATTTATTATAGAGACAACAGCAAGAATATATAGCCGGATCAGTAAGGGAAACGATCCGTCAGGAAGAGTCTGGAGGAGCCCTCATGGAGGCTTCTAATGCTCTCTCTCCCACCAGGCGCCACACTGAATGCTCTCTCCCCAGTGGCAAAAATGTTGCAACATATGTGAGATGTTTCTGCCCAGGGTAACCCATTTGAGACTTAGGGCCCAAGATTTCTACTAGGGTCTGGTCACATAGGCCCACTCTGCCTAGCAACTTCCAAATTTGCAGATTCCCAGAATCTGAGGGTCCTCGGTGCCCCAGGCAGGTAAAATAGCCTTACACTTAGGGAAAGTTCGTTATCAGTGTGTCTTAGAGAGGCCTGGTGGCTTCCTTCTAATGTCTCCCCATAAACCTTTGGGCCTGGGGCATCAGGCTACTCTGGCAGCAAGTTGGAGCTGACCTGAAAACCTTCCAGGGCCGAGGTGCTGTCATGATAGGGCACACACACCAAGTGTGATCCCCACAGATAGAGTTTATGATTATGAGGTGCCCCAGCTCTATGGGCTGACAGAACCGCAGTGGGACTGACCTCCTTCCACTGCAGGAGGCGACGGTGGGTCTAAAAGGTAGGAGTCATGTTTTACAGTCCAATTTAGATGTTTGCTGTTCTACTTACTTATTTATTTAAAATTAGTACTGATCTACTGATTGACCCAATTTAAGCATAATAATGTGGAAATCTGCTTTCTTTCTCCGTGGAATTATCAGGCTGGAATTATCTAACTGCTAATAGTTCGTAAATTGAGATGGAGAAAGAAGCATTTTGTCCTCACTTTATTAAATGTGACCTATAGGACTTGAGCTATTTTGCCCTCAACCTCAAACACAAACATTTCACAGATTTCAGGATCCAGTTAACAGTAGAAATGTATCAGTAGACAAATGGCCTTATAAAAATGACCCTCTAAGCACCTGGGAATCAGATCAGAGTTTCCATATAAGCCTTTGTTTGCCAGTTGCGTACATTCTATTTCCAACCAGAACACTTTGGAGAATTGGTGGCTTCTTAAGTGGGAAAGTGGCTTTCGCGTTCCAACACTTAGAAGTGAAGGTGAATGGAGAGCATGACATAGGGGTCAGTAAGGACCCAGCACTTTATAGTTTATAAAATCGTCCCACCGATTCTCACAACTACCCCCTGTGGTTGGCATTTTCATTCCCACTTTAGAGGTCAAGAAAAATGGAGGTGGGCACATGCTGAAAATCACCGCGAATGAACATATAGCGAAGCGGGGATCCAAACACAGTCATCATATCATGTCCCCTCACGACCCCCCCCCACCTCTCTGCCTGTGTGCCCTTCACTGTCACTGAGAGGCTCAGAACCATCGGGCCTCACCTGGCTTCAGCAAGGAAATGGCTTTGACGGTAGAGAAAACATCCTTGGTAGCCCCCTAGTGCCTCAAGGCTGATGTTTCTCTTGCAAACATTCCTCACTTTTTCCATTCGAGGTTTCAGAGTCCCTACAGAGAGAGGTTGCATTTTGTGTGTTTCGGTGTTTGGGGCAGATGAGAGCTGCAGAAGGGCCTTCGGACCAGAGAAGACTTCGGGAGACATAAACCTGCAAAGACTTACTGAAGATCATAAGACATCCGCTCTGGGTGCCATGGGGGCCGGAGTAGCTTTTGGCTGGGGAGCACTCCTGCCAACAGAGGTGATCACCTGCCAGGGTCCGGGGCTCCTTGGCCTTCCTAGTCAGACCTGCTGCCGTGCAGCTAAGTCATCAGCTCCCTGCCGCAGAGGTTTGTGCAGCGAGAGCTGAGGATGGAAGCTTCCAGCAAGTCTCCTTTGGCACAGAGCTGCTCCAGCAGCCTGCCCCCCTCCCCCGGCTTACTGTCCATTGTCTTCTGTCGTAGACCATTGCACAGCCCATCTCCAGTCTTTCGCCTTCCCCGGGCCTGGCCGTTCGCTAAAGGAATCTCTCCCGGCTCCTGAACCCATTTTCATTTCCTGCCAGCAAGAAGAGAAGGGCTAAAGCTGGCGTAATCCATAGGCCATAGGCCCCAAGTGCACAGTTTTCTGCGGAGCTGGAGAGGACGATGGGCGGGTTTATGTAACATTAAACCCAGGCGGGCACTTACCCACTTTGCCTCGGTGCAACTCGGCTAGGACTTGGCACAAATGTGTGTGTTTGCATTTCATTCCACTTGGCCACTGGCCAGCAGGGAGACTCTATTTTCATTTTGAAATTCCACTTGGCAGATCCTTAAAAGTCACCAGAGAACTTTTCCTGAGTAATAAAAAGCAACTTTTATTGAAAACTAATTATTTTTTCAGATGAATATGCCAGCTGTTTGAAAATGTTCTGGTCACGTTAAAGTGTATTTTAATAGTGTGCTTACAAATGCAGATTCAATTGTGAAATCCTTTCTGACAGTAACTTATAAGTACTTTATTCCAACGTGCCTCAAAGCCTTAGTTCCATGCAGGTCTAGAAATTTGATAAATGGGAAAAATCTCCACTAGTTGAATAAATCAATGATTTGGGGAATGGGCAAATATTGTAAAATTCAATGTATAACTCGCAGCATGTTTTTCCTTTGAGTTAAGACTGACAAAATAAATACAGATTTCATCCATTGAGCAGTTTTAAGCTTTTAGAAGGAAGTGGGATCTGATAACTTGGGAGGATTTGGGTTATGTTGGGTATACCTGGTGTTGGGTTTCACTATTTGGGATACCTCTTCCGGTGTGTTTCCTGGGTTCTTGGCTCTGTCCTAGCCGTGGGGATGTGTATGAAACGCTCAGCTGAATTAGACGCTGTCTTTGCCTGCCAGGGATTTACAGGCCCGTGGGGTGGATCAGAAGTTGGGTGAGAACAGATATGTAAACAAGAGAGACTGACATGGGTGTAAAATCAAGGTATAAGGGATGTCTTGAGCAAGCCCAGAGCCTGGCATACATTCTGACCGAAGGGACCAAAGGAGAGCATGAGAGAAGAGGGACCATTTGAGTGAAACCTTAAAGGACAAGAATGTTATTGGTAAGTGGACTACGGAGAGAGGGCATTTCTCACGGAAGGAGCAATCACAGAGGCACATGGTCCCTAAGGGAGACTGTAGAAGGAGATGAGGCTGGAGGGAGCAGATGATGGAAGGTCTAAATGTCGTAGCACAGAGGTTATTCTCTTTTCTGCAGGGGTTTTGTGAGAGGGGGACTCACATACTCAGGCTTCGTTTTCATTCTGGTGGAGAATGGCTCGGTGGGGCAGGAGACAGGATGGGGAGGCTGACCAGTTAGGAGCCGTTGTAGTAGTTCAGGGGAGGGTCGATGAGGGCTTGAGAGAGGCATTAAAACAATTATCCAGTGAATTTAATCAATGCAGAGTGTGATCTGGCTAATCTGGTGCTGGGAGAGTGGGTGGACAGAGGCACTTTACTCTCAATCACTTGTTTTTATTGGCTCGACTTGGCCAGATAATTGTCTCAACTCTCCACTTCGCTTTGCCTTTGTCACAGCCGTTGTATAGTTCGGACAAATTGCTCGATATCTCTAGGTTTCCTTTCCGCCAGCTGTAGAATAGGGACAAGACTTCTTGCCACCAGTGGTAATGGCCTCATAGGAATGCTCTACACATTTCTGTGAGGGCTAGCATAGTCTTGGCATGAAATGATCATCAATACCATTTCTAACACTTCTGCTAACGTGCTTCGAAATCTTCTGAAAAGTCAACATCCCCAAATACCAAATATTTTAAATATGAGGAAACATTCAGGAGTAATAAAAGGGTGACACCATCTCATTAAGCAAAAATCCCTGATGGTTTCCCTTTCATTTGAAAATCCTCTCTGATCCATTTTCATTTAATTCACAGAATGTCATTTTATAAAACAAATGCAACATCCAACATGGTCTGGAGAAATTTCTAGGTTTTCTCCATGGATAGGAGGCTCCCTTCCACCAGCTCAAAGGATGCTCCACACTGCTGGAGGTTGCCTGTCTGTCTGTGGCTGACAGCTGAAGTTCAGTGGTTGTCTCAGAGTTGGACAGAGTTCTTTGCCTGTGGCCCTAGGGCCCGGTGACTGAATGATGCTTTTTTAGTTTTCAAAACGGTGATGACAACTTTAAGGGAAAAAACAAATGCCTTTGCTAACTGACCTCAGGCTATTATAGAGTGTTAAGGAAATAAATCGGCTGAATTAAGGGGGGGGATTTTGATGACATTTTCTTTCAGGAAGCCAGCCTACCCACCGTCCCAACACACACAAGACAAAAACTGCACATTCATGAGATGCATGGCTCTGTTGCAGTGCGTTGACATGGTCAGAATTAGATTTTTCAAAATGTCCGGGGTTGGTTGGCCAGGATTAGCAGTGCTTAAAACAAAACAGAACAAAACACAAAATAAAAACACCCAAAGCCAACAACGCATGTCGGTTCTATCACCAGCAAACAAATAGTGAAGCTATTCCCGGGGCTTAAAACCAGTTTACCAGGAAACGCAGTCAAGTGACAGCTGCGCCTCCTGTTGCGGGGAAGTGTGGCTCTCTGATGATGCCGCGGCCAAGCCATGGAAGAGAGGAAGCTTCGTTTCAGCCGTTAACAACCCGTGTGATGGGGAAGCACCTTACTCCTGGGTCAGAAGTTTAGCAACCAGGAGGACTCTAAGCACGCATGTGGCAAGGTCCCAGACGCCCCTCTCCGAGATCAGCTCACGCTAACACGTCATTTCAGTGAGACGACCACTTCGAGAAACGGCATCCAGTTCCTTAAGTGGCCTAAATCCCCCTGATGCTCCTCTTCCTCCCTCCTGAACCTTAACCTTAGACCCTGCTAACCTTAAAAATAAAACTCTCAGCTATTTTACCAGCAAAAATATGTTTATTCGGGAATAGCAAAGAATTGCAATTCGGGACACACAAGCGACAGCAAACAATCTGGAAACCAAAGAAGAGGAAGGCTCCTTTATAGAGGAGAGAGGGAGTCTCGACAAACAAAAAGCCTGTGGGGGTAAACTGGGGCTTTGAAGTGTAGTGGCTTCTCATTGGCTGAGTTTCGACAGTCTCTCATTGGCTGGGCTGTTGCCAGGCAGGGAGAAAATCTTCTTTCCTCCTGCTGGGGTCATAAAGTAGTAGCTTCTTCCTGTTGGCATTGCAAGGTTGTCTGTTTCTGGGGGGGGTCTGCAGTCACTAGGGCATGAGAACTTCCCCCTATTAGCTTCCTGACTCCATTTGAAATGTTTCCTTCTAGTAATGTTCTCATTTCTGAAGGATTCACCTCTGTGCTGCTCCAGGTGTCTTGGACCAGCTTCTAGAGAAGTGTACCTTTGCATGTGTGCCCTCCTCGGGACGTGGCAGTGTAGAGCCAAGCTACATGGCCTTCCCTAGCTAGTTTTGGTGAAGGACCTGCCCCAAAGAACTGCATCCGTGGTGGCAACATTTGAATCCATCTGAATGGGTTGCTTTAATAGGAATGGGAAGATTCAGCCTGCAGGACGGTTGGGCTGGCCCAGACTCGATACGAGACTACTGACTCACTTTTACACCACACTCCCAAGCAGCTCAGAAGAAGCATTGCCCTTTAGATTGCAACTTGTGCCTTGTCTTAGAAGTCACAGGGGAGGGGTGCCCGGATGGCTCAGTCAGTGAAGTGTCTGCCTTCGGCTCAGGTCATGATCCCAAGTCCTGGGATTGAGTCCTGCATTGGGCTCCCTGCTTCTCCCTCTGCCTCTTCCTGCCGCTCCCCTTGTTTGTGCTCACTCTCTCTCTCTGACAAAATACATAAATAAAATCGTTTTTTTTTTAAAGAAGTAACAGAGGAAAGGAAGCATTTGGGACAGAGTGTTTACTTTTGAACCAGATAGAGAGCCCTGTTTATTTTTGGAAAGGAAGAGTTTAAAAAGCATTGGATACAGATTCAAAAGGCCTGAGGTACAAGGAGACATTCTGCTGATGGTTTTATTACTGTGATTCGGGGTAAGTCACCACATGTCTCTTCTCATATAAAAGGGGAATGTCTAGTATGGACTCCGCTAGCCTCTCAGCATTGGTTAGAGGGCCAAAGATGTTCCCTACACTCGTTCTTTGGAAACAATCAAGGGTTGTTTATTCGGAGGTTTCTGTTTGGGGTGAGAAATGTATTATAAGCACATGGCCTGTGATTGTCTATATTAATTACCTGTCAATAGAAGCAGGAAGAATCCAATAATCCAGCAGACCACTCATATCCAGACAATATTGAATGACATGTTTGTGGCTTCCTTTTTTCTTGTATATAAATAGCACTAGCTTAGAAGTGAGTTGCTCTTTGGTCAAGAGGTTATCACCGACTCTGATTTAGAGATACAGTTAACTTTCCATCAATGGCTGTGGTTGTCCTCAAATAATTATAATAATTATTTTCCGTGAAAAGTTTTGGCTAGAGATGGGATTAACTATTTTTCCCATCCATGAACTGGTGAGAATAAAGTAATCAAATATAAGTTTATTTTGGCCACTCCTGCAACATACTGCCCACAGGTTTTAGGTTATCTCATAAGGACTTTTGATTATGGATAAGTGATATTGTCATGTATTTATTCATTAAAATATTTGTGACATTCATATATCTAGGTACTAAATAATGAAGGATATATATATTTTTTTTTGCCATAAACCATTGTGTCTCTTAAGCCTAGTATACTTCTCTGTTTTTTGTGTATTCATTCATCTACTTGAGAAATTTCAAAAGGAACCCTAAATCTTTCTATGGGACTCTGCTAGTACTCCAGAGGTGGGGTTCAGTAGGCTTATTATATGATCCCTGACATGGAGGAGTCTTTAAAGTGATTTTTATGAAAGTGAAAAAAAGTAAAACACAGCTGATGAGCAAAACTATAATTTTACTAAAGCAAAAGCCTCATTTCCCTAAACTCCATAATTTGTGTTTTTCTGCCTCTAGGGTTTTTGGTTTTCCCTCCTTTGAAGTGTTGCCGTTGGGTTCACATATCACTAGGTGTACAAATCACCCATGTATCATTAATGCTTGGAAATTGTGGCTTTCAGTCTTACCAAGCACAGGAAAATGTCTCCATTTGACAGTGGATTCACCCAAATGCTAATTGTTCGGGGGAAAAAAAAACTAGCCAGTTACGTAGCTGTGTGTATATGGTCTGGAATCTAAGTGGAAGGAGATCAAAACCTACTCAGCTATTTCCACGTGATGGCCTCACTTGTGATAGTATCATTCTCAGTAACACTATTAAATCTCCTCTCTAGGTATCATCTTATGTAAGTGTAGTCATGTGGGACCAGGAGCTTGGGGACAGAACATGTGTGCCCTGGCTCTCTGTTCCCCCCCAGGGGAGACCTCCTGGACCATATTAACCTTACACTGGGAGGATGGTGGAGAAGCATTTGCTCTGTACGTTCTCTGCCTCCAGTTCTGATCTATGGATTCTTTTCCCATAAGAGGCCCTTTTTGGCTCTTGATCTTGAGGTCTTGTCTTATCTTAGCTCAAGGGTTTGGTCCAAGTTTGGAGGAGGGAACCATGAGGATGGCAGTGCTGTGAGACTACCCATGGAAAAAGGAAGAGTAAGGATTAAAGTTATTAGGTGCATACTGTGTGCTTGGGACTCTGCTGGGCCTATATACACGTCATCTTATTCAAATGTCCCAACATCCTTGAGAGTAGGAGCTAATATTGTACTCCCACTAGTGACCAGCCAGCCTTCCCAAAGCCATGTGGTATGTGTGGAGTCAGGATTCAAACCCAAGTTCACATAGACTCCCCATGTTGTACTCTTTTCCCTACACCACACTGACTCCCTCTCCATCTGTCCTTGTTGAACTTGGAAATGACAGAATCATCTGCCAATGAAGGTAGGCCATTTTCTTGGGTGGCTTAAGCTGACCAATGTCATCATTTTGAAGATGTTCACTAAAACCACTTTAGGACTTTAGAAGATTCAAACAATCCAGCTCAAGTTTTCCCAGTGGGAGACTCCCATTCCCACCACTTCCACCAAATAATGAGGGCGGTGGAAACCCACCCACGAAAATAGTCTGCCATAAACCTGGTTTTCCTTATATTTTGTGCCTTTGTATTTTTCGTGTGCCTTTAATCAGTTTGCATATGTATAGAGAAACGGGTGTGAGAACTGAAAGTACCTTCCATGATCATCTAGGCTGTTTGACAGATGACTAAACTCGAATCCAGAGGAGACTTTTCTTTCTTCCAAAGTCACACAGCAAGCAAGCGGTAGCAGTAGAATGTAACCCTGAAGAAACTGTCACTGTGTGCCTATCGCTATAAGTTAGATCACCCAAAATCATTAGGCAGCCGTTTGGGTAAGAATAGACTCTTGGGCTTTGTAGTGGCTTGACAGGTATGTACAAGTGGCTTGCATGGAAATCACATACATTTTAGGCATTAAAGCAAGAGATAGCACATTATCTTTGATGATAGAAACATTAGAGACCTAGTAAAATCATTATTCATTGGAGAATGGGTAAATGGGTACAAAAACACTATCTCGAATGTTTCTGATGCACAGTTCTCTTTGAAGATCTGTGTATACTTATATACATACCCACCCTTTCTCTACTTATTCTTTCAATCCTACATTTAACTCTTTAGAATTTAAACATAGCCTGTGTCCTTTGATTTGTTTTGCTTTGCATTTTGTTAGGGCACATTAAAAACTGCATTGGAAATGGAACATGGCTGGAGAGTGGCTCTACCATATAGTTTATATTTTTTAAACAGGTCAACAGATGGATATGTATTAGAATATTAAAATTTACTTCTCCAGTACCTTCACCTTTTTCCTGCTTATTTGAAGAAATGAGTGCAAGTCATTGGAGTCTCTTTGGTTGAGCAGTGCAAATAAATTTCTCTTGATGCACATGAGTTAAAATCAAGATGGTAGCTCTGTACGTTTCACTCTGTTAACTTTAAGACTTCTATTTCAAGTCTTTTACAGGTTAAAATACAAATTAATGTCCAGCAGTGTTTACTAGACAGCTTTCTGCAACACATCTATATTAGTTTCTGAATAAAAATTGTGCTAGATTCACCAAGTCCCCTCAAAAGTTGGACTTAACGTTTTTATAGTGGGGAAGGAGAGAGTGAAACTCTTGGTTTAATAATTCCATTTTGTATGAGTTTGTAGGAAGTGCTATAAATGGCCAGTTTTGAGTTTAAAAAGTGTAATTAAAAGCTCCAAAGTTAATGTAATCTTTTCATTTTCCGTTTTCTGAGACCTATAACATGGATAGTGGAGTTACTGCATCAGAGTCAGAATACAGTGGACATCTGTTTTTCTGTCTTTAAAGTAAAAATGGAACCCAAATTACCTTTAAGTTTCCTAAAATTCTAACATCATGTGCTTGGTGAACTTGCATCTACTTTTCAGGTAGGGAAATTAAGAACTCTGTTGTAAAACAAAATGTGTTTTGAGTATGATTTTTTTTGAGTATGATTTTACCACATGAATAGGATGATTGGATCGTAATGTTAATCTTCAAATTAGGACTTCCTGGGGGTGCCTGGGTGGCTCAGTTGGTTAAGCATCCAACTCTTGATTTTGGCTCAGGGTCATGAGATCAAGCCCTGTGTCCAGCTCCATGCTGGGTGTGGAGCCTGCCAAGATACTCTCTGGGATGACTGGGTGGCTCAGTCAGTTAAGCATCTGCCTTCAGCTCAGGTCATGATCCCAGGGTCCTGGGATCAAGTCCCGCATCGGGCTCCCTGCTCAGTGGGGAGCCTGCTTCTCCCTCTGCCTGCCTGTCTCTCTCTCCCCTTCTCTCTGACAAATAAATAAATAAAATCTCTCTAAAAAAAAAAGATACTCTCCCTCCCTCTCCCCTTCCCTCTCCCCCTCTCTCAAATAAATAAATAAGTCTGCTATTTTACCAGCAAAAATGGGTTTATACAAGAATAGCATATAATTGCAATTTGGGACATGTAAGCTATGGCAAACCATGGGCAAGTTCTGAGAACGAAGGAGTGGAAAGCTCTTTGATGGTGGTAGAAGTAAGGGTCTGTGATAAACAAAATGTCCATCGGAGTAAGCTGGGAGCTGATATTATAGTGGCTTCTCATTGGCTGAGTTGTGACAATCTCTCATTGGCTGGGGTCTTGCTGGGTGAGGAGAAAATCTTCCTCTTGCTGGAGTAGTTGAGTAGTAGCTAAATTATTAGAGACTTTCAAGGTAGGGTTCTTCCGGTTTGGTCTGCCATTTTCGACTAGTAGGGCCTGAGAGATCCCCCCCACTGGCCTTCTGATGCCATTTTGAATGAGGTTTCCTTTTATTAACTTTCTCACTAAACACTAGTGGTTCATGTTGTCTGTTCTGGACTGCCCACTTCCTTCATGAACTTTTATCACTCCATCTTCCTGCCAGCACTCAAGAAGTCTACAAGTTCTCTAGATTTCTTGCTTCATAAATTTTATTTGAATTCTGTTCTAGCCTGTAGTGTCTTGATTTATCCAGAATTTACTTCTTTTTATACTGTTGCTTTTCCTTTCTTTTGTTGATTTGCTCCTATTTTGTGTTTACTGGCAGAAGTAAATCACATACTGTTCATTTGTTTACAACTTTATTTCTAGCTGCCTCCTCCACCCTAACATTCGCTTTCTCTAATCTGGCCTTAAAATTTTCATTTTCTTTTCAGTTTACAGTTGATTTTTCCCATAAAGCTTTTGTGATACTACTGCCTTGTGGACCTGAGATATAATGGCATGGTATTATGATGATCTAATGCAATCAACTATTATGTGAACGAGGTGTTTTTCAGTGAATAACGGTATTTCTCAAGCATGTGTTACTCCATTTTGAATAATGGAAGGCATTTGGTGTCCTTCAATAGTAACAGTAGATGAAAGTGAAGATTTTACTGATCTAAGTTTATATGTTTTTTAAATGAATCCGAGAATAGCAGTTGTTGCAAGTGTTTAAATATAGCAAAGGAATTCCTTTATAGAAACACACAGACACACAAATACTCTTCCTGTGTGTGGATATTTTGTTCTTCATATCTTGCTAAACAATAAAAATTAACTGTTCAGTAACAAACCTTTGAATTCTGAGTGAGGAGTGGGTATATTTGAATATTTGTTAGTGTGTGCATGTGTCTATAGGCCGAAGGGTGTGGGGGGACCATGGGTGTACAGGATGAGTCCTCTATTCTCTCCCCTTTCTGCTCTTTTCCTTTTACTGGTGGGCCCTGAATTCTTTATTCTCTTAACCATGCATACACACCCAATGACAAACATTGACTGAGGACGTACATGGAATAGAAAAGGCTGGAGCCTAATGTGATCTATAAAAAGGACTCTGTTTCAGGATCAGAGTAAGGCCTACTAGTTATTTGGTTAAAAATGAAGTCCTTAATGGTTTCTGTCATAAATAGATACCTACGTGATTACAGGGTGTGGCATACTGGCAAAGAGTGGGAAAAACTGCCAACCACAGAATGGGTTTCTTTGAATGGTTTTTACAGGAGAGGTTAGAAGCATAAATAAATGCATGTATAATATAGAGGGGCACGTGGTGGCTTAGTCAGTTAAGCGTCTGACTTCAACTCAGGTCATGACCTCAGTGTCCTGGGATGGAGTTCCCTGTCAGGCTCCCCTGCTCAGCGGGGAGTCTGCTTCTCCCTCTGCCCTTCGCCCCACTCGTGCTCTAGCAGCTAGCTGTCAGGTTTTTAAGCTGAACTTGCTTCCCTTCATACCCCTCTGGTTGTCATGATCCCTCTCTTATTTCTTCTCTATAAAGTAGGCATGCCCTTCACCAGTGTGGGGAGGATTCAGTGAAGATTCAGGATCCCTTAACATCTAAGACTGTGGTGAAGGAAATAAAAGCTAGGCTGGGATTTCTCAAGATGTCTCTACCGTGGCGAGGTGGGTGGTGACCTTTGTGCCTGGCTCCCTGCTTTCCTTACCCAGAGGGAATTACTGCTCTTGTAAATATCCCCTGGTCAATATTCTTTTGTGAATCAACTGGTTATCAGAACTGCTAGGTTTCCACGTTGTCTTTTTCTAATTGCTGCTATGGCCCCTAGCCAGCCATTGCCTCTCTTGTGTCTTCATCTCTAAAATGTTGGGCTCTCCGAAGACTGGACTAGCTGATCTCCGCATGCCAAGTTCTAGACTTGGTATGTGACTTTCATCTTCTGGACAGTGAATGGCTGACCAAGCAGCAGCCCTCTGGTGCAGCTCCCCAGGCAGGGACGGGGCAGTGGAAGACATACATTTTTCTTATTTCCATTAATCCCTTCCGCCACATATCCTCACGTCAGGATTTCTTTTAGAAGGCAAGTGCTTCTTGGCTTCTCGCAAAACAATG
Source organism: Ailurus styani (assembly GCA_002007465.1). Classification (NCBI taxonomy): domain Eukaryota; kingdom Metazoa; phylum Chordata; class Mammalia; order Carnivora; family Ailuridae; genus Ailurus; species Ailurus styani. The sequence goes on from LNAC01000247.1 coordinate 1,968,444, forward strand.
TTTTGCTGTGTTAATTTAAGATGGATCGGCAACATATGGACTCTATTTTCCTCGAAATATCCATTGGTTTCAAAATGAAACAAACAAGAAGGACTTTGGCAAATGTTTTTTAAAAGTATTTAGAAACATAACCCAGACTTCCTGCGCCTATACCTTTCTATGAATGTTATGATTATGGTTCCCTTTTCTTTAAATCCTGAGGCCTGCAGTGTCCATGATTATATGCGCACTAAGGAACCAGTGGGTATAAGAGGACAGTCAGACTGTGTCATTAGAAGCATGCACCACATAGCGTGTCAACTTAAAAAAAAAATTCATAGCCAAAGCTAAAACAAGGAAATATCAGTCGAAATTAGTAATGTGTGATGATGCTAGAGGCAGACAAGGAACAATAGTCTTCTACTTATGTGTATTCTTATTTTTAAAGAGATTTTATTTTTAAGTAATCACGCCCAGCATGGGGCTTGAACTCACAACCCCGAGATCAAGAGTCACACGCTCCACTGACCGAGCCAGCCAGGTGCCCTTATATCTGTCTATTCTTAATTAATCTTGAATCCCTAACAGGCTTTTCATCGAAATTTCTGTTTTTGGCCTCTGCATAGCGACCCTTGTTTGTAAGAGGTTACTTAGTTTTCTCCTAGCTACAGCCTAACCTTTTCTGGCTGAAGCCTTTAGAAAATGAATTATTTCATAGCATCATTTGCCTTCCTTTATAGCCGGAGTGTTTGGGAAACTCCGAAGAAAAGAACTCAGGTTGCAAAGCCGGGCAGAATCCCTCTTACTTTTATCATATCAGTCAGAGTGTTGGTTTCTCTAAAGGGATCAATGTCGTTTATCTGTTGGAGCACATTAAACCCCTGACTAAAGGATTTAGGCTAGTGTTTTCCCTTCGAGAAAGGAATTACACAGCCATACAAATCAGCAGAGTAAGAGGTTAAAGGCATTTTATGGACTGACTCATTCATTCATTCATTCATTCATTCATTCATTCATTCATTCATTCTGCATTATCCGCTGCCTTCTCTCTTGCACAGGAGACAAAGCAAATGAACAGTGGCCACCATACTGTGCCCTTCATACAGAAGTGCTCAGGATGCTGGGAATTCAAGCAAGGAGGGACTCCGTGCCATCAGGGGAGGTTGTTCAGAGTGGATTTACTCTTTGAAATCCGAGGGCCCATTCACTGGGAAGAATCAGTTAGGAACGGCATCCCAGCAGGTAGAAACAGATTGTGCCGAAGCACAGCAGTGTGAAAGGGGTCCAGGCCAACTTTGGAAAGAAGGGAATTTCGGCCTGTGGAGCCACTGGCTTGGTGGCAGAAATGTAGATCGTCTGGGGGACAGGGTTCCCCGACACAGGAGAAGCAGTAGACCTTTGATTATTTCTCTCAGAAAAAATACAAATCTTGTTCAAGTACATGTTTCACTGTAACCCTCTGACTTTCTACACGGAGCTTTCTTGACTCATCTGTGTGGAGACACAGGTGTCAGTAAAAGTTATCGGTGGCAGTCACATAGACCGTCACCAACTCCTACTCACCCTTGAAGACCCGGCTGGAAGGGTTCCCGTGTGAGGAAGTCCCTCTTGATCCCTGCCTGCTGCTACACTCATGTGGCACTTAGCCTGCGTGACGAGTATTCCTTTTTAAAATGGCCTTGTCGGGGCGCCTGGGTGGCTCAGTGGGTTAAAGCCTCTGCTTTCGGCTCAGGTCATGATCTCAGGGTCCTCGGATCGAGCCCCGCATCGGGCTCTCTGCTCAGCGGAGAGCCTGCTTCCTCCTCTCTCTCTCTGCCTGCCTCTCTGCCTACTTGTAATCTCTCTCTCTCTCTGTCAAATAAGTAAATAAAATCTTTTAATAAAAAAAATAAAATAAAATAAAAATAAAATAAAATGGCCTTGTCTTCCGCCTCAGTCTGGCCTGTGTGTCTGGTTCACTGCTGGATCTCCAGGCCCGACAGTAGTGCCCAGTCCCTAGGAGGAGCTCCATAAGCAAGTTCTGAATGTACAAAAGAATCGGCATGAAGCCCACTAAAGTTCTGTGAAGGCTGCAGGTAGAGCCCTGAGTGTACATGCGAAAAAGTAAAAACCTTTTGGCCTTAAGAGCACCTGGAAGTAATACAGTTTGAGGCTTCCTCGCAAGACACGACTCCAAGGCACCAAGCAGAAGGGGTTTGGTTTCCCGAGGTCACTTCCCAGATAGACCTGCCTGAGACTGTTTTGTGGTCTACAGGTTTCTTTTTTTCCCCTTTGCTGTGATTTTCACCAACGACAAATATGGCAATGGGATGCTAAACTGAGCTATATTAGATCAGCTAGAAATCTTTTAGGCTCTCAAAGCATGGGTATTACATATTCAAAACAGGACCTAATGTTTCAGAGCTTCATATTCTACTATAATTATATGGTTCAATGCAAGTGATTATATCTCTTCTTCAGTAACGGGCTGAAAAGTTTTGGTTTGCTGGTTCCCTCATAATTTACTGCCTAGGTATAATAGGCCAGTCTTGCGGAAAAAAAGATGATAAATGATGCTGGCTAGGATTCATAGATTTATTAAATTTCTATCAAACAGTGCAACAAAAAAAATCTGCTTAAGTTAGAAATGGGCTCAAATTTTTTAATCAAAATTCATGAGTCCTGATGCTTGGTTCAGTAGGTCCAAGGAAGGCTTGAATTGAAGACTGATTAAAGAAAATAAAAGGCTTATTTGAAGTAATTTTTCAATGACGGCTTTTAATTGGATGTTAAATCAAATTCTTATCTGCCTTTCTGCAGATAGCACATTATATAAAATACAGTTAGTGGCACTACCACTGTAACGGATACACTGAATAACAATTGACTTCTCACTTTACGCCGAGAGGGGAGAAGGGCTGTGGTTGTCAGCCTGTCAGAAATTAAGTATGTAAATTAATGCTTAAGTGTGTGAATATGAATATGATTTACAAGAGGCTGGGAGTGTTGTTGGGGGAAAATACGGAGGTTTTTCTTTCCCCTGCAAGGTTAACAAGTGCTCGGTGACCTTTTCCAGGCGGCGTGCGGGTGTGGGCGCCTCAGCGCAGGGGGCCCACGTGTGCATTTTGCCGCTGAGCTCTGGCCAGGCGCTGGAACACTCTCGAAGAGCAAATAGTGGACTCATTTTCTCATGTCCCTTTCTGCCATCCATGAATGTCAGCCCATAAAGGCAATTTCATTAGCATTTCCTCATTTTCCAATAGAAGCCATTGGTGTGGCTGGATCTTGGGCCCTCATCCTGCCTCTGCAGGGGACGGGTGTGCTGTGCCTCTTGGAGGGAGGGGGCTGCCAGTGGGGGAGCACTCGGGGAGCACCCCAGTTACCATATGGGAGCACTGGAGGCCCTGTTGGGGTTTGGGAACCACGGCAGGCTTTCCTGGAAAAGAGTGTTCCCTTCTGGAGGTTGCCTTTGGGGGAGGGGAGGAACAAATGCCTCTTTCACAGCTCACTTAGGTGGCAGTGGTTTGCAGGAGTTAATGGAACTTTCTCGCAAATGCTGAGTTAACTCCCAGGATAGCGTTTACGGATTGAGGGAATGGGGTTTGCATAGGCTGGTTTTCTCATATACATTTTTAATGGTAGATCTTTAGTAGACAGCTCATTAATTTCATGGTTCTTTATTGCCAAGAATAATATCCTGTAGGCTTGGGAAAAGTTTCTCCCATTTTTGTTCTGATTTTTGGAGGAACTGTAAAAGCTGTGCTTCACAGAATTTTAACAGGGGAAACCCTGGTATATAGCTCGGATCCAAATACATCTTCATTTCCCTGTTACCCTAAATAGAATTGCATGTGTACTGGCTTTCCGTGTTTGAAATTACACACAATGTAGTCATTTTGCTGCTTGAAAATTATTCAACCTAGTGCAATTTATGTTGCCCGACTAGATAGTCGTTTTTTTTATTACATGTTTTGTTGACCTTTTTTAAGAGCAGACTTTAGTTTAATCGTCTGATTCTGAATTTCGTTAACATTAATACTTACATCTGCTACATATTGAGCACCTACTTTGGGCCAGGCCAGTCACTTTATTTTTAAAGGTTTTATTTATTTGAGGGGGGGCACAAGAGGAGGAGGTAAAGGGAAAGGGAGAGGCAGACTCCCCACTGAACAGGGGCCCCAGCTGAAGGCAGATGCTTAAACCCTGAGCCACCCAGGCACCCCCCCCCCCGGCCGGTCACTTTAGATTGCTGGTCACAATAACCCGAGGCCAGTGCTGGGGCCCCCAGGAACGGCCCGAGGCCACTGGCCAGTGCTTGAAGTGACCAAACCCGGCATTGCAGCCCCACATGGGCTGACCCCAGATCTAAAGTGCTGCTGCACAAGGCCCCATGCTTTTCTCCCTCAAATCTTTGCCATTCTGCCAAGGTAGCTGGCCTGAAGCCCATTTTATAGATGAAGAGGCTGAGGCTGGGGAAGGTGAAATTATCAAGCATGTGACAGTGAAGGGGCTGATGTGCAATCTGAGTCAAGGTCTCTCTATTTCCTCCCTGCGGCCCTTCTTCCTGCCCTCCTTTCCCCGCAGGTACGATCTCCACCATGAGGCCAAACGCCTACAGCCCCGATTCTCGCCCTTCCACAGACCTCATCTTTTTTGAGTTTACTTTTGCAAGGGGCAAGCAGGTACCACAGTTCCCCATCTTCTCTCAAAAACTGTCCCTGTGACATTGTGTTCTCTTGGTTCTCAGTGCCCTCCATCCACCACCACCCCCCATTTGTCATCCGACGTCTCTCCCTTACATGCTCCAGCCTGGGCCGGGGGGGGGGGGGGTCCGTGTTTTGATCTTGAGCTAACTCGGTCAGCAGATTTATTCATTCCCAGAGCTTCCACGCTCTCCACCACGTATGCCTACCTGCACTTCCTCTCCCAAGAGCCCCTTCCCACACCTCTGGCTGTCCGCTGCCTGCACCAGATTTGGATTTAAATCTAGATCCTCCAAGGTGCTTGCTGTGTGACCTCCGGAAAGTCAATGAACATTTGTAAGCCTAGTTTTCTCATTTGTCAACCAGGAAGAGTCATAGTGCCCCCACAGAGTGTTTGCCAGGACTAAAACCAAAGTAAGGGAGGTAGAGGACTGAGCACAGTGTCTGGCATGTGACCCACCCTTAGCCAATGGGAGCTGTTGTTACTGGTATCAGCTTCCTCCTTGGCCACCTATCACAGCCAGCCTTGCAGTTCATTTTTAACGGCTGCCTCCTGCCTCCCTGAGAGACCACGAGCGCCTTGGACTATAGGTATCTATCAGTGTAGCTCAATAAAAAGGCAGACCCTTGACTCCTCTTTCAGTGGCCAGCATTTACAGTAGTTCGTTTTCATTCCGTGAGCCGAGTGGAACAATTTGTGCTTATTTCAAAATTCTCCAGTGTTTACAGACTGTAACTGAAACCACATAAGGATACCACGGTGAGAACACAGCTAATAATTCTGTGCTAACAATATTGTCTAATATTTGAAGGAAAGAGCCAGTGTGAGTAGAGAAATTGATAATTTCACCAACATTTATGATGAAGTTAGTGACTTGGTTTGTCCAAGTGCAGCCAGGTGACAGTCGTGGGTTGGAACCGTTGTAGACAGTGGAAGACCAGCCGTCTTCTGCAATGAGTTCATTAGCCTCATTCTGATGTACGTGAGAGCTAGATCATTCACTCTGTGCATTGTGCTGTTCTCCAAAAGAGGGGGTAGCCTTGGGAATGAGGAGGGCATGGCACTTCCAGAGCATTTCGGGGTTCCTAGATTCATAAAGCAGTTATGCATACCTCTAACATGCCCTACTCTGGAGGACAGGGCATGTGTTCTGGGCAAGTTGTGTGTGTGTGTGTGTGTGTGTGTGTGTGTGTGTGTGTGTGTACACCAGTACAGGCCGGGAGCTTATGAATCCCAAGTCTATGTTGTCTTGGGTAGCCTAGTGTCAGGTGTTTAAATTACTATAGTATTGACACCTGTCACCCTTTCTTAACTAGGCCTATTGGATTCTGCTCCTTTCCGTGACATGACTTGTCTGTTCTCCATGCTTTGTTTTTTTTTAGATTTATTTATTTAAGTAATCTCTACATCCAGCCAGGGGCTCGAACCCACAACCCCAAAATCAAGAGTCACATGTTCTTCTGACAGAGCCAGCCAGGCGCTCCTGTCCTCCATGCCTTTTTAAAAAGTTTTATTTTATTTATTGATTTTTTTCAGGGTGGTGGGGCAGAAGGAGGGGGAGGGAGAGAATCTCAAGCAGGCTTCACACCTGGCACAGAGGTGGATGCAGGGTTTGATCTCACGACCCTGAGATCATGACCTGAGCTGAAATCAAGAGTGAGATGCTCAACCAACTGACCCCGCCAGGTGCCCCTGTCCTCCATGCCTTTAAGTCTGCTCTTCCCACGGCTAGGAATGCCACCCTCCCTCTTCCCTGCTAATTCATAACCAACCCCATTGTCCAAATACAACAGAGCCAACAAATGACTGTGTGAACTTTGGGGTTTCTTGTTTTCTGATGCCAGGCTGTCCACCTACCCCTGCGTGTCCAGTATTCAACACACTGTCTTGAAACTAGGATGAGCTCTCTGAATGTTTACAGATGGAAGGAAGGAAGAGAGGTAGGAGAGGTAGGGAGAAGGAGCGGGAGATAAGCAGAAGGGGGGCAGTTTAGTGAAACTGCTGGGGAATCCAGCAACTCATTAATAATCTGACTACGGAGTTTGTGCATCTAGTTTTATTCCTGAATAGCATCCCAATTAAAAAAATTGGATTCCAAGTGAGAGAATGTCATGGTCACATTAGTACTGAACGAGCCAGAGCACGTCCCTGATTTAATTATATTATGTGAAAATCTAAGTAGTGATGTAAGAACATATCCCTTTTGGGGCATTTGCTGTTTTTTAATTTAACGTTTGGGGCAGCTGAAACCATCTCCTCAATAAAGCGGTATTATCTGGTGAACACCCTAATGAACATTGGCAGAAATTCATGTTTTTCTTTTAACTGCATAGAAGAAAAATAGTATGTTACTTGTGCAGATATGTTTCTAATTATAGCTTTTGCATTATACTGTTTTAATTGTCTTCTTAAATGCAGTGTTTGACATTCTGCCAAGAAGTGCTCAGTGATTTCTTCATTGAGCACAGGATTTTTAGACATCGACTCCACTTCTTAAAACTGTACGTTTTAACCACATTAAAATCTCCCCTTTCTTCCTAGAGCCACATTGCTGCTTGTACTCCTCCTTTCCCAAGGTACCTCATCCCCTGGGCCTGAATGCCAAGGCCAAAGTCAGGGGAGTATGAATGTTCGTAAGGCTCCCTTCTCCTTTTTCAGCTCTGAGACCTTGGGGATGTTGTGAGGATATAGCTGTTGTGAGGGGGAGGAAATAGGATTAAATGAAATGAAACCGTACCAGAATCACTCAACTCCACATTTTTATAGTATGCATAATCTGCTTTTTTTTCTTCCTGGAAGTCATGAAGGATGTTCTTTATTTCTTGTTTTACAAAAATAGCTGCCTCCGGGTGTTGATAATGCTAGTTTAAATTCTTCAAAAGAATCCGTGAATTGTAACTGCTCCGATAGTTCTGTGGATATTTTTAAGTTTGGGTTTTTTTGCTCAGAAAATGATACACTGTGGGGTGAATTTTATGCGCAATTATATATGGCTGGAGGAAACTTTTGAGGCAAGAGCATAATGGATTTAGGAGACCGCCCCTGATAATCTGGCCCAGCTGATTTCGTGACACGTGCATCTGGTCCCACACACTTTGGCACACCTTCATATATCTCATGAAACCAGTTGTGACCCATTTTTCATGTAATAGTTTTTCTGATTTCTATGGTTGGCAAAACAGCAACACTGCGTCTTTTGAGGGAAGATACTACCAGCTCTGCCTGGGTCTCCTGGAGCTCTCATGTGTACCCTGCATTTTGGAGTGGTGGAGAGGCTGCTTTTCCTTGCTGCTTAGGACCAGGATGGCTTGGAGACACCGAAATTCCAGTCAGTGCCCTGACGTGACAGCGTCCCACAGACCACTGATAAAAGAGGCCACGTGGAGAGCATGTTGTTTCCCGTGGCTCCCCATTCCAGGGCACCCACCACCACCTGGTCTGCCGCTCAGCCTTCCAAACCTCTCTCCCACTCCTTCTGGATAAATCTTACCTCCTGATCTTCCTGCAGGCATCTAGCTAAGATGTATGTAATTAACTCCACAGTATCTCTAGATTGAAGCAAGCTCTTCTTTTGCCCACGAATGGACAGTGTGATAGCAGGCCTTTTGGTTCTGGTCAAGAGCTCCCCATCCAGTTCATCAGGGCTACGATCGAGAGTAGACCAGGAAAGCAGAAAGCACAACTGGAAGCCTCCAAAATCACAGTATCTAGCAAAATTATGTTCCAAATCCTATTAAAAGAGCACGGATGTACAACACACATCGATTTTACAAGAGACCTCATTATGCCACATATAATATGCAACACACATGAGCAACTGTACTATTAAGACTTTTTATCTCTGTTAATCTAATAAGCTAACTCTAATAAGCATTAATTCAACATTTAATTACCAATAATTGTGTTTGGCTTCCTAGAATTCTAAGGAACTTTTGGCGATTGATTTGCTTTTTCACATCTCTTAAAAGTCTTTTTCTGGGAAATGTGAGCTGATATCTTTTGTTTCCTCTTTAATGAATTTCCCCATAGGAAAGACCATCCGTACCAATGCCTTGCCTTTAGAACTGCTGTAATGTGTGTACCCAGGCTCCAGAAATAGCCATTGTTGGACTGAAACCTCTAGAGGCCTCACAAGGAATTCCATGATAAAAGCCTGGGGACCAGAATCCTCTCGGTTCTCTTACTGTCTCAGTTTTGTGCCTCTCTGCAAAACAAACACACACCTCTCTCTCTCTCAAAAAAAAAATCAGCTATGTGTCTGAAGCACCCAGAAATCACAAAATGTCCCAGAGTGGTGGCCAAAGAAGGTATGAAACAAGAAGATTTCTTTTTTGCCCTAAGGATACAGGGGCCATTTATGGGCTCCCAGTACGGATGCAAGCATCTGACCTTAGTGCCACTGATGAAATTAGCCACCATTGACCTCTTCTTCCTGCTTTGCCCCTTCCCCCATTTCCTTTTCAGCACCAGCAAGACAGAGAGCCCTGCTAGAAAATCCATTCAGCCTTTGGGTATGGATTCTGCATTGTTGGAGGGACAGTTGGACACTGTTGATGGGGAGTGTGTTGGCTGCCGAAAAGTGGTGACTCTTCTTTCCCACAGACAGACTGTTCCATTTAAATGCACTGTTTAAATGGAATACTGTGCATTCCCTGCCCTCCAGAAGCTCATCGTCTATTAGGAGGACTAAGAGAAATACACAAAGAAGTGTAATGACATCAGTAACAGCATCTTTCTGGGCTGCGTACAAATCAGATGACGGCATGAACAGGCTGATGGCATTCACTGTCTCACACATGAGGATTTTCACGTTGGTGATAGTGGCGATGATGTTTTTGCAATTGGCAGAGCAAGTTTGGCAGTTAAGGGGATAGATAAATAGTTGAAACTTCCTGGTTGCTTTCTATCTCGGCATCAGGCTATTGCTTTACCTGCACTCAAACCAGAAACTCCCGTGTTCAGTCAGTTCTTCCCATACTGTAGTTTTGGCCCTATCTTGATCATTACTGAAACTGCTTTTGTCACTTTTATTTTCAAATCATGGTGATGCTGAAGCAGTTCAGTGCTTTGTCTGTGCTTAATTATGATACTTAGTTACAGAAAAATGTTTCTGTTTTTTCCAGCCTACCTTAATCAAAGCCTTTGGTCTTGACCTCCCAGCTCTGAATCATGTTGTATTTGCTCCTCAACAAAATAGCAGAGGGGTTCCTGCTTAGGTTACACTAAATCTCAAACCGATGAGGGGTGATAGGTTCTGCAGTGAGGTGGAATTACCTGTGGTCGGATTTTTGCCTCTATGGGCCAAATTTAAACACACAGGCAGAAAGATACAGGAGGTCACTGCACATGGGCATATAGTCTGAAATGAGGTCACAGCACCATGGCGACAGCACCTTATTCTTTAGGTAAGGGAAGCATATCAAATTTTCCAACAACAAAACCCAAAATAGCCAAACATCATTAAAGCTATTCTACAGTAAAATACCTGTGTATATATTTATATTTGTGTGTGTCATATATTATTAAATATATATATATATATTTAATAAAGATACAATACTTTTGTACATATCTGTCCATGTCTGTCTACCATGCCATCTTAGGAGATGTTTCCCAAATTTTGCTTGGAACTCCTGAACACCTTCTCTTAAACAAACATGCTGTTGTTCATCTGAGCCTTTTGTTCCTTCAAAAAAAAAAAAAAACAACAAACCACTGAAGCAGAACAGCTGACATTAAAACATGGGCAAGTTTTAGTGTTTGTGATTAGTGATTATTTACAAGTTTGACAGACTGAAATTGACCAGCAAAGTATGTAAAGAGAGTGGGCTTGTATCTGCGAGGAGCTGTGCAGGGTAGGGGATTAGCATAGACCAGGCATTAGAATATGACAGCCTGTATTTACATCCACGCTATTTCATACTAGTGTGAGCAAGATCGTCAACTGCCCCCAGTCTCATTTTCATTATGTATAAAGTGCAGATAATAATATTGCCTACCTTAGAGGGTCAGTAAGGATCACATGGAATGAAACATGTGAAGTGCTTCACACAAAAGGTTAGTTATGTTGTTTATATACCGACATTTAAACAGAGCGGTCTTGGTGGAAGAACAGAGCTGGCTAGGGTTGGTGGAAGGCAAGAACAGTTAGCTGCTGAATACAGTAATGCGGGCCCTTTGCAGACCTTGAACTGGCACAATTTCATATGAGAGAGTTCACTGTGCTTTTCCTCTTTGCCGGTGAAAGATGAGAATTTTGAATTTTATGCCTTTGTGATGTGAAGATTTCATTCAATAGTGCTTATTCACGCCCTTTGTAATTTATGAACAATCGACTTATTTATTTGACAGAAAAAAGGCAGTTCAAGAACTGACTGATTTCTCTCTGTTATCTTGATCCTGGTAAATCAGAGCCTTCAGTCACTGTGTGTGAACAGTACTGAAACCTGCCCAGGCATGATCACCAAAAGTATAGTTTTGAATTTTAAATATAAAATAAATAAAACTGATGCTTTGCTGTGAAAAATTCCTCACTCACTGGATGATTAGATAGATAGGTAGGTAGATAGATAGATAGATAGATAGATAGATAGATAGATAGATAGATAGATAGATAGATAGAATTTATTTTTAAGTCATCTCTACACCCAACATGGGGCTTAAACTTACAACCCTGAGATCAAGAGTCATATGTTCCACTGGGTGGTGTTCAGGGAGTGACCACGTGACATGGAATCAACAAAAGGGTCAGAAGACCTGAATTCTTGTCCTCTGCAGAGGGAAATCATGTGTAGAAGTTGACCTATTTAGGAAATTTTGTTCTCTAACCGTCTTGCCTTGGGGTCTAACTTTCTGGTTGTGGCCAATAGTATATCACATTTATTTGATATAGAGCAGGGGTTTACCCTTGCTGCAGATACCTGTTTTTGCAAATAAAGTTTTATCAGCACACAAACATGCCCATTTCTTGACTCTTGTCTGTGATTGCTTTTGTTGGTTGCCTTAGGTGCCCCAAAATAAGACTTATTTGTAGATTCTTAAGGAATAGGGGCACTCATATATTTGATAGACGTTTTTGTGGTTTTGTTTGGTTTTGGGGGTGATTCCTTGGCAGACATTTCCAATAACTTATTTTAATAAAAATAATAGAAGTTGATTATGGACAAGCGGGAAACTACAGGAAAGTATAAAGAATAGAATGAAAAAAAAGAATAGAATGAAAATTACCTATAATCTTAACAACTAGCAATGACCACTATAGACATCTCCGTGATCTCTCTCTCTCTCTTCATTCGGTTATTCATCTCCTCCAAACAGAATCATATTGTGTATGCAATTTTCTGTCATGCTTTTTTGAGCATTCTCTCTTATCATTAATTTTTAAAACTTTATTTTAGGGGCAGATAGTGTAATATTATGGAACATGATTACATCGTATTTTATTTAACCATCCCCCCTTTGTTGAACATTTAGACTTTCCATTCTTTGGCACAGTAAATAGAACTTCAGTAAATAGTATTATGCATGAGTCATTTCATGCACGTCGGGCTTTTTTCCCTTAGGAGAAAATCCTAGAAGTGGAATTATTGGATCAGGGGGTGTGGGCATTTTTAAGGCTGCTGGTATTTGTTGCTGAATGTCCTCCAGTGGGATGAGAGATTGTCAGTATCCCCTACCCGTCCTTGACTGGCATCGTTAGGTGCCATCACTTTGAAAGTTTTGCTGTTTCGAAAGTTTACACATATCATTTTGAAATGTATGTCAACAAAATATTTTCCCTTACCTCTCCATTGGCTATTGTTCAGGCATCTGGAGATGTTCTGACAGGTAAGGCTGAGTCTTTGCCGTCCAGGAGGTTTTGTGGGAAAAGAGGTTTCTCAAAGTAGGCACACCATATCTCTCTTCTGAGTCTAGGACCAGGCAATGATTCAGGTCTCGCTGCTGGGGAAAGAGTATGTTCTTGGTAGGAAGACCAACAATCTTGAACAACTACTACTTCTTCTTCTTCTTCTTCTTCTTCTTCTTCTTCTTCTTCTTTTCTTCTTCTTCTTCTTTCTTCTTCTTCTTCTTCTTCTTCTTCTTCTTCTTCTTCTTCTTCTTCTTCTTCTTCTTCTTTTCTTCTTCTTCTTCTTCTTCTTCTTCTTCTTCTTTTTGCTTTGAGAGAGAGAGAGGGAGCACGCTTGCACACATGCACACACAAGCAGCAGGGGAAGGGCAGAGGGAAAGGGAAAGAGAGAATCTTAAGCAGACTCCATGCTCAGCACTGAGCCCAACTCAGGGCTCCATCTCAGAGATCATGACCTGATGCTTCACTGACTGAGCTCCCCAGATGCACACGCACTCCCATCCTGCACTCTGCTCAACTGGGCAGTCCCAAGACAGTTGCTCACTCTGTTCTGCTTGGTGTCACTCAGACATAGAACTTGAATCCTGGATATGTTAGATAGGGGATTTGAAATGTGAGGGAGTCTTTACAGAAAGCTACATCTCCGTGAAAGAGTCTTTCCTTTGGTTCACATGATCCTTGAAGATATTTACAAAATTGTAAGTCATTCTGCTTTCAAAGCTTTGAAAAGTTTGAGTACTGGACTTAGTTATCTGCATATCTTATTTCTTTTGAACTATGGGGGAAGAAAACCACATTTAAACCCAAACCAGAAAGAAGGAAGGGTTTTGCTCCTTAAGAAATACTGCGAAATGAGTTCAAGGATTGTTAGTGAGATAAGAAGGTATGAATGCAGCGTGACAACGAGGGCACAATGTATTCAGAGAAGCAAAGTGGTTCTGAAAATGACATTTTCTGACATAGTTCTCAGCTGACATTATTGTAACTACAGAAAGCACTGTGCGTAGATGGTGTTGATTCCAAATCACAGGAGGGGAAGTTGAGGGTGGAGACTTTTTTCATTATCTTTTGAGGATGGAAGGATAATTATATTATCCCAGGGATAGTTTTGTTAATGGAAATACCTCCAACCTTCCCTATATCCATCATAAATAGACTCCGATAGTTTCAAGGACACTGATCTTGCCTCCCACTCCACTTCACCTGGGTACCGTGATTATGAGAACGTGCGAGAAACCCAAGCCACACTCAGGCTGGGATGAGAATCATTGCCCCACCAAGCGAATCCAGTAATTTCATCAACTTCTTAGTCACGTTGTGGGGGGAGAAAAAAGAACCTGTGAAGAGCCTTTCTTGATACTTGTGTTTTGAGCCGCAGGTGGAGACAATAGAGGAGAAAATTCGCCTGAACGAGCATACCCATTTTTTTTTTGAACATACCCATTTTTGTACGAAAGTCAGCTGCTGCAGAGCCGATTTTACTGTTTCCATAATAATAAATGGCATTTTAAAGTTAAAAACAAAACACCGAAATGAAGCCATTTGTTATTTTCTTTGTTCCAATGTGTCATAGTTGGACTTTTGACTGGATTGGAAACACAGCTGCCTCCCAAGCTCTGGCCTGGTATGTCAGGTTTACTAACCAGAGCCTCCGACCTGGCCAAACCAGGATTTAGAACAGAAACAGTGGCACAGCTCTTGGCATCTGTGAAGCAGCATTGACCGGAGCTGTGTAAAAAGCCCAAGTGGAATTTTCTGTGGGCCTCCTTTCAAAGGAATCCAGTTCCTGCCTGTACTACCTGATTCCAGAGAGCAGCATAAAGGACAGATGAGAAATGTTCCCTTTCTTCCTTCCTTTCTGACAGAATTCACAAAAATATCCTCAGGCTTTCAGTGGTGTCTCCGTGGCTCCTCAGGAGGAGAGATGGCCCTCAGGCCTTGTGGAGAATCTCTGTGGGGAGAGAGGCCACGCTTGCACCCGGGCTCACTGCACAGATCGTTGAAGGGCCAGCTGTTTGTTGCTGAGAAGAAGCAAAATCACTGAGAATAAATGGGGACTTTTCCATGTGTAGAAGAGTGAAACACTCTGAAACATAGACCTTGGGTGCACACCTAGACTTTATATCCTTCATCTTCTGGAACACTTAGAGCACTTTCAGAGTGCCTTTAACAAGGCGTTGTTGGTTGGAGGGTTTGTCAATAGAGTAGAATAAAGGCCTCTGCAACTCTTATGAAAGTTTGAAGTCATTTCTTCAGAACATAAATGTGCAGGATTTTATAATGTGCGTGTATTAACCTGACATTCAGTCCCAAGCCTGCAATGATCACTCCTTAGTGCCTCGATTTGCTGATTGAGGATTGAAGTGGAACTCATCTGCTTCTGGCTCTTTCCATGTTACCTCATGCATCCACTGCTTCTAGGTGTTCTGGCTTCAGTTTCCTTATATGTAAAATGAGCCTTATGTATTCCGACCACTTGGTGGGTTTGTGCGGGCCATCAAGAGCCATAGCGTGTTGGCTGGGCTGAAGGGCCAGGGGTTAGAGCTCCAACTGCAGTTGAAATAATCAGCTATTTGGAGACTTTCAGAGATTGTAGTATTTTTTTTTATCATTTTCATCTCTTCTTTCAAAGTGTTTTTGGGTATTTTACAGTTTGAGGAAACAGTCATTGTGCTTATAGCTGAGTCCTGTGTGTATACGTGGGGGGAAGAGAGACATCAAACCACAGAATGATAGAGAAAGGGGACGATCGTGATGGCGTATCACTCAACTGAAAGCGACTACTGTCCAGTCTATCGCGGACTTCCTGTCCAGTTCAAGGCCTGACCATTAGGTCAGTTCCCTCCGATTCACGAGGCTCTCCAGACTGCAGACTCATTCACTGAAAGTGAACACTACAGTTTTCTGCAGGTTTAGACTTTGTTAGCTCCGATTATGCTGATTCTCTGCCGATTATGACTCACGCCATAGGACTTTTAATATCAGGGTGCTGCTTGGGCATGGCCCATTGTGTCATTTAGAATCTTATTAGGAAGATCTGGAAGAAAAAGTTGTCTCAGATCTCCATCCACGCAGAGGGCTCTTCCTTAGCATCTAGTGGGCCCCTTCTAATTTTATGTGCCCTCTCCCTCTCCTAACTTCTCAGGGACCCCTCTTTGCTCTGCCTGCCAGGAACTGGCTCCTCCTTCTTGACCCCCCTGTAGTAAGTATCCAGGATTTTACAGAAAGCATTTGGGGTACTAAATCTTGCCCTAATCCTACTATCCTTATTCCTTGCATTCTTATATCATTGTATTAGGTTTATTTCCACAGGCTGCCTCACATCTGTTTTGTGATAGGCCAGGGCTGAACTTGGAAAGGATAAAAGAAAAGTGTATGGGAGGGTACAAGATCACTGACCTTCATAGGCTAGGCTGATGAGGCTTTTTCTGGATAACCTACTTCTGGAACTCTGGGTGTGCTGTGCTGAATTACTTTATATTTTCAAATACATGTACCATGGCCCTTTGCAGAACAACAAACACTGACCTTAAAAAAACAAACAAGAAAGCAAAACAAAACAAAACAAAAAACCCAAAAAAACCCTTTTTTTAGGATTGAGACCCGCAAAGCATTTTATAGGCTAAAGACTTCTAGACTTCACTGTATGCTCCTGGTAAAAACTTTTCTTGTACTTGGCATGGTGCTGGACACTCAGAACATATTTGCTGAATTGAATTCTGCTGCAGATTTGACCTAAGGAGTAGAAACCCAAACCTAAAATCTTGGTCCCTAAGATATGTGTTAAACCACAGCCTGGCTTATAGTGCAGGATTCTGGAATCCGTATTCAGTGACGCCATACCCCAGACACTCACTACAGGGCTGATTAGCTATTTTTCACTTCTCATCACCAGATTATTTTTGTTAAATAGCAAGGTAGGAAATTAATAAGAGAAATTGAGGATGAATGCAGGGGTGCTCAAGTTCTGCAGCTCCAGATAGACAGCTCTGAATCTCAAGAGATCATTTTTTTATCTTTACCACTGCCTTGATAGTGGTTCCGGTTGGCAGCATAGCATGCGAAAGGTTTCACCCAATAAAGGAATTTGCTCAGGGAATAAACTAACAACCATATGGTTTTCCTGGGAGCAGAGGGAATAATTAGAGCAATAACTTTTAGAGACTTGATTTCAGAAAAGTTCATGCTTTAATATTCAAATAATAATTACATTAATCTGTAGATTAGTCAGCTGAAATTTTAAATGCTTTGGCACAAGCTTAATGAGGATTGTCCTAATGGTGCCAAAAAGAAATCTTATGGTCGCCTTTTAAATACCAAAGAAATTCCCCATTGTTGTGATAAAATACAGATGTGGCTTCGAAAGGAACTTGCATAGTGAGCAGAAATAGAATATATAATTAGAACAAAGAGGTCTTAAATCAAATTAATCTTCATCTGACAGGAACAGTTACATTTACATCATTGAGTGCAAAGTCATAGCCAAAATTGAAATTAGAAACAGATAATTATGATAAGAGAGGACACTTATGCTGACTTTTCTCGTGCATAATTGGAAAGCATACAAAATGCAATGCTTGTTCTAATTAGAATTAGCATTAAAAGATGCCAGTTTTGATGAATTCTGGGTTTCGCTATAAAGTAAGTTGTTTAAATAATTGGACTATGGACATGCAAATTTATTGGCCTGTTTGTTCACAATCAGAATAGGATGCTAATTTAAGAATACAACTTTAATAGTAGCAGCGATGACTTATGTTAATTTCTTTTGTCAGTGGCATATTGTAATTTTTTTGGTTTCATTTTGTTTTGGTTTTGGAGAGTCTGATTTTATTCTTAAAACCTGCCTTTTGTTTCCTTTCGCAAAGCCTCTTTTTGCATGTGTGCCTGCCTATAAGTGTGCCTTATAGAAACAGAAGACCCACTTGTTCACTTGGCACGCACGAGTTTGTGACATGAAACTCTTGGTGACGTTTCACAAATGCAGATGTCAAAAGACTTTGTGATATGGTTCTGTTATTTCATCTTGAAGCTGAAATTTGCTATTTCTGAATGATTGCACTCAAAGGGAAAATTTGCTTCTCATTGACGGATCCTTCTGAAACACTTGTTCCTGAATTCCTTACTAGAATCAGTCTCTTCGACTGAGGGAAGGACCTGTGCAGTGATCCTGGCAGTTGAGAGAGGCAGGGGGAGGTGTTGGTCCACATTCTGGGCCTTCGAACAGGGCCCAGGAAGTCATTACTCTATGGGACACACTTTGCCACTCTGTATTCACCACTTTTCCTGATCTCTTGCCCTGTTTCTCTTTACTTCTTTCCTTTTCCTTCTTCTGAGGTGAAGCTTCTGGTTTCTTCAATAGCAACAGTGGGCTGAACTGTCTAACTAAGCCACCAGGGGCCCTTGGGGGTGATTGCATTCTTTCCCATTAGAAACACACCAGTGGAGTTTTTTTTTTTTTTTTTTAAGATTTTATTTATTTATTTCACAGAGGGAGAGAGATCACAAGGAGGCAGAGAGGCAGGCAGAGAGAGAGAGGGAAGCAGGCTCCCCGCTGAGCAGGGATCCCGATGCGGGCCTCGATCCCAGGACCTGAGATCATGACCTGAGCCGAAAGCAGAGGCTTTAACCCACTGAGCCACCCAGGCGCCCTGGAGTTTGGTTTTAAAGCCCCTTACTTCTCGACTGCACGTAGAGTTTTATCTATGCATGAATAAAGTATACCTTAGATGCTTTCTGCAAGTAGGTGGATCAGGGTTTATAGAACAGTGGCAGATTTCCTTCCTAAGAAGATCTTCATAAGCAAGGATTCTGATCTGTCAGGGGTGGTTTAGGGTGATGCTGCCTGAGGTTTCTGTAATTCTACAATCCTGATCATCCTCAGTTTTCGTCTTGGCTTAGTGTACTCTCAGACTTTCCTAGTGTTCAGAAATGCCAGAGGAAGTATCGAAGTGTGGGTTCTGCCTTGATTATGAGTAGCAGCATCTTTCTTTGGCCTGCGCATTTCTGTTTGGATTGCATTTTTGTTTGTTAAGTTCTGGTCTAAGGGCAAAGGAGAAGGTAGCTAGTATCCAAATTGGGGGAGCACAGTAATATGATCTGCAAAACGGCACCTGAATAGAACTTGTCAGATCCTTGTCCCGGTCTGTGGTACAAGTGATTCAGTCCTTGCCAACACGAATTACGGAATTGATCCCCATATTGAACGTTGTGTTAAAGAAAGGCACTTGGAAAGGAAAGAGGATTTCCAGTGTTAAAATAAACCATGATAATTTATCATAAGGTTCGGTTTGTGTTATTAATATAGTGAGATGATGTAGGTCAAATGATCACAGTGGATTAAAAGATACTTGTAACACTTAAGCATGAATAACTTCTTAAATGAAAGGTCTTTTTTTAAAAAAAAGATGTTATCCAACAGAGAGAGAAAGAGAGAACGTGAGCAGGGGGAGTGGGAGAGGAAGACACAGGCTCTCTGCTGGTTAGGGAGCCTGAGACCATGACCTGAGCTGAAGGCAGACGCTTAACCGACTAAGCCACGCAGGCGCACCTGAACGAAAGGTCTTTATCTGAGAAAATGGAAGGAAGCATGACTAGGAAGCGACCAACGGCATCACTGGGACTGCCACAGGAAGAGTTCCGTGAAGAAGCAAGCAGAAAGAGGCATATCGGCGGACTGAAGACAGCGGCCACTAAGGAAGGCCTCGTGAACTCTAGTGGACCCCGCCTTCAGTCGGCCTGTATGTCTTCACCTCTCAACTGAAAACTCTTCTCGCAACCACTTGCTGAATGAACTAATTTGCTAAGAACTTAAAAGGGCTGACAGACAAATTATAGCCATCTTGATAGAGGGTGATTATTGGCATTACCAACTCAGTTGGTTATTCTTAATGAAGTAAGACAGTTTTATTTTCACAACCGGGCTTATAACATAGGTGAAGGATATTTAATGTTTTGTTTTTTTTTAAATGAGCCATACTGTGCAGCTGTATAGCATTTTACATTTGCGGATATCACTGAAGTCCGTTGTAGTCTGTCCTCCTTCTGAGTCTTCTGTGAAGTGGGCCAGGTTGTAGAGACAACGGAATCAGAACGCCTAGAGGCATGCTCTTCCTTCTGCCTGGAATCTTGGTCTCTCTCCATGTTGCCTGCCTGCCAGACTCGTACTCACCCCACGAGAGCCTCCCCTGGTCTCTCTTCCAACAGGTGCTCTGCTCTCTTCGCAGCCCCACCCCCAGATGGAGGTCCCCGTCTTCTCGGGTCCCACCCCAGTCTTTTCTAGGCTAGGAGAGCATCCCTCTATTTGACTCCAGTTGACCTCATCTCACATGGTTCCCAGACGAATCTTGTGAATGCCAGTGGCCCCTGAATCTGAGCCCCAGATCCTGGGGATTTGCAGCCAGCCCTTCTCAGGAGCTGAGATGAAGAAGCCTTAATTCAATGTAGTTCACACCTCCTTCCAGATCTGCACATCCGGGTCTTTAGAGGTACGAGCTTGCTGTCACCACCCTGCCGCCCTTCCTGGTAGTGTTATAGAGTGTCTTTGGGATTCTCTTTCAAAATGGAACAAAAATGTGCCAGCGTGCACACATGTTGGTAAGCCCCTGTGTTCTGTAGGACACTTCAGGATGGGGGCACTAACGGGTTAGGTTACAGATGAGGCCTTTCCACAAACAGGACATGGAGAACACATTCAAAAGAGAAGTGACCTCCTTGGGTAGAGATTGCAGGGGAGGGAAGCAGAATTTCGGGTTCACTGACTGAAATATTCTCAGTTTGGTGGAAAGTTACAAGATACGGTTTCGTGTGTTGATTTTTTCGCTGTACACCCTGTCGGTGAGAGGCCTGGGGTTCCTCCCTGGCTACGTGGACTTAGGAATTAGATCTTGCATCATCTCACTTCTTCTTTTTTTTTAAATCCCAACCTTGGCCATTGAATTCCCCTCCGCAGCCCTTGGCAACAATTGCTGTTCCCTCCCATTTCCGGATGAGAAGGTGGAGATTCAGAGAGGCCCAGGAGCTTGGCATGTGTCTACTGACAGTGCCAAGTGCACAGGCTGTCTGGGTATGGAAACTGCTGTTTCTCATCTCACCCAGCGACGTGGAGTGGGGACCCTGCTTGGGAGTAACTTGATAGGAACTTGATAGGAACTTGATTGGTGAAGGAACTTGATTACAGAATAGAGAATTGCAGATTTTTACGGCAAAAGGCTTACTAGAAAAATCTTTACAATTGGACTTGCTTTCTGGAAAGCCAGGTGCGCCTTCCTTCTGATGGGGCTATTTTGAATACGTGGGAGAAAAGGCAGTGAGGGCGGCACGAAGGCTGCCAGGGGGCAGGAAGCATGAGTGGTCTCCACTGATGGCAAGAATAGAAACCCGTAGCCGAAGAAACTAAGGTGACTAGGTAGCAGGCAGGACTGATGAGAATGCATTTTTGTCCCCGTCAGGAAACTGTTAAACAGTTTTTAAATGAATTGTGCTTCATGTCCAAGTATGTTCCTGCCTACCTCGGTCAGAATTACAGAGCCATTCCTGGGTAGGTAAGGGACAAAGCCTTCCGCCCTGCCCCTCCACATTGGACTGGGCTCCTGTCTCCCTCTGGGGGCTGTAGTTTCACTGGGAGTCCAGAGCAGACGTTCTGAGTGACTTGGGAGCGAGCTAGAGTTGTTGAAGTAATGTGGAAAATGCTGCTCCTTGGACTCAGGACTCTAAATTAGTTGAACATGTTCCAAACCCAGACTCCTTCTCATTGCCCTGATATTAAATTTTGGGCTGTTTCCCAGGAAAGATCCACAGATTTCCAGCTGTCCAAATGGGAAATTCATTTCAAAGAAGTACATTTTGCATTCGAATAAAAATGGTGCTATAGCACTGTGATTCCTGCTGCTGCAGGCAGAGCTTTCTTTGTGAACACATGCCTTCTTTATAAGTCCAGTTATCAGCAAAATTCACATGGGCCAGTTCGAAGCCTTTCCAGATTATTCCGTCATCCACCCACCCGACGTACATTTGTTCAGTACCTGATAGGTGCAAGTACTGTTAGACGTTAGCGGTGTGCAATGGGGAATGACTGAAGGGTACAGACATTTTTCAGGATTGGACTGGCCCCTGCCTTCATGCAGCTTACGGCTAGAAGGGGAAGTCAGGAAAGGATACGCACACGATTAACCATGACTTGGGGTAGAAACTACTGTGAGACGTACAGAGTCAGTTGAGCCAGGGTTAATGGGGAAGGCTTCAGAAGCAGGAGATGGCGTTTGACCTGAACTTTGAAATTTCGGTGGGATTTGTGAACGTGGATTTGGAGGCAGGTGTGCGGTTTCAAGGGCAGGAGGCGGAACAAGTGGAGGAAGTCTAAGACGGGGACAAAGGGGTGGGATCTCATGCTAATTTAAATTGCATAATAAGTGATATTGCCAGGCAGTCCCTGATCCTTTGAGACATTAAAGGGACGACCGTGCCCTCTGAAGAACCTGAATGGGGAAAAGCCTCTCAATCTTTCATGAGGATTGATTAGAGAACATGTTTTAATGCAGTGCCTCCCTGACCTGCTTATGATGACTTTGCAGTGTTCGGTTGCACGCTGACACTACTCGTGGTTTTGCTGCAAGAGTATCTGTGTGGTACCAATACCATAATCTTTAGAAAAGTCTGCTTGCAAGGTTGGCCCTTGGCTGGTGTCTGGGAACTTGACTTCAGAAACATTCCCTAATTATAAAAGCAGGCTCACTGTGCCTACACTGTTCCTACAAGCCACGTGGTGCATGCTGAACACCTGCCTTCTTTCCGAGAGTCTGGAGTTGGGGTACATGCTAGGTAGAGGGTACCCACGTGGCCAGCCCTGGGTGCAGACCTTGTGTGCTAAGGCGGTAACAGGCTTCCCCTGGCAGAAGCATCACGTGCATGTGACTGCACGTTCACTGTTGGGGCAGAATGCACTCTGTGTGGCCCTCCAGGGCAGGGAGGGAACATAAGGAAGCCTCCAGACGCCACCTGTGCCTTTTTCCCTTATGGTATTGTCATGCGTCTTTTCACTGTTGGCAACCTCAGCAGTGACTCTAACTGAATACTGACTCCCAGGAGTTCTCCGAACACCGCAGAACAGGACTACGGTGCACCTACGACTAAATGGCTTCTCTGTGTCATCTAGGAGAAGAGACCACCCGTTTTCAGATGCAGCAATTGCCACAAACAGACCGAGACCTGCGTTTGGTCCTTATCACCAACTACTCCTTCTCTTTTCCATCTGTCATTGCAAGAAGGTGGCCCCTGATTTCCATATTGTACTGCCTGGTAATGAACATTCCCTCTACCCTACTTCGGTCCCAGAATAGAAGCCCCCTTTTAGCTCCATCACCATCTTGTCTGTGTTGTGCCTGGCAGTAATCCAAGTAAAGACAGTAGTAAATATTTTTTCCTCCTCTCACACCAGGTGATCCTCAGTTGATCTGATTGCTGACTCATTTGCTCCCTTGCTGTAACAGATGTTGCATTTGGAGATGGAAATCAATGTTACAAAGTATTAACAGGAGGAGGACTTACAGGAAAGTGAACCCAAATGACTCCCTGCTTATTTAATACAGCATGATCTTGGCCTGTTGTTATGTCGGGTTTTGCCAGTAGATTTCAAGGGACATAATTTTAAGTAGGCAATTAGTTCTGTGAAGTGCATACATGCATCCCAGATAGCCAAGGTAGGAAGACAAGACCCCAGTTTGAAATGAAAGGACAGATCGAAAGTTTACTTGCAAATGACACCTGCAGAATTCATGCAAGACTGGATATAGGCAGGAGACCGTTGGCCGTACAAATGTGTTTTTTGACCCATAATAGGTTACAGCCTGATTTAATAGGTCACATTTCACTGCCTTTATGGGCATCCTTACATCTTCTTTTCAGGGTAATTATCTCAACACACATCTGATGTGGCAATGTAATTGACTCTTGCTTTGGTACAGTTATAGGTTAATGAACCAGACTGACTTTTTTAAAACTAAATCACTCATGTTTTGTTTTTGAAATGAAATAGAAATGTATTTAGAAGGCAATGTTTGATACATTAAAAATTCTCAGATGGCTGACAACTTTGATTTCTCATCCTTTATGCATCTCAGTGTGTAGCCATGAAGAAAGGATTATAGAGGCATTTGAAAGCAGCTCCGATGTTTGAAATTTGGAATCCAAGAGGAAAGAATGGCAAAATGATGCTTTTTATGAGTTTAACATGGGATGTATAAAATACCATGTGGTGACTATAGAAGAGTGGTTTACTACAAGAAGGGTTTGGTTTTATTTTTTCCCACCCCTATGAATTTCAGGTATACTATTTGGTTGTGTTAAAATTTCTCTCAAAAACCATTCCAAAAGTCTGTTTGAATGTAATCGTTTTATCCTCTAACAAAAGCTGTGTGATGATTTCTTTATTAGAAATCTCCAGATAATTGAAAGTAAGGAAGAAATAAGGGATATTTGGGCTTAGAAGTGGGGTTGAGAAAACAGATGTCTTATACATTTTATTTTACATTTTTTAATTAGTCATGGAGTTATACTACTATGGAAACAAAACCAGCATAAGAAAAGTATAATGATAACAAATCATCCATCCACTGATCAAGAAGCAACTGGTTATATATGGTATAATCTGTTTTGTTTCTTCAAGAAGCTTATGTATGTAAGAACAAAACACTAGAAGACCATGCATCACGATGTTCTCTCTAGTAATTTCTAGGTGTGGGGGGAGTCTATAGAGTCTTTTTCATTAATTGTATTGCCTGAATTTTATTTAGATACCATGCCCTTTTTGGTTGTAAGGTAAAATTATGTATCTTCGGGGGCTTCTGGATGGCTCAGTCGGTTGTGTCTGCCTTCAGCTCGGGTCATGATCTCAAGAGTCCTGGGATCAAGTCCCCCATCAGGCTTCCTGCTCAGCAGGGAGCCTGCTTCTCCATATGCTCCTCTCACTGCTCATGCTCTAGCTCTTAAATAAGTAAATAAATATATAAGATCTTAAAAACGATATGTATCTTTGTAAAAAGAAGTAATTAGTGTGGGGCACTATGCAAATAATAATGACTATACATTTGAATGTGGTTACACTTTTTTCCCCCCAAATATTTAGGAGGAGAAAGTGCCCCTCCAGTGAAGGCTGTTTCTAGCTCTTATTAACCAGCCTCTTCTAACCAGATTGAATGAAGGCCAGGGCAATTTTACAAGCACTCCTGAAGAGGGTAGCCTCCTGAGTAGTAAATGAGATTCATCCTGGAAATATGCAAAATTGGGGAGAAAATCAATCAGAATGACAAAAGCAAATGATGAGTATGCTATAGAGATGTAAAGCTGCTGTTGGAAAAAACATTGTCAAAGGTCTGGTGAAATTACCTCGCAAAGCAGGAACCCTTAAAGCAGGGAGATTTTATGGGAAGAAAATAGGACAGAAAGTAGTTTGTCTTTTTGTCCTGGATGGAAACCATCTCGGGAAGTACGTTGGCTCTACAGAGTCCCTCAGTATTAGAAGTATAGAAAGAACAAGGACGAAGAGGCCCTCAGAAGTACAGGAAAGTAGGTCTCTCCCAGGAAATCAGAGTGAGCAGTCGTTCATTTTGCAAGGAGTTAAAATACGGGAGATGTGTGACCACCAGGCTCCAATCAGTTATTTCACGCAGACCGTCCTGAGCTTTTGGGAGAAAACCTCCATTTCCGAGAGTTTCCTCTTCGAATGAAGATGTAGGACTCAGTCTTCCCTTGTCGCAGCTATAACTAACAGCACATACTGGTCGGAAATGGCAAGGCGGGGATGGCTGCCTCTATCCGAGCATTTTCTAACTCACTCACCATTATTGGTGTATGGCCCAGCTCTCGCCCAGAGTGAATCAAGGCAGTCCAAAAGTTAAAATGAATACTGGCGAACACAATTCAAATAATGTTTAAAAGTGATTAAGGCATTATTTAGGTGAAGGAGGAGGAGGCCTACCGGAAACCTTCCATGCAGCCACCGTCCACAACTGAGTGCTTATTTTAGCTCTGATAATTACCTTTTTAGCATGAGATAGATGTCCTCTTCTCCATGTAGGAGCACAGACCGACATGGAAGGAAACAGAAGAGTCCGGAGACAGGTGCCTAACCCCCTGTTGACCGAGACCATTCTCCTGCACTTAATGACAAGCAATTTCACCATCTTATCTCTTCCCGTCCTCTTCCCTCTTCCTTCCCACTCTGCTGACTTCATCTCCTACCTCTCTCCCTCATTCATCGGCCTGATGGCCCCTTCCTTCTCCCTCCTGTTTACGGGAACTTCCTGGTTTTGCTTGGGGGAAAAATTGCATTTCTTTGGCCTCAAGACCGGTAGGTTGGGAGTGAAGTCCACAACTAGCTGGGCAGACCACTCTCTGCAGAGGAATCGCCCAGCACCATTCCCCATTTGTAGGCCATGTGGAAGAAAAAAATAAGAATCAGTTAAGTGTTTCGTCATGTAATGAACTTTGAGGGCCTTTTCATGATCAGAAAGAGCTGGTTGGACTTTATTGGACTGGAACCTGCAGAGTAATTTTTAGGGATTGGGTAGTTCAGCTCTTTTACTTGATTCATTGTAATTATGCACAATCAGCACATCCTTATTTTGAATGATTATTCAGGCAAATGTATCCTCCCTTAGTGAAAAACTCTACCGCATAGTGTAACCGTCTCCGTTCATTTACATATAGTTGATATCAGTGCCGGTGTGCAGCATGCACTTGGCCTTCCACAATAGCAGGAACATGGGGGTTAAGGGTGCCGATCAACCACGCAGTTGAAGATCTGCTTATAACTTTTGACTCCACCGGAACTCAACTACGAATAGCCTATTGTTGACTGGAAGCCTTACCAAGAACATATACAATCAGTCTTTTGTGTTTTCGTATGTTACATGTATTGGATACCGTCTTCTTACAATAAAGAAAACTAGGGAAAAGAAAATGTTGTTAAGAAGTCATAGGAAGGGAAAATATTTATCTAAGAAAACCCACGTGTAAGTGGGCCCTCACAGTTCAAACCTATGTTGTTTGAGGGTTAGCTACTTATTCTTAAGTCTGTCACATTGAATCTGTGAGGTAGACTTCGCTGGCCTCATGTTACAGCCAGGCAAAGTGAGGGCCTGGATGGTATTCGTTTCCTATGGCTGTTGTAACGAGTTGATGCAAACTGAGTGTCCTAAAGCAACCGAAATAGATTCTCCAATAGTTTTAGGGGCTTGAAGTCCAAATTGAAGGTGTATGCAGGACCTTTTGGAAACCCTCGGGGAGAAGCCTTCCTTGCCTCTTTCAGCTTTTCCATATACTAAGGACTGCTAGCGGCTACTGCAGTCTCTGCCTCCGTCTTCACATCAGCTTCTCTGTGATCATGCATCTTCGGCTGTTCTGTGTCTACCTCAAAACTCTTCCTTATATGAGGATACATGTGATTGTAAACAGGGCCCACCCAGATGATCCAGAATAAATTCCTCAGCTGAAGACCCTTAACTTAATCACATCTTTTGTCATAGAGGCTAACTTTCACAGATTCCAGGGACTGGACACGGACATTTCTTTTTCCAAACCATTTTTTGGTGTTCCACAAAGGTTATTCAAGCCAATAAGGGGCAGACCCAAGACTGACTAAAACCTAGGTATCTTGATACCAAAGCTTGTCTTCTTTCTAGTATCATCTTAAGCTATACCTTCTCTCTGCTCCAGAATAAATTTGGAGATGACCTTTTAGAGGTTACAAAACGGAGTCCTCCTGAGGAGAAATGTTTTGGACATATTGTTACAGATTTATTTATTTATTTATTTACTTATTTATTTATTTGAAGGGGGGAGAGGGGCAGAGGGAGAAGGAGAGAGAACCTGGAGCAGGCTCCCTGCTGAGCGTGGCTCCTCATGCGGGCCTAGATCTCATGATCCTGAGATCACTGAGATCTCATGATCCTGAGATCACATCATGATCCTGAGAGTCCAATGTTTAACTGACTGAGCCACCCAGGAGCCCCTTGGAAATATTGTTAAGAAATCAGAATGACAAACATAATAACAAATCACATCCATAGTTGATACAGACAGGATGTTGTTTTGCCATTTCTCTATAAGCGTTTTCCTTGGTATATTTCACACTGAAGACTTTGGGATATTATTTAGACTAAACCAGGCTAAAAAGAATACTTTATCTCATTATACATTTTAGTGAGCTTATTATCAGTAATATGTTTAGCGTAAAATTTATTAGTGACATGCCCTTTAATTTAGCCTGTCTAATTGGTGCTAATTTAGTTAGATTGCATTAAATTACACCATTTAATGTAGCTATACGTGGGTCAAGAAATCTATTTCAACAAGTTAGGTAATTTTTCATGCAGCTGAACAGTTAAAAAAAATATGGCACTGAGGTGGCTAAAAAATGCAATATTCCAAAATAATAATTTTCCCAGAGTCTTGTTAGAAAGAAGTCAGCACACAGAGTTTAGCTTCGGTCTCATTTCATTTTCCTGATCTGTAAAAATTAGGCCAAGTGCAAATGAGGAAAAGGGGATT
Organism: Ailurus styani; assembly: GCA_002007465.1. Taxonomy (NCBI): domain Eukaryota; kingdom Metazoa; phylum Chordata; class Mammalia; order Carnivora; family Ailuridae; genus Ailurus; species Ailurus styani. The sequence goes on from LNAC01000247.1 coordinate 1,996,498, forward strand.
GATACTTTCCAGCATACCAGAATCTTTACAAGTGGTCCTTGTTCCAGCCTTCCATTTCTGATTCACCATGTTACGGAGCAAATAACATTGTGGTGGGGGTCATCTCCCTTCTTTGATCTATAAACTTTCCTATTTGAATCTTATCGGCTGCTCAGAAATTATTGACATTTTCCCCCTTTATAGGGGAAATGTGGTTGATGTTCAGAAAACAGAGAGACAGAACCGGAACATCACCCCAAACCATCTCGGCGGTGCATGGTGCTTAGAGGATGAAGACCTGCTATGTGGGGTCTAGGTCATGCATCCCATTTCCTTTTACCTCTGCCCTTAAATGACGCATATCACGTATCACCAATAGATGACTCGGTGGATGCCACAGCATGACGGGGGCTCACTCTAGAATGTAAGAACAATCTTCAGCTGTGACTTGTGCCTTGTCTCTCTAGAAGGAAGTATTGCCTTGGTCCCTGGGAGATCTATGGGAATTTACATTAGACCCACAGGTGGCTTTTTCTTTGGTTTCTTTTTAGATAGCTCAAATGCAGGGCAGAGCTGCTGAGTGACACACAGATTGGACAGAGACCTCCAGCTTTTTCTAACAGGGTCTGCAAGATCGCAGGGGATTCAAGCCCTGGGTGCCTTGTAAACTGAGCCGGGGCACTCTTCCTGGGTTTCTAGCACAATCTAGCTTCTGCCTCGCCTCCTGGGCATTCTACAGTAATGGGGGCAAATGGCTTACAGCTCAGTTGGCTTGGCCATTGTGCTCATCTGAAACTTGAACTTCTAGCAAATGTTCTTTTCAGCGGCAAAAGAGACACTCACTTAGCCCGGGAGTGACTAGAGTACAGAGTAGATTGAAGAATACGTACTTAAGGGCGCCTGGGTGGCTCAGTGGGTTAAAGCCTCTGCCTTCGGCTCAGGTCATGATCTCAGGGTCCTGGGATCGAGGCCCACATCGGGCTCTCTGCTCAGCAGGGAGCCTGCTTCCTCCTCTCTCTCTCTGCCTGCCTCTCAGCCTACTTGTGATCTGATCTCTCTGTGTCAAATAAATAATAAAAAATAAAATCTTAAAAAAAATTATAAGAAAAAGAAAACGTACTTAATGCCAGAGAACTTGCAAGGTGTGTCAGCCCTGGCCGTCGGCATCTGACTGTGCGGTCGCTCCCGCCTTTGCCCTGCCCACTGGGGCCTGGCTGTGGGTAGCACCCCGTTACTGGCACCAAGTTTCTGGGCCTCATTCTTGCAGGACACCGCTGAGGTGATGTTTTTGTTTGGTGCCTAGTGCTGAGCTTTCGGTTTGCAGACCCAGGACTTGATGCGAGGGGGCAGGCGGGTGGGGAACTCTGTTGAGAAAAATTGCAGGAAGCCAGTGAATTTGAAGCAGCATTCTAAAGGCAAGTCAAAACAAGTTGGGATTTTGGCAGGGGCACCTCTGCTTGCTGAGCCCCCAAGCTGAATACCTTGATGAGATGAACCAGTGCTTGGTACCTAATGCCGGAGTGCGTAAGGATTAGCTCGCTCTCACTGAGTACCATTCCTTCTAATAATAAAATTAATTTGACCATTTGGAACAAGATTTAGTAATGGGCCTCATCCAAGCCTCTAAATATGCATATCCCACTTTGGAACTGTACATAATTGCTCAATTGCACCTGCAAATCATGTTGTTAGCTCACTAATTATTCAAATAGTGGGGGCAATTCCACAATTGTGTGTGTAATTGTGTTAATTGTTAATGCAGTTAGGTACAGGTGCACCGTGACTAATTACACAAGCAGAAGCGGCTCCCGAACAGCCCACTGTCTCCGTGCACGGGCTGTCCCTCTCAGAGGCAGGCGTAAGTGGGTGACATACACAAAGCCACAGGCCATCAGCGGGGGTCGATCTGGCGCGGCTTCCACTTGGGAGCCACAGCATATACATCTGGGAAACAATTAGGCCTTTCACTGAATTCAGCTGTTTATGCTTTTGCTTCTCTTGAGCCCCGCCCCTGCCCCGCGCGGTAGGAGAGAGAGGCACATACAGTTACATGCTCGGACCCGGTCCCACAGCCACACACAGACCAGTTTGGGGAGCTGGCTCTGCTCATCTCTTCCCTGATGGTTCCCTGGTCTGGTGAGATGAGCCTTTAGTCAGGATATTTATTCCACTTTCAGGGTAAGCTGCATCCTGGGGCATGAAATTTCGGCAATTTCTGGGACCCCCTGGTGCTTTATGTCTGTGGGACCAAAACAGGGACTCCTGCCGTGGTCACACTTCGCCTGAAGAGAAGGCATCAGTGTCAGACACAGGAGCGAGTCCTGCTGGCTATTGGATGGGCTGGTGTGTACACCTCATGCTGCAAGAGATACGCCATAGATATGCCTGCAATGTTTCAAAACCCCTCCCCGAATTTCAGCTATTCTGCCCAATCATCCCCATAAACCTGAGCGAAGTCTTTTACCTTTTGATGGATCACAGTGTGTTTTGAAAGTTTGATCAAAATGGTGGAACCTCTTGCCAGAAAATGCCCATAGGCATGCACGCAAAATTTTGCACACCACAATTTCAGACCCCCTTAGGCCCCCTTCATGGATGCCAGGTTAAGAACCCATTCCACAAATGCCTCGTGTTTTAGCATCAAGCAAGGTGCCCAGTTCATCAAAGAGCCTTGATCGAATTAAATACATTAAATGATGGAAGTCTATCTTATCACAGACCCCATAGACTGAATGAAGTTGGTAAGGATTACAGTGCAAATATACTCAAGTCTCTCTTTCTCCCCCTACTCTCTCTGTCTGTCTCTGTCTTTGTCTGTCTGTCTGTCTGTCTCTCTCTCTCTCTCTCTCTCTCACACACACACACACACACACACACACCTGTGAGATGATCAATTCTATTTTTTTTGTTTGGAAGGATATGGTCAGCATTAGCTATAGATTTCTGTTACTGTAATGACCATCTGTTAGTTTCATAGTGCAGTTGGTAAATTTCAAAATGAGTATTCACTGCCAAGTATGCATTTGATAATTTGGAGCTTTTGTGCTTGGAAAAAAGGAAAGGAACATGAGTTAGGGGGTGGTGTCGTGTAGACATGTATGAGCTCGTGTCACCCTAGACCCACTTGGACACACAGCGTGGGAATCCCGGGCTGCACATTGCACGTCCGGCCCTTGAGCAATCAGTGTCTACTTAACTGTGTTGATTTGTGCTCTGTAAGCCTAGCTCTAAGGAACTGGCTCTCTTATGAGAATCTTTACATACCCTCCCAGCTATAAGGAAGGCAGGTCGGCAGTAAAACATTACTTGGCACTGGCTTGTGAGCCCAGTGCCAAAAGGGAAATGGACAACATGTGAGACAAATCCATTCATGAGCAATATGAGAGAATCTTTTCAGGGAACATTGAGGATCGGGGACAGGGGACCCACCTGAGTGTGGACTTGGTCTGGTAGAAGAGACGTACTCTGCATCACTGCTGAATGGGGTCAGAATTGACCAGCTTCATACCCAAGTTTGTGGCCCAGCAGGTGTCCAGTGGAACACTGGGATAATTCTTGAACTTACCTCCCAGGAGATAATCCTTGTGGGCCATTTAGCACAGTGCCCAGCACCTATTAAGTACTTAGTAAGTGTGGCTAGAATTTGTATCATTATTAATCATTATTGTTATTGCAGTTCTTACCTCTGTTGTTGTCACTTTATAATAGCACTATGCCCTCTCCTCCAGCCCCAGCGAGTAACACTGTCCCCCCACCAGTGAACACTGTTCCTACCTTCCTTTTGTCATTTCCTCCCTTCCTTCCTTCCTTCCTCCCTCCCTCCCTCCCTCCTTTCTTCCTTCTTTCTTTCTTTCCTTCCTTCTTCTTCCTTTCTTCCTTCTTTCTTTCCTTCTTTCCTTCCTTCCTTCCTCCCTTCCTCCCTCCCTCCCTCCCTCCCTCCCTCCCTTTCTCCGTCTCTCCCTCTCTCTTTCTCCCTTCCTTCCTTTCGTTCTTTCTTTCTTCTTTCAGGAGAGAGTGGGGGTGGGGGAAAGGACAGAGGGAGAGAGAGAATCCCAAGCAGGATCCATGCCCAGTGTGGGGCTCGATCCCAAGACCCCGAGATCATGACCTGTGCTAAAATTGAGAGTCTGATGCTCAACTAACTGAGCCACCCCGGCATCCCACCTTCAGTCATTTTCTTTTGTCTGCCTTGTAGCATAGGCATTCCTGTGTGTGTCTTATCCCATCAACTAGGCTTTATGACTGAATTAATTTTGCTAAGGCTGCTGGAGCAAAGTCCCACGAACAAAGTGGTTTAAACAACAGAAATGTATGGTCTCACAGTCTGAGATCAAGGTGTTGGCAGGGTTGATTTCTTCTGGAAAGCATGTGTGGGAGGACTGTTTCAGGCTTCTCTTTGGCTTGAAGATGGCTGTCTTATCCCTGTGTCTTTACCATCTCTTCCCCTTCTGCATGTCTTTATCCAGATTTTACTTTTATGATCATGCCTCATGTTATTGCCTTTTGCTTTATTGCACTTTGCAGATACTGTGCTTTTTTTCCTGTTTTTGTTTTGTTTTTGTTTTTACAAATTAAAGGTTGGTGGTAACACTGACAAGCGTGTCTATTGGTGCCACTTTTCCAACAGCATTCTGTGTCACATTTTGGTAATTTTCACAATATCTCAAGCTTTTTCATTAGTATTGTATTTGTTATGGTGATTTGTGATTAGTGATTATGACTTACTGAAAGTCCAAATGATGCTTAGAATTTTCAAGCAATAAAATGGTTTTTTTTAAGATTTTATATATTTATTTGACAGAGAGAGATCACAAGTAGGCAGAGAGGCAGGCAGAGAGAGAGAGGGGGAAGCAGGCTCCCTGTTGAGCAGAGACCCCCCCCCCCAATGCGGGACTCGATCCCAGGACCTGAGCCGAAGGCAGAGGCTTTAACCCACTGAGCCACCCAGGCACCCTTAATAGTGTTTTTATTTAAGGCATGTCCATTGCGTTTCATGGAACACAATTATATTGTACACTTTATAGAGTACAGTATAGAGTAAACATAACTTTTATGTGCACTGGGAAACCCAAAAACTCACTCGACTCGCTTTATTGTAATAGTCACTTTATTGTGAGCCACAGTATCTCGGAGGTATGCGTGTGTGAGGACACCAGGCACGTTGGAGCAGGGCCCACCATAATTGACCTCATTTGAACTTCATTACATCTGTAAAGACCTTATCACCGTATATTGTCTGATGCTGAGGTACTGGGGATTATGGCCTTAATATGAATTTGGGGGGCATGCAGTTTAACCCATAACAATGAGCATTAATGATCGGGCGTCTGTTTTACATGTCTTTGAAGCATTGTGTAGTGCCCTGTCTGGACTAGAGTAGAAGAAGCAGTGAGCCTGATATGGTGGGGACCGACGAGCCTGGGTCCTAATCTCATTTCTCTTCATTCATGGGCTGGTTAGGTGGTCCAAGCCTGCCCCCTGTTTAAGATTTTTTTTTTATTATTTGACACAGAGAGGAAGAGAGATCACAAGTAGGCAGAGAGGCAGGCAGAGAGAGAGGAGGAAGCAGGCTCTCCGCCGAGCAGAGAGGCCGATGCGGGGCTTGATCCCGGGACCCTGGGATCATGACCTGAGCCGAAGGCAGAGGCTTAACCCACTGAGCCACCCAGGCGCCCCTAAGCCTGCCCCCTGTTTAATGTGAGGTCCTGGTTCCTACTTCATGGGCAATATATATGCCAAGCACCTGCACATAATAGACACTTGGTAAAGGGTGGTTATTAGTCACAAATGTTTACTGAATGAATGCATGAATTAATTAAAACCTAGGTGTCTAATCACAACTGTTGGCCAGAGTTAGGTTTTTTCTTTGTCAAGGTGGTCTCTCTTTCATTGCATTTCATGACTTTGGACCCAGTCCCATGTAATAGAAAGGAATTTGTGCACTGGTATATAATGGTGTGAAAAGTCAACTTTCTGAATAAGTTTTTCGAACAACTATCTGTGTGTGTGTGTGCGTGTGTGTGTGTGTGTGTGTGAGAGAGAGAGAGAAAGAGTAGTCCAAGCTGCCTCTTTGAGATGTGATGTTTAATTTGTGAATAGGGAAAGCTATTTCATTATCGCTCCAAACTGAAATGTGTCTACTGCAGTTCAAAAATATGAGTCATTATGTAAAAAAACCCCAAACCTCCCAATAATAACAATGTATTATAGATGATTGGCCGTAACATTCGGTAGTTAGGAAGCAGAAGAGAGGCACTTGTTAGGAGACTAGGAAAATTGAAAGTTCACATTGACATTGTTCTTCATTATAGTTTCAGTTCGTTAGCATAGAAGTGTCAAAATCAAACTCAGATTTCCTTTTGCCTACTTGTGTCAACATTGCAACAATGGCTTAATGGGCATTATTTGCAATTTGGTTGAAATAGATCGGAAAATCAGTAACACCAAAAAGCCAACCTCATAATCACTGAATTTTAACACCGTGTCAAGTGCTGTAAATCACAGAGATATAGATACGTGTAGTTGTCATGTTGAAGGTGATTAAAAGATGCTGAATCTCTAATCAGTACAATGAAAGAGATTGTCATCAATAAAGAGACTCCAGAGCTGGGGAATTATATTGATCTGAGCAGAGGAATTTGCAAACTCTCTCTCTCAGTTAATCTTGTCCTTCTGGAACTGTAGCAGATACCTTTAAAGATAGAGTGGCACATTTGGTGGAAGAAGAAAGTCCATATTTTACTTAAGGATACTTTGTTCTGTTTCAGCTTCCAGGTTCTAATGTGAGCCTGCTTAGTCGTTTGTGTGATCTGAGAGTTGATGTATCTCTCCCCACTAAGCACCTTTGGCAGCACATTCTGACCAGTTTAGACCTCATGGAGAAATAATTTGGGGCGGGGAGAGTGACTTAAGCGATTGTTTATCTTCCGTCGGAATTATCCACAGGCAGCAATTGGTCTCGTGCTCACTCCAGAGAGGTATAGAATTGTGTGTAAAATGCATACTAAATGGCCTAATGCAATAAAAATGAAGCATGTTCTGCCATTAGCTTTTCCGTTTCCAGCAGTTCCACACAGCCACATATCAAGAACCGGGGCTGGGTGGCTCCCTAGTCCTACAAAAGCTGCGTGATTGCGGGTCCGAGGGGTCCGAGCTGGTGAGAGCGGGGGCCTCCCCCGGTGTGCCCGGTGCAGAGCCGACCCACCTTCCCGCTGGCCTGGCCCCGTTCACGCCACCTTCTTCTGCATGCTTGGGTGGTCAGATTCTGAAATTTCCCCAGGCCCGGTTTGTCGTGCAGTCACGTTTCTCATCACATCTGAAGGCTGTTGTGCCTCGCATGGTAATGAGGCCCTCTTTGTTTCAGCTGCCGCCCTGCTCCCAGGAGCTGCCATCCGTTCCCAGTCCGTAGTCTGAGGGCTAGGGCTGCAGAGGCAGAGAGCCTTGCGGGGCCTCTCGGAGCCAGCGATTCACCTAGGACTTGGTAGGGTTTTTAAAAACGGAATTTACATCAGCTTCAGGTTTGAAGCTGTTACATCTACTCCGTTTTGGTTTTTTTTTCTAATGCCCTAAAACAATTTATGAGCATCTTATGGACACATGTGCCCAGATTCCCGTGCTCCTGTATACAACTTATTGCATACATACAACAGAGGCTGAACTACGTGACGCTCCCTTGGATGTGTTCTAGGGAGAAATATGTCCCTGGAAGCCATTAATTCCTTTGTGAATTTAGGAGCCATGATGGGATATTTCCCACCAGAACGACTGAAGAATATTATTGTCCATCATCTCTTGAAATGCTTATTTGGTTGCAAATCGCTTTAAAGTGTGTCCTAAGAACACACTGCCTTTACAGAGATGTAAAGATGCCCATGCCTTATCTCAGCCAATGAAGAATCTCATCCTGCCGTCCTTATCTGGACCCCAGAAATAAGTGGCAGCTTGAAGCTGGGAGCGGGCAGTGGGTCCGCGTCTTCTACTGTCCCGGTGGGATCTGTGTCCCCTGAGTTGGGATGGAAATACTGGTTTTCACCAAAGGAGATTATTTCATCCTAACACTGCCGGAGGCCCCGGGGATCATAGGGATATGGATGGAGGCTCATAGACAGTATAGACCATGGAGAGCCCCAGACCCCTTCATTTCATAGCAAGGAGGCTTTGGCCCACAGAATAGAGGTGATTCACCAAAGACACACACTCGATGAAAAACAAACCCCAACTATCAGAATAAATATGAAGGGATGCTTCAGATAATGTAGCTTGAAGCTCTCAAATGTTATGAAGACAGTCTGAGAGTCCACCCCTTACTGAGCACTCTGGGTGAAAGTGTAACTCACCTTCCTCAAAGGAATCATTGCTTGTAGGTTGTTATAGAATGACTTACTTTCAGTCTTACTGGTTTCAGTATGACCAATGCATTTGATCACCAGCCACGGTATTATTGGGGGGAGCTCTGTAAAATCTGGGATACGTGTTCCTCCAGCTTCTTCATTTCCTGGGCGAGAGATTCAGAGAGAAGAGTAGAACCCAGGCTCTTCTGACCTCAGCTGCAAGGTTCTCCCACTGGCCATCCCATCTTCCCTTGGCGAACCATACATTTTAAAAAATTCCCTCTCTATTGTTGGTAGAATTAGGCAGGCTGATTATGAGGTGTATTTATTGTCTAACCTGGGGCTCTGGAAACAAGGAGATGGAAATAAAAGGATACTGATACGCTGAATTGGCCAGACAGTAGCAGTGGTTGTCAGAGGGTCAGCTTGGCCATGATCAAGGTCAAAGGAGCATTTCAAACATGACTGGACCACAAAGTTTTTCATGATAATACAGGAAAGAGTAGGATTCCTCTGATTAGAGCCAGGTAGGATAAACAAATGAGTACTGAACCCATTAGAGGAAATTTGTGAGAAATGCAGCCTTTGAAAAATTCAGCTTTGAAATTCCCTCAAGGGGGACCCGTTTTGCCATTAGATTCTCAGTTGTGGGCCAATATCTATCTATTCCATATACACTCACATGCGTATTTCACATCTGCAGAGAGAAACACCGAGGTTTCGAATTCAGAAATCCATAGCAGGTCAATTCAAGTTTTCTTGTTTAAAATAACTTTCACTACTGAATGACTTGTCTTCATTCAGCAGACTCCACATAATCTTACCTTCTGGTTTGATTTAATTTGTTATGTACAAAGAAAAAATGCCATCAAATCCTCTCATGGCCATTTTAATCAGCTTCTCTTTGAGATCCTTTGAAATAGCCCATTAAGCAACACATTGTACTTTGTATAGATTAATCTGGAGCGCTTATATTGGTCGTAGTAGTTGTGAATGCAAAGAAATGATCGTGATATCTTGTTTATCCTGCAGAGCTGGGCATATATAATCTTATGCTCATCAGAACAAAGGAAAAATTGGGCTTATTGAACTACAACTTGTATGTTCACTACATTCTGTTATATTGGTACAACAGAGGACTTTTGCAAAGTGAAAATAATTAACACAACTTTAATAAGGGCTACTGCATACCTTTTTCAGGAATATATTTGTTTCTCATACAGTGGTTAAAAACACAGGTTTGAAGTCTTACAGACATGGTTTTCTATCTTGGCTTTGTCAAATTAACTGTGTGACCTTGGGCAAATCACTTAACCTCTCTGAACCTCACTTTCGTCATTTACAAAATGGGGATAATATATATCCTAGGATTTGATGACAATGTAGCTTGAGTTTTTGTACCTGACTATTAACTCAGTGTACTGTTAAGTGTTCAGCTGCAAAAATCATCATGTAAGATGCCCTTGTTGGGATGGTCAGTCTGCATATAGCATTCAGTGTGCCTTGGGGGCAACTGTCACCAAGTGTTCACTCTAGAGTCTAGACAGACTAGGCCTGGAGGTTGCTATCAGGCCATAGGTTCGTTATAGATTTCGTCTTAAAATGGTCGTGTAAATGCCTATTGTTCACAGAAATGCTTATGGGGCACTTATACAGGGCCAGGCTCATCCTTGAGCTTATTTAATCTCCATGACCGCAGGAGGACATAGGCATGTGGAGGATCATTTACAGATGCGGGATTGGCACAGCTGCCTTAAAGCATGTTGCTCCAGAAATTAACGGATACTATTATTTTCTGCACTTTAGTCAAAATTTACGAAATAAGTTTATTCATCTAACCTTCTCTTATCAATACTTCCCTTTTCCTGTCTCTTTGCTTTGATTGGCTCAGGTGTTTAGACTGAACATGGTGCTGTGGAAGCTGAGGCAATGACCATGACCACTACGCCCCTCCAGCCAAAGACTCTAAGTAGGAGCTTTGGCCTATTGCCCAACACACCCGGCTCTAGAGTGAGCTGGATGCTGACTTTCTGAAGATCCAGCCTCTGGTGGTGCTGTTGCAGGAAGGTGCCAGACACGGCTTTCCCAGATGTCTTTCTTCACAGTCTTAATGATCGCCAGGACGTCATACTATTTAAAATTTATTTTATTTTATTTTATTTTGCTTTTTGAAGTAAGCTTTTTATTCTAGAATACTTTTAGATTTACAAGAACATGAAATTTAAAAATTTTAAAGAGACACTCCATTTAGGTGCTGTTTTCAGGGATAAGGCAGTCGCTTCTCTCCCTGTTGCCCCCCACTGCTCCACCAGTTCCCAACAGAATACAGAGGAGACCGTGTAAATAGAGCAATTAGATCTTCCAGAAGAAGCTCGAGTAGAGCTGCCTTGGTTGTTTAATGGAACTGAAGTGACTTGAGGTGAATCAAATGGAATCGTGAGGTAATGAGTCCTCCGTCACAGGGATTATGTAAGTTAGTGGTTGTATGATATGTTGACAAAATCTTGACCTTTTCTGTCCAGTGGACCAGAGGTAAGCCCCAGTCCTTCCATTCATCTGGCTGTGTGACCTTGGGCCGATTCTTTTACCTCTCTGCACTTCATTGGTTCTTAGCTTTAAAATGGGCACATGTTAGCAGGTTGGAGTACATAACCCCCAGGTCCTTTCTCGGACAAGAGCCTATTGTGAGATGAATGTATCCATTACTGGACAAGCAACTGAGAAGTATTCCATTGAGAATTAAGCTCGCAGATGACGGACGGCACATGTGTCATTAGAGAGTTGTTTCATTTATTACCCAGTCCTTCTCCCTGCCCTCCAGCAGACTTAGTAGATCTCGGTCAGAATTTGAATGCTTTGGACCAAAGGCTTTCACCATACCTGGAATGGCCATCATGGGTGGTCTTTTTTCAGAGTGGCTGTCTTACTCTAAGGGACCAAATTTCTAAAGGTGGAAAGGTTGCCCCTGCCAGCACTATTTGCCTCCTTGTACATTCCTTGAATGGAACAATAAAAGGGGAAGGGTATGTTGTGTTGAGTGAGCAAGTGTCTTCCTTCATTCCAGCCTCAGCCTGGCACCGGTAAGCTCATTTCACCACGTAATCATGACTTCTCAAATCAAGCTTGACCATGATTGTTCGTGGGAAGACAGTTTTCATGGCATATTTGGAGAGCCCATGAACCTGTAGGAATTTCCTTCAGTTGGATGTGAATGGTCGAGATGCAGAAGCCAGAAGAGGAGCAAAGCAGAGTAGCAAGGTGCTGACCTCAGTGTTGAACCTGAGGCCTCAATGCTTAGCAACTTGGGGGCCTGGCTGGAGGAACAGATTGTTCTTCAAAGCATGGACTCCGATTCGTGATTGTACAGGTGATGTACCTTCAAGACACTCTTCTTCCTCTCTCAGGTTTTCAGCGTGCCATTTTGTAGGTCTCTCTTTAGACCACCAGTAGCCTTTTTCCAGTTTCTGTTGATGGTTTGGAATTTGTGAGAACATTATTTGCCCTATCACAAGTATCCTCTCATCCCAGAGGGGAACCTTCATCGCAGTCCATGAACTTGGCTCCTGAATTCCTGTGGCTTTTGTGGGAACTTTGTATAGTCTATGTTTACAGACCAGTGGCATGAAATGATGTCACCGGGAAGCTGTTCTCAGAGTTTTGAATAAATGGGTTAAGATCTTCACATTAAGGATTTAGGAGATCTCACTTGGGGTTGGATTATCGTTTACAGAGAAGAGAAACTGAGATTCTTGAAAATGCTAACTGGAAAGCTTATCATTACAAAATAGATGTTTGATGGTGTTAAAAACCTAGGAGCATCCTGATAAGGTGTCACGCTTGCCTTTGGAGCATAGATCGTAAAACAAAGGCAAAACAGTTAGAAATTAATGAAATGTGTTGTATAGGTACATATGTGCAAGGCCAGATAATTTCAAGATTGGCATGATCACAATGAATTTTTATTTCCAGTATGCCCTCAGCCCAGGGCCTTTTGGGTACTTAACTAAATGCACGCTAAGTATTGGTAATTGCATCGTTTAGGTTGGCATATTGCTTTCGATTTTAGAAGTCCCTCTTCTTTATGATAATCCATTTGAGTGAAGAATGCCCTTAAACTAATTCTAAAGATCGTCAAATAACACTTTATAGTGTAATATATATTGGTGAGTTTATTTATCTTGAGTCCGGAGCTTTTATAGATTCCAGCTATGTGTCTTTGCCACAAATCTTGTTTTTTGTGCTCATGGCATCAGTGAGAATAAATGGAAGTTGTGGAGTCTGGAAAGGCCACTGGAGGGGCTTTCCCAATCTCCTAATATATCAGTGTCTCTTCGTGTCTGTTTCTGATGGGGTCCAACAGTAGGTCAACATCCTTAGGTAAAGAAAGACTTCCTCAGAGTGAACAGCAGTCATTGAAAGTAAATTAATGAAAGCCAGCGACTGCTGATCTCTTTGACAAGAAGGAATTCTTGCTGCCAACATTTAGAAACCACTAGAAGTGGTCTCCATTGGAAACCAGGTTTCGACTTTCTGCCCTGGGCTGCCAAAAGTATTGCAGTAGAAAATGCGAAAGTAAGTTGAACTTTGAATTATAATTTCAATGACTGTCTAGTGAAATGGATTCGTGCTCTGGCACTGCACCTTTGAGGCTCTGGGTTGATTCGCATAAGATAAAAATCTGTCTGGTCTGACAGTCGAAAAGGTCGCAAGCGCACTTGATGTCTGGTGGTCTCAGTATAGTTCCAAATCTTGATTAAAAAAGGAAGATTTAGGAACTATTATGGGGTTTTTCAAAATAGTCTTTTCAAACAGAGCCATTTCTACATGTTTTGGCTTCAAGTTTGTTGACTTAGCCAAGTCTAGATTGTATTTTCACTACCATTTAGCAATAACCTCTAACTCAATGAGAAGATTTCACATGACTGAGGCACTTTGGCTTTGGGGCCAACATGTTATTTTTGAAAATGACATCTAATTGTCGTTGTGGTCTCCCTGATAATAAAAATCAAACTGTTCACATTTTAAGTGCTTCCACTGAAGTTCTCCAGCATAACGTCTGTCTATTTCCATTTTGAAAGCATTTGCTGGGATGGCTTGACATGTTTAATTCTGTGGAGCATGTGGGCTCTATACCTTTGAGATTGATAGCTCTTCATTTTAGATTGAAGACTTCTTTTTTTATGATACTCCTTTTAAAAAAATTTGTTTATTTTACGCAATCTCTACACCCAGTGTGGGCCTCAAACTCACAACCCCGAGATCAAGAGTCACATGCTCTTCTGGCTGAGCCAAGCAGGTGCCTCTAGATTGGAGACTTCTATTAAGGAGAGATCAGCTGATGAACACAAGTTGAAGTTTTGAAATTAATCTGCTTTGGACCACAGACTGATAGACTTGTTTTTAACAGACGGGAGTCATTTTTGAGACTGGGTTCTAGGCAAGCTCCTTTGTTTTATATCTGGAGAAACTATGACTTGCCAAAAGGCATACAGTGCTGTAGTCGCTACCTGTCCAAATTGTTCTCACATTCAAAGTTAAGGTCAAGTCTCACTTCCTTGCCTGACCACCCCGGATCCTCAGACTGTTCTCCCTTCTGTGACTTCCTGTTACAAGTATTGTGAAAGCCATTCATATGTCTTTTTTATTTTATTTTTTTAAAGATTTTATTTTTAAGTAATCTCTACCCCCATTGTGGAGCTTGAACTCACAACCCCGAGAAAAAGAGTCGCAGGCTCCTCCGACTGAGCCAGACGGGCACCCCACATCTGTCTTTTTTAAAGCAGGATTGCCACACAGTCTGGGATTTCTAGGGTAGTCCCGATGTGAAATAATCACTTTCATTCTTCCCATATTAGATATTCTGGAAATGCGCATATCTGGTCATCCAATGCATGCCACCCAAACCGGTTCTCATACTCAAAGGAGAATCCTCCTGCCCGTGTGCCTGGGTCAGGGATCCAAAAATACTCCAGTGCTCCTGGCACTGTCGTTACTGTTTTAGGTATGCGGGTCCTGTACGCTTATCTGGAGTAGATGCTCCCCACGGACATTTAGTCTTTTATCATCTACTGCATTTTACTGAATTTCCCATAATGCTTCGTGCAGTGTACTGTGCGGAGTGGGGATGCAATGCATATTTTCCATTCGGGACGATTTTCTTAACGCGAACAGACTTTTTCTAAACACCCAAGTTTGGAAGTACTCCAACACACTGATTCAGGAGTAAGCGTGGTTATCTCAACGAGTGTACTTTATTTGTATCAGTAATGTATTATAATTGTACGTGGAATTATAAACACCTGCCAGGTGTCTGTTTATCCTGCAGATTTTCACAGCTGAAAAGTAACCAGTCCCAGGTTTTCGCGCAGATATGAGGCAAGCAAAGATTATTGGTGTCATGCATACGCTGTCCACATTAATTGGCATAAAGCGCTAGGCTCCAGAAGCCATGGTCCACCATGCATCACTCCTTCTTTGGTCTTCAGTGTAAGATGCACCACAGAGCGGGCCCACACTTAATGCCACACACCCTTTATGATGCTGTGTCAAGGGTCTGTGTTTGCAGAGTGATTTTCTGGAAAAGCACCATGCCCTTCCATGAGCCAAACGTTTCAGAGTGTCCCATAAATGCCAGGAAGATGGTAGCTTGGGGCCATCTCTCAAGCTAACTGGAGATACTAAGTAAGGCTCAGGGGAAGTTTAAGAAACAGGAACTTCTTGTATTTATTCTATTGATTTTTCTGTCAACAAAAACGTGTGACCAGTTGTGGTGTTTTCAAATAAAAGCATCAGGACCAAAGTCTGGATTCCATGAGCGGTTTCCTGGACACGCGTGCAGGTGCATTTGGGGAAAGGCTGGATGGAGCCGGAGACAGGTCCCAGTGCCAGTTCGCCTAACAAAGCAGGAAGGATAAAGGCCAGGATTGCGAGTCATTATTTATAATCAAACAATGGGGTAATTTTGCCAACTCTCTGTTCTCAAATATGAGACCATCTTCCTGGTAATCAAACTATTACTCTGACACAGTTTACTTATCAGGAGACCAATTTGCAATTGTGACCGGAAAATGGAGGTTGTCTTTCAAGTCATTTGAATTGCAAACTGGATAGACAACCTATAGCTGCCGTGGCATATTTTTTAAAGCAAAATCAGGCACCTACATTGACCTCCTATTTACATTTCTTTGAGGAGAAAAAAATCGCATAAAAGCTATCAAGAAACACATTTCACAGCAGGCAAATTAATTGGTTTTACAGTATTTGAATGGAGGGTTTGTCAAATAAAACATGCCGTGACAGTTAATAGTGTCATTTAGAGCCAGAAAATTATTGGCTTATTTGTTATTGGATAAAAGGAAGGCAAACATTTTGTATTAGGAAGTTTTAATGTGTTTAAAATCCTCATTAGGGATTAATGGACATGCTTGCTTAGCATAGCGCCTCATTAATTTGGGGCTAAACAGTTACTTCTGTGTTTCAATCTCAGTGTTGTTTCTTAACATTTTTTTTTACTTCTCTTTAATTAGATCTTGCATTTGAGTTTGGTCTCCATGCCATTGGAGAAGTAGAATTAATTAATGAGATTTATAAATCTAATGGAAGTGAGTTATTCTTAGCTATCGTTTCATTTTAGCGAGCAATGAAACCACTTGTAAGTGGGTGCAGATCTAAGAGATTTCAGAAGTATAGAAAAAAATGTGAACTTCCCTGAATATATTTAGCAGTGTCACTTGACGTTAATAGATAAAAGTGTTTTAATTAGAGTTATAAATAATAGGGGAGCTGGCGAAGATTCAGTCCCCATGCGCGCGGCTCATTCTTTGGGATCATCGGTGTGGGAGAAGAGCAACTAACTTTTTCTGTAGAACCGCCGTGTCATCCGCTGACAATTAAGATGATCCTAAGTGCGGGGTTTAGAGAGTCAAGAAGGCGCCAAGTTCATTAGAGGTTAGTCTGAAAGTGGAGCCACTGGCAAACTTACAAAGCCTGTTCCGCTTACATGGCTTTAAGGAAAATTTAGCTGGAAGAAAATCCAACTGAAATCTGGGTTTCTCGTTTTGAAGCGGACATTTAAATCATTAGCTACGTATTTGGAAGAAGACTGAAGTGGCTCCTCTAGGGCGATGGATTGTGAATGTCAAGGAAAGACCTTTATTTTCCCCAAGTTTTTCAGGAACTTTGAGCCAAAGATAGGCATTTAAAAGGTTCTTTTATAAATGGGGTTACAGCACTTAATTGAAGACCCCGTAAGATGCCTGTGGCAATGTCTTCAGAAGCTACCAGAAAAACCTGAGCCCCTCCTTCATTTTTTTTTTGCCCCAATGAGGAAGTCCTTGTATCTTTAAAAACCGTAAATGCTTTTGAAGAACTTGTCAGTCGTGGGTGTATTATAAAAGATAATCATATTTTAAAAGATTTCATACTAATGACCACGTGATAAATATTTGCTCAAATGTGAAATATTTAAATAATTTAAAATTGCTCATCTTTACACAATTTGGAAACGCCTCCCTTCCAGTGTTGTCTAGGAACAATCTCTCTCAGGAGGCTATGGGTTAATCGAGTTCTCTGCTTCCCTAGAGACAGAGTTGAATTCATTTAGCCCCCGAGAGGAGATCTTCGAGCCCCGTGGCCATATTTGGCCCTGGGCTTAATTTCATCTGGCCTTCTGGGTAATATTATGGGCTTCGCCACTGTGGGATCCCAGAAAATCATCACTCCTGCTCCTGGGCTCTTGGCTTGTTTCATGCAGAATGAAGCCTCTCACAGATTAGAGCAGTTGGAGAACTGCGAACTGTGGGTAATTAGCTAATCAGTGTTGGAAAGGGCAGTACTAATAGTGGGGAGCAGAGTGTCACCTCCTTCTAAATCACTGGAGCTACTTGGCTTCCAGCTCTCCCCTTTCCCCCTGCCTCCTCCTTCCTTTACCTCTATACTCCGGGTCCACACAGCATCTCCTGTGTTTCCTGTGTAGCTAGCTCGCTCTTTCTCTCTCTCCCTTCAACATTGCCAGATAGTTCTGTTAGACTTCCCTAGCAAATCCACGTTCCTGATCTCCAAGACAACTCTTTCCCGCCTTTCCTTTCTCTCTGCAGTTCCAATAGACACCCCCCGCCCCCCTTAGCTCATGACCTTGCCGCCTACTGCAAGGAGCAGAATAGATGCAATCAGACAAGTGCTGCCGCATCTTCCTGTCTTTAATTGCTCCAGCCCAACTGCTTATGTATCTCAACACTCTGCCTTCCTTCCTCTTACAATGGAAGCAGCGTCCAGAAGTGTCCATGCTCCTATTTCAGGCCGTCCTATCCAATTGTGTCCCAGTGCGCTCTCTCCTTCTCAAGGACTTCGCTTTTATAACCATCTACTCTCTCTTTTGCAACATTTTTCCCCCTCCACCCATTGGTAAATGCCTTAATATCATCCCTCTTAAAAAAAAAAAAACAAAGAAAAAGCCTTGACCTGGGCCACATCACAACTTCCTTGCCCCCCATTTGTCTGCTCCCTTTCACAGGAGAAATTGATTATTCACTCTCTCCTCCCATCCTCCCACTCCCTCCTCAACACACTCCAGTCAGTGTCATGCTCACAGCCTGCCAGTGAAACAGCTCTGACCAAGGTTGCCCATGACCTAGACCTTGCCAAACTCAACTGCCAAGTCTGCATCCTTATCTTACTTAATGGCCGCTTTCTCTTTGAAGCACTTTCTTCTCCAGGCTTCTGGGACATGGTGCTACCCGATTTTCCTCCCGTCCTCCCCAGCCCCTCCCAAGAATTCACGTTTGGCTTTGGAACACATGGCACGTGACAGATCACATGCTATGCTGTAGGGAATGCGGACTCCTAGCAAAAGAGACTGCAGATGGTTTTTTGTCAGTGGTCTTCAGGTTCGTCTTAGGTTGACTAAGGTGGGAGACCGGTTTCACAGGTAAGGGCCCACAGGATGCTTGTGCTGTGTGTTCTATGTGACTTGTTGTGTTAAGTGTTGCCTTCTTAATTATATTGGTATTGATCGGTCTAAAAATTAGTTTGCCTCTCCCATGCATTTCAAAAGCATCAGCGGGGAAAGAGAAAGTCTATCTGGGGTTTGACAGCATCCGTTCTCCATGGGGAAAATAGTCCATGGATAGGAGATAGAGAATTGAATGTCGAGAAGTCTACTGCTACGTAGAATAAAATGTATGTAGGATAATAGAATAAAATAGAAGGTGAATAAAATTACAAAATCCGAAAGATACCCAAGAGATCATCTCACCTGGCAACTGGTCCGAGTTGAAGTTTATTCTGTGGCTAAATGTGAACTATAAGAACAGTGGTACGTGTGAGTGTGTTTGATGTCGGTATAAGTTTGCTGTCACAGATCTTGAAGAACCTGTCATGTATTTGGAGATTGTACACTTCCTACCTTTTGGATATTGTTTTTGTTATGGTATTGTTTTCATAATGTTATGTGAGGTACAAAACATTAGAAGCTTGTAATATATTCCCTTGCTTTTGTTGTAGAGGCCGGAGGGCGAGGAAGTGAATTGTCCCAAACCACACAGCTAATTAGTAGTAGAACTTGGGCACGAAACTGTTTCCTGTCAGTATGTTCTTCTTTCGCTACTTTCTAAGATCATAGTTAGCCGAAAGCAAGATGGCTGCCTTGCAGGGGGTTGGCTGCTGTGCTCGTGGAGCGGTAAGGAGTATGTGGACACTCTCAAAACTCTAACATTTCTTGAAATGACAAAATTGAGAAGTGACCTTGCTTCTCGGCACGCCTTCTTGATACGCATAGATCGTGCATGTTGGCCTTGTTAACAGCGGCCATTGACAGAGTTCAGAAGTTGCCTGGCATCCCCGCAGTTTGTCCATCTGTAGTTTTACAGTTTCCTCTTTTACTAGAAAAGATTCAGGGCCTGCCCACAATTCACCCATTGACGTGAATGGCAGGCAGTGCAACAAGTAGGGATTTAGTGGGGTCGAGATCTTAGTTTTAAACGGTTCTTGGTTGCAGCACCCTAGCACCCAGGCAGGATAGCAATGGGTATCCCACAGGCCCGGAGGGGTCCAACGCATGCCTAGAAATCTTAACAGGAAGGGACCATGGCTAGAAGGTCCATGGGTTATAGGGCGAGCACCCACAGCCGGCAGAAGGCCAGGAGCACAGGCAGGAAGGGGCGAGCGAGCGAGGCGGGCCAGAGACTGGGGCTGGCAAAGAGAAGTAGAAGGATACACCTTACGTGTGAGCAGCACAATTAAGGAATCTAGGCACAAAGCCTCGAGAACCTGTAAGCAGGGGGCCTGGCCCTGGGGCACCTGGGTGGCAGAGACACAGGGGCAGCAGCCAGAGTGACCTCACTGCCCAGCCCGGGTGACCAGAGGAACGAGGGGTGGGCGGCCAGGCACTTCCAGATAGGCTCTTGGTTTCTTAGGGCAATCTTTCTAGATATGTACCTTATTTTTCTTTAAGACTCTAACCCCGCTTCCCATTTATAGCTCACTCTTCTATAGAAACTAGTTATTACACCAAATAAATGAACAGTGAGCTAATGGCTATTCAGAGCCCACTGAATTAAGTACTCTTCACTTGAAATTCCATCTGCCATTAGGTCCTCTCAGCTGATGATGGGCCTTTCTGCATATGCATCCCGCCCTTGCCCATGTCTAATGTAATCAGGGACGAGATGTCCTCAAAATGAAGCCCAGTGCCCACCCTTCCCCCACCCTGCCCACCCCCCCTTATCTCTCTGTTGTCTTACCCCCTCGAGCTCCCTCTCCAGCCTCCTTTGTCATCTTCAGGGAGAGCCACCAGATGGAGCAGCAGCCTGAGAGTCCTTATTCATTGGGCCCCTGGATAGGCTTTTTATCATTAGTGACTTGCACGGGATGTCTTGGGGGCCAGTTTACAAGAGGGTCAAACTATCTCCGTAGTGGTTCTAAGTCGCAAGGTGCCGATGCCTTGCTAAGGGCCTCAGAAGCAACTGGGGATAGAAGTTGGGGAGGGAGCTTATGATTTACATCTCAGCCACGTAACGACCCTAGGAGTGTACCTTGTATTCCCCTCCTATAGACAGGGAAACAGAGATGCAGAGAAGTTCAAGTACCTTGCCCCAGTTCACAAAGCAAATTAAGTCTCAAAGCTGGGATTAAAATCCAACTCGGTCCAGCTTCAAAGACTGGATTCTTTTCACTACCCATTGATGCCCCCAGAAAATATAGTAAATTATCTCATTTATTTGCTCAAATAAATAAAATGTAATTGCACTTGCTGCCTTTTTTAGTTTTGATGCCATGGAAGATTCTAGACAAAGGTCATTTTTTTTGTAGTCGGCCCGAAATGGCAAGGACATTAAATTCCTTTGATCTTCATGCTCTACTTTGTTTCTTCTTTTCTTAGAGGGAACAGTGACTACTAGCTTATTTTACATGGGGTATTTGGACCATGTGACTCTCTTAAAAACGGGCTGGCAGCAGTATTTGAAAGTAAACTTCAAGTCTTGGGACACCCAGGCCTTTAGCTGTATTAAAAAGAAACTGGAAGATGAACTGGTTGGCTGTACCACGTAACCATTGTGAAATCTTTTTTGTTTTGATTAGAAAGTCCTATTACCTGAGGACTTCTGTCGGTGGCTTATGTAATATTAACTGTTCCCGTTTAATCAGGGCCTCATGAATACCAACTAGAATAGGGACAGGTTAAGGTGAGGCAGGAAGCAAGGGACTGACGGATCCTAATGTGAACTGGGTTTGTAGTTTTCCAAATCGGAGACGCAGAACTCTCTGGGTGGGGTGGGGAGATAAAGGGATCAGAGCTCCAGAGGCTGCTGCCCCTTGTTTTTACAAACGACCGATCATGGGTATTAAAAATTTCAAAACGCTGGCAAACTCATTTGGTAGTACAATATCGTAACTTGACTTTTCATTCTATCAGTAATGCCGCGTCAGGGGAACTCGGTGTCCCATAAGTCAATCATGGGGATAAATGTGGCAATTTGCTAATGAAAATACAAACGGAATTAGTTCAGAAGCTGCTGTGGGTGTCAGTCATGCATATTGTTTAACGGGGCCGTTGGCATGGTATTTGGTGTTAGCAGTGTGACACTCTGTGTCACTTGCACTTGTTAGGGGAATGCAAGCATTCGCTGGCAATTAAACCGGTGATTTTTGAGTTTTGCTCCGCGAAGTCTTTGTCAAGGTGGAATATGCCTGGAATCGTGGGCTTTGATTGCCAGAAATTGTAGGACAACCTCAGGGTGCTCTGATGGGGGGGAAAAAAAAGAATGACCCTTCTTCTCTCGCAGTCCCTTAATAATAATGTACTGACAGGCATGCACTGAGCTCCCTCCTTCTCTCCCCCCACCCCGCCGGTTAACCATGTGATGATCATTATTCTTTTAATGTTTTACATTAATCTCCATGTTTTCTATTAGTGCTAGCTGCTGCTTATGTCTCTCAATGCCACAATCAGGGTATTTTTGATATCTTGTATTACCCTAATCGCCAAGAAGTATGCTCCAAACTGATTAATTCAAGAATGATTAAAACATCCTATGCAATTCATTTATTGTTGCTGCAGTTAATTGAATATTTGATGATTTAAAGGTACTCTCATTATTTCCTAAGATATGTATTTATCACGAGGCAGACGATCTGTGCGTGGTCTCTCTGTGGCTACATGGGGTGGCAGCCCGCCCTGTCACGTGCCGAGAGGGCTCTCGGTCAACTCCGCACCTGCCCGCCGTGTGCCTGCTCTCCCTGGCTCTCAGAGGCTCACACCCGTGCCCGGCCCCAGAGGGTCGTCCGGGCCGGCGGGAGAGCACAGGCTTCCCCGCGCTGCGCGCAGACTGCTCTCTGCTCCGGGAGGAGGGGGCGGAGAGGGGGATGGAGAGGACGCGGCGGCTCTGAGTGGCTAACTTGCGCTTTGTGGACTATCTGCATGCTCAGGAGTGGATTGAAAGAGAGGAGAAGGTGGCTCGGGAATTTGGCAGCAGCTTGGCAACTCGGCGGGCAGCAGTTCTAATCCCCGCGTCACCACTAGTTCTCTTAGTCTCCTTTCCCACCTGTCCGAGTGACTCCAGAAGTACTGCGGGAGCGGCGCGTGCGTGCGTGCGTGCGTGTGTGTGTGTGTGTGTGTGTGTGTGTGTGTGTGGAAGAGGCAGAGAGGGAGAAGGGAGAGGGAGAGGAGGAGGCGTGCCCCTGGGCAAGATTCCGGGGCCGAGCCCCTGCCTCGGTGCAGCTGTCTTCAGTGTGCAGAGGGACCCCCACCCCGGCGGGCGCTCCGCGGGGGGGCTCGGGGACTGAAGTGGCCTCAGGTGGCTCTGCCACTTCTCGGTCATGTCAGATCCTTGGCCTCTCACTCCCGTGTGGAGTGAGGACTACAGTGGGGACCTCGGCGGCTGGGAGCTTCTGTCGGACGTGGCTCTGTCAGTGAACCAGGTAGGTACCCTCTCCCCGCCACCGAAGCGGACCTTCTCTTCCGTACTGTCTGTTTCCCGTGTAAATGTTTGTCTCCCCAGTTTGCGTGGAGTCTCAAAGCCAGATCTTATGTTGTCTTCAGTGTCTTCGGACCCTCCCCTTTGGCACCATCCCGAGCACAGTGTGAGCTCAATCAGGATTTGTTGTCTAAAGAAATAAATGGGAGAATTGATGAATAGGCGGTCGGGCAGTGAATACGATCCTATTACCCTTGTCATGACTACTTCACAGTGTATGTCCCAGTGGGTCCCTAATTGTTTGTTTTGCCGTCCCATCTAGATATTTAACTCCGAGAGAAAGACGCCGAGTCTCAGAGCTGTTTGTATCCCCCACACACACACCTAACACTATTCTAGGCGCAGAGGAAATGCTCCGCTGCTTAATTCAAAAGCCCTTGCAGGAGGAGAGGCATTTGCCGCTCCAATGCAGTTGTCTCGAGGTCAAAAGAGCTGTGAGGCAGGGCTAGACGAGTGTGCAGGACCAGTGACTCCCCGCCAGTGCTGGGTTCCGGGATTTTCTTAAAAAGAAAAGCAATCTGAACCCTCGGTGTGGACACAGACTTATTCGACTGCCCTTGTCTGCAGTCCTTCCCAATCCTGAGTGCTTCCGACCCCAAGAAGTCATTATTAGGTTTACTGCAAAGCCCCAGAGTCGACAACTCTTTCTATTTTGACAGCAGTTCCCGCATAAGGAAATAGATATTTATAATGCCAGGTGTAGGGATGAGATTTGCAGTGGGCGAGAGCGAGTCAGGTCTTTCCCGGAAAAGACGGGGACTCAACTTCGTAATAAAGCAGGGGAGAGAACCACAGGACAAGGGGTAATAACCTGGCTCATTGCGTGAGGCTTTGCAGGGTAGAAAGCACGTGCACACTACTTATTTCATTTGCTGCTCACAGAAACCCTGGGAGATTTGAAAGGAGTGGGTATTATTATGATGGTGATTTTATTTTATTCTACTTTATTTTACAGTCGGGAAAACTGGAACTCACAGGGGTAAACTCAGCAAGTCCTGTTCCCAAGGGGCAGGGCCAGAACTCCCACCCAGTTCCTCACAGACCCATAGGCAAGCGTTCTTGCCGTGTCTGCACCTTGCTGATATGTTTTTTTCTGTGGTTGAAAAATTAACATTATGTTTTTGTGTGGGAACAAAAAGAGCAAGGACCTTTTTCCGAGAGCAGGATGTACGTTTTTAGCCCAGGCGGCCCACACGGACAGAATGCAACAATGATATTGAAGATTTAATTCTGCTAGAATCATCTTGACCTTTGGCAAAGGTTATTTGTTAGAAGTTCAAGGATTGTCTTAGAAAATACAGTTGCCGGAGCATTGAGCAATGGGATGAGATCGTATCTGCGGTTAAAACTAATCCGTTGAGTTCTGTAAACCTGCCCTGCGTTAGACCAGCATCTCTCAGTGTGTGTTCTGCAAGCACTCATCCTGTATGGAATGGTGGTATTTGATGATTGGGAAACAAAAATCACAAAAACTAAAAAAGCCCAGAATTCAGTGGTCAAGAAGGTTGGGAACGTGTTGTGTTAGATGGTTAGATATGAGTCTCGGAGCCTTTAATTAGCATCGTGGATTTCCACGTGGGGGGTGGGTGGCAGTATTTCCCACGCTTATTTGGACACAGACTCTTTCATTTTGCACAACTAGTGCCTGTGGGATGGTCTCGGGGAGCACTTCGCACAGTTTCAGCCCTACGTGAAATATGTCATTGCTCGCCTCTGCCTTCCTCTTGAGTCTACAGACTCCACGAGGGAGGAAGCTGTGTCTCCTTTTGCTTTTCATGGTACCCGTGCCTAGCGTAAAGCTGGAGTCATGGCCCCTGCCCCAGAAAAGTTGTCGAGTGAACGAATGCACCGTGCTGGGCCGAACCTTACCCATAGTTCCCTACCGGGAGCCTGCATTTAAGGTCCTCGGGGAAGTTGGTGCCTGGCCCTCTTTTCCTGCCTTTCCTTCTACTGTTCTTTCTACGCAGTACTAGAATATTATGGTGCCGGGAAGGGTGACTGTATAATTTATCATGCAACCTGGGACATTTGTGAGGGGGAAGGAGATATTGCCAATAATGACTCTAGGATAGCAGGTATAAACTGGAACCATAGCGGATACTGGATGGCCCCTTCTGCATGGGTAACTCCTTCCCAGCCTGCCTCCCCCGCCAGGGATTTTATGCTCCCGAAGCAGGGACCTTTTCACGGTGAAGGTACTGAATAAATACAAGTTGAAATTAATACCTGGGGGCGCCTGGGAGGCTCAGTCGTTAAGCGCCTGCCTTCGGCTCAGGTCATGATCCCGGGGTCCTGGGATGGAGCCCCGCATCGGGCTCCCTGCTCGGCGGGAAGCCTGCTTCTCCCCCTCCCACTCCCCCTGCTTGTGTCCCCTCTCTCGCTGTGTCTCTCTCTGTCAAATAAATAAATAAATAAATAAAAAATAAATAAATAAATAAATCCTTTAAAAAAAGACATTAATACCTGTACAGCAGTGACTTTAATGCTGAACTAAGATTTGCTGACGGTTGTGGCATGTCCTTTTGCAGGTTTAAGGGAAACTGGGACCATATTCTCCCCCGTGGGAGGCCTGGGACATGTAGTCTCTGGGGCTGTGCTCT
This sequence comes from Ailurus styani, assembly GCA_002007465.1. NCBI lineage: Eukaryota > Metazoa > Chordata > Mammalia > Carnivora > Ailuridae > Ailurus > Ailurus styani. Next base: position 2,021,878 of record LNAC01000247.1, read on the forward strand.
CTTTATAGGGCTGACCTTTCACCTTCCGAGGCAGGGAATTAAAGAGACCAAATGTTCTCCTTGCCAGAGCTGGAGGGAAGTGGGAGTGACAGATTGCAGTCCCAGAGAGGCGGCGGGGTGACAGGGAGAGGGAGGTCTGGGGGACACCTGCAACTCACACAGGTGACGTCATGCCCGGCAGACCTCTCTCTGGGTGGTTGTCCCACATCCCAACCCCTCGCTGTTCACTGCCTTTGAGCTGGTGCCTCGCCTTGGTGTTGGCTCCTGCCTTTCACTGATTATAGAGCCCCTGGAGGATAGAGCTGAGTGCCAGGCCTGCAGCCAGTCCTCGGGACATTTCTGCAAGTTGCTCGAATTTTGATCGATCAGGAGGATGTCACACTGGGAAAGGCGGCTCATGGGATTCACTTTGTATGTTTGCGAGATGCCCTCTCAGTGCCAACGCACGCCTGCAATTTACACAGGGGTCTGAGCCTTGGTGTTTGGATAAGAATTGCCTGCATCTGGTTAGACTCCTAAATTTAAAAAGAACTTAATTCAATCATAGAAGTGTGTCCTATGGGCCTCGTCTTTTAAAAATCCGTGATTCTGAATCATATATTAAACTCTGGCAGAGGGTCAAATGGGCCTTAAAGATGAGGAAGTCGAGCTCCTTCTTTGGATAGATGAGCAGAGTAAAGCCTGGGTGATAGGGAGGAGGGGGGAGACAGCCCAGTGTCCCACAGAAAATCGGTGATGGAACAAGTCACTCTCCTTCAGCACCTTTCACTGTGGTCCTCCTGCTTCATTAAAGCAAAACAAAATTGGCCACTAGCAGAGACTTTCAGCTTTGTACTTAACAGGGAAAACCCCCACACTGATAGCTATATTTCCTTTCTTTACAGTTTTTCCTACCAGGTAAAATATGATACAACAAGCTTCTCTGAGAATAGCTAAATGAGGCTTAATTTCTGTTTGTTTATTTTATTTTAGGTAAACCTTCCCAGTGATCCAAGCTGTGTTGAAGAAATCTTGCGGGTGAGTTTAAACCTTTATTCCTGTGCCTTTTAATAACGAAGCAATCTATCTGCATAAGCTGTTTGAAATAATTACTGTGCTATTTCTGGGAGGATCCTGATGGAGAATACTCACGTTCCACTTCAAGACCCTTCGGCTTACGCCTCCCAGCGTATTTCCCACCTGTTGGCTCCCCATCCCTGGCCGAGCTAGTCTTGCTGTCTCCCCAAGCTTCAGTTTCATTCTTTGCCTTTCTGGGTCTTTCTTTTGAGACTCTCACCCTTCTTCAGGAATCTCTCTCTCTTCAAGGGGCCTACCCTAAATCTTGGGCTTTCTGCTCTCTGGGATCTCAAGTCTCAAGATGTGGGAGGGTAGAGGGCGGGGAGAGGAGAGACATGAGAGTGAAGGCGGCGCTCTAGGACCCGTTACTGATGGGAAGGAGTGTGTGCATAAGAATGGCAGGAGGCGGCAGGGACCTCTCCCAAAGTAGGCGCTGAAACCAAAGGCAACACCAGAGCCTAGCTGGGAAAATGGGTCTCCCGTCTGTAGCTGTGAGCATCACAAAGCAAGCAATGTGGCATGTGAAGAACGGGAGTCTTGGCACTGAGTCCCAGGGCCAGCCCTGCTGTTTGTCACTCTGTGATTTGGACAGAGAACTCCATCTTTCTGAATCTCTATTCCTTGTCTGTGAAACAGGGTAATACCTGTCCTAATTCTCTTAGAAGCAGCCAAGAGGTAGAAATGCTCATTATTGTGATAAATGATGATCAGTGTGGCCATGAAAAAAGCACGCAGGCTTGGTCCCCAGGGAAGAGAATAATCTGTGTGCCATTGAGAAGTCTGCACCCCGACTCCCCACTTAGCAAAGTGAAGAACTCATCCCCACCTCCGCCTGAGACTCCCCGTGGTGCGTGCCTTCTGTGATAGCGCAGCCCAGGGAAAAATAAAGAGGACAGTGCTGTTTATTGTCAAGTTGACCTGACCACCAATTTCACCTGTTGGGGATATGCTGCATGGCCCGTTTCAGCCCACGAGTGTTGTTATCGGCTATTAAAGAGATGAGTCCTATTACTCTGATCAGAGATGAGACTATCTGAATTAGGGACATACTGGCTACTTTTTATGAAAAGATTTATTTATTTTAGAAAGAGAGAGAGAGAGAACACGAGAGGGGGGAGGCACAGAGGGAGAGGGAGAATCTCAAGCTGACTCGCGCTGAGCACAGAGCCTGACACGGGGCTCGATCTCATGACCCTGAGATCACAACCTCAGCCGAAACCAAGAGTCAGATACCCAAATGACTGAGCCACACATGCGCCCCTCTACTGGCTACTTTGTAAGAGCTCAGGAACCCCTCTGTCATCTCTCCCGGGGTGCAAGGATTCTGGAGGAGGGTGGGCAGCTGTGGAGAAATCCACCCCGTGGCGTGCTCCCCCGGGGCCCGCAGCTGCCTGTTGCCTCTCTTGGGCGGAGATGGGTCAGATCAACCAGAGACACCACATCCCTGCTCCTGTGTTGGCTGCCTTCCTTAAAGAAAGGTAACATGGCAAGAAACCTCTTTCTCTCTCCCAAATGAAGTCAGCCGCCTTTTCTTAGTTCCCAAACAATGTGAGACCCATTTAAAGACTGACACCTAACTGGTCGCAAATGGAATCTCTTCTTAAGAGCGGCCTGGCCCTGGGGCCTGTGGGGCCCCCACACTGCCCCAGTGAGGGGAGCCGGGTGAGCACCTGGCAGAGGCTGGGGGCCCCGGCCCGCTGGAGGAGCCCCTTAGAGAAGCAACAGAATGTCACTTAAACATGGAAACAAAAGAAGCAGGTTGCCTTAATAAGCTCATAAAAGATAGCACCCTTTGAGGAAGTAACAAAAGTCCTTCTGTTCTTGAAAGAGAATCTAGGGAAATGCCTTTTTTTTTTGAAGGACTATAGATTGTATAGAATCCTGGGTTTTTTTCAACAGCACCATTAATGAGCGGGCTGTCCTTTATTGAAGAATGACATGTCTCATTTCCCATGCGTGGAATAAAAATAAGCACTCTGAAGTTTATGTCCTAAGTTTTAGGAGTAATTCTTAAGTTTGTATAGCCCACATCGTGTGGCACAACAGGTTCGTGGCCGTGTTTGTTTGAGGACCGTGGAGCCCAGCGGATAGTGCCTCCTCCTTGGGGGGGGGACCTTTTCCCTTCCTCTTTCTCTCCACCTCTCTCTGACACCCTCAGCACTTGTCAGAGCAGCCAAGAGCAAGGGCGAATTCTCCCTCACTGAGGCGTAGCCGTGGGGAGGAAGGGGTTCGAGCCCCAGGGTAGGGGGCTGGCAAAAGGGGTAATAACTCACCCTCCGCGTTTTCGCTCTCCACAGCCCAGCAGGCTAAGCGTGCAAAGCCACTTCATCTCCCCTGGGGACAGACTTCTTTTGTTAACCAACTACAACATAACTGGCCTCGTCCCCTCTCTCAGACCCTCAGTCCCCAAGCAATGGAAGTACTTTTCCCTAATGTATTTTATTTTCGCCTCCTTTTCCAAAGCGCTGTTCCAGTTCAAACCAGTTGGGTTTCTTTGTGCTCCTGCCTCTCACACTGTCCTGCAGCCCACCTCCTCTGGGCTTCCAGGGCTAACTTGACCTGATATGGTGACCTTATTTTTCTATGGCACATGACTGCCTTTGAAAGCACTTGAACCCCATTATCTTATTTTGATACTAGGAAACGTGGTGTAGTCCCTAATTATTTCAGGAAATTGAGGCCCAGAGAGGTTATAAATGACCTGCAGTGTGGGTGAAGCTAGGATGCGGTGGCAGCAGAAATGGAACTTGGTCTCCATTCTACGCTATGCCACAATGGCCACCGCCCTCCCACAGACCTCTGGATTAAAACAAAACAAAACAAAACAGAATCACCCCAGAAGCTGGCTGACTTAGTCCTAGCCACTTTAAGAATCCCACCAAACCAAGAGAATTTGAGTAGGCACCAGGAGTTAATTCTTTCTTCCTACCATTTGGAATAGGTTCAAATATCACCTCAAATAATAATGACAATGACACATTACTGCCACCGATAAAAAAGAACAACAATGTGCCACTTTTGGGCAGAACACTAGAGCACACTAGGCGGCGTCCCTCTTGCGACAGTTCCCAAACTCTGCGTCCTGAGTCCCATTCTGCAAAACGACTGCCTCGCTATCCATTCTGCTCCTGTTGGTGCACTCGAGTCTATTCTTCCTTCCCAAACTGCAGTCTCCTTTATGACTAACATCGCGAGGGCATCGGCCACCCATTCCTCCAACTGCCGTTGCTTCCCTGACTCGTACAAATCCGGTTATGCCAAAATAATCTCAAGTGGTTTTTCGAACAGACCAGAAGCCACCAGCCCTACAGCACCTCTCCTCCAACTGCCCTTCTGCCGTGAAATATGCCGTGTAGATCCACTCGTCTTTGCAACTTGTCAAGGCACCGATGGGCCCAACGTGCGCACCTGCTTTGGTCAGTGCGCCATTTGCTCTTTCGACTCAAGCTACCCTCGAGTCCAAACAGAAATGAAAACTAACAATAACTCTGGTGGTGTTCTGCAGTTACAATTCATCTATCAGATGAGGGACTCTGAAGCTGCTCATATGTAATAATAGGGGCCGCAGCAGCTTCTCTCCTGAGCTCCACGGGGCTTGATGGGTCCTCGAGTAATCACTTCTGGAAGAGTTCGGCCAAGGAGAGCTGCGTGCACTAAATGCTACGAGCCGAGGATGGATGTTCAGTGATTATTTGCTTTGCAGTGGTATGATTTATTTGTTCCTTGCAAGAATTTACTTAAAAATATCAACAAACTATCAATTAAGTCCTTTCTCAAGTCAAAAATGCAGATAGAGCGTGTCTCTTAGCCTTGACACCGAACAGATTGTGTTTCCTAGCAAAGTACCTTCAGTAGTTGATGATTTCATAGTCTAACATCTGTAAGGGTAATTCACTGTTTATGGGGAATGCTGAATTTGCTAGCTAAGATTGAGGGAACTCGATCTGATAAACTGTATCATCTTACAGATCTCTCCCTGCCATATGGATCAGGTTGGTAAATGCCGACATGCGTACCTCTTTCGGATGACGGCATGATCTGTGTTTACAGCATTGTAAATTATGGCAATTCCACGTATTAGGTCTGTGTTTAAGTGTACAGTTTTAGCATGGAGAGATCTTACCAAATAATTACAGGACAACTATGAACACTACTTGCTATTTTTTACTTTTAAAAGGGAAAACAAACGAAGAAGCCCATCTTAAGAATGAGAAAGAAATGGATCGGGGAACAAAATTTGTCTATTCTGTCTGAAAGGAAATTTGATTATATTATCATAACTATGCACCATAATCAAGCACCTTTCAGTAGAATTTCTTTGATAAATTTAACCAATAATTAGGCAATTGATTTTATATCCTGTCAAATTAATGTATAAATAATGTTCAAATTCGAATCATGCAAACGATTTTCTATACAGCAGTCTTAAATACTAGTCCTTCCAGAATGTTTCAAAAAGCATGTATCCTATTCTGGTGCGGACTTTTAAAATTATAGTTTTTTGAAATAGTTATGTAGTGTTCCATCCAAGAAAGACAACAATTGCTTAATATAACTTAGACTATAATTAATGTTAACATTGATGGAGTCAAATAAATGAACTAACTACTGATTGCACCCTCTGCTATTCTGATGACTAGCTCTTACCTAATGACATTGGGAAATATGTAAATTTGTCAGCAGGTGAAAATGCCCTTGACTGGGTAAATTATGTGGAATATTACCTTTTCTGAAGCTAATTCAAAGCACTAATGGACTTAATACGTAGCATGCATATGTGAGGTGAGCTATTCATGGGAGCAAATTAGCCCATAAGAGATATTAGCCATTATTTGCCTCCCAGTAATCATTCTCTCTTTTCTCAAACACAAACCAACCCAGAAGAAAGATGCTAAATTTAATTATTACAACTATTATGTGAACAATGTAGGTAAGCCATCCAGTATGCTTCCAAACGCACTTAGAGCCTGTCAAGCAGTTTATATATTTTCATGTGGAATCTAGGGGTTTGCCGCTAGTGTATGATGTGAATTTTAAATGATTATACAGACGTCATTGGGAAAATGAGTAACGTGAGTAACGAGGTGACTGGCCCAGTGATTCATGGGAACCTGTCAAACGTGGGACCTGTCAAGGAAGACATGATGTCAAATACCAGTAACTTAGCAACTCAGTGTTTAGCTGTCCAGGGAGTGAGCAAGAGTAGCCCCTTTAAAATCACCGAGTCAATATATGAGTCCCTGTATTTTGTAGGTGTGCTATAAAAACAAGTCTCTTTTCTGACAACCTGTTTCCTTCTGTGAATATGGTGATTTATTATTTTCTATTGAACTGAATGAAAGCAGGTGAGAATTTAAGCCACGTGTAGAATTTACACCTGCTTTCTGTATCTTGGGTGTACAGAGAGGTTAATGAAATAGTGTATTGGTTTCCCAAAAAGCAGTCTAGGCTTATCTGAAAGAAGTACTAGCTTCCAACTAGTTCTTGTTTGAGAACCAGCTTCATTGTCTCAGCTGTGCTACTGGGATCGGGTTGGAAAAAAAAAAAAAGTAATGCCAGGAGGTTGGCTGTCGCACTTGCATCTGTATAAAGGGGGGACAAGTGTCTCTGGAAAATACATTGACAATGTAGCCTCCCCAAGTCCATTTTGTAGACATCTTCCAGTTTTGAAATGAAAGAATAGAGCAAGGTCCATGCCTTTTCTTGTTAATTGCCAAAAGCATCATAGAGAATGAAATGTGAACTCCATAACTGATCTAATCAGAAGACATACATAAGCCTAAGTCACAATTTATTCTGTGAAGGTCAGACAGGGAAAGGAAGAATCCAAAGGATGGTTCCCATGGTCATGGGCCTAGAGCATAGCTGAAGAAGCACTGCTTTTATGATAAGTAGCACAGGGGCGCCTGGGTGGCCCAGTCGGTTAAGCATCCAACACTTGACTTCGGCTCAGGTCATGGTCTTGGAGTCCTGGGATCAAGCCCCACATTTGGCTTCCTGCTCAGCAGGGAGTCTGCTTGCCTCCCTCTCCCTCTGCCCCTCCCCCTTCTGTGCTTTCTTGCTCTAAAATAAATAAATAAATCTTAAAAAAGGATAAGTGACACACCATGAAAACCAAAACCAATATGGGAATAATGGGGCTGGGCATGAAGGTTTGTAAGCAAAGTTTCTTTGGACTAAGTCTGGAACATACAGATCTTGAGAAGTTTGAAAGGCAGGATTGAATTAGAAATTATATAACTAATCCACATTTGTGGAGAGCACTTTGTTACTGAGGCAACGTGGAAGATTGAGAAGCTGCCTTATGAGCAGTCTATAGGCCTGATGTCTCTTGATAAGACAGAAATGAAAGCCAAAGCCCTTGATCGCATACACTCGAGTAGAGAAAAGAACTCTTGCTGCTCTGGGATGGAGCCACAGCACCCACTGTCACAGAAACATCCTGTAAACAACTCTTGTCCAGGAAGAACTCTTGTCACTAGAAAAAGCAGTAATAATAAAAAAAGGTACCACTGTAAGAGTTATGCAAAAATACAAAAATAAACCCCACAAAAAATAAAAAAGAAGAGGGGCGCCTGGGTGGCTCAGTGGGTTAAAGCCTCTGCCTTCGGCTCACGTCATGATCTCAGGGTCCTGGGATCGAGGCCCGCATCGGGCTCTCTGCTCAGCGGGGAGCCTGCTTCCTCCTCTCTCTCTGCCTGCCTCTCTGCCTACTTGTAATCTCTCTCCCTGTATCAAATAAATAAATAAAAAAAAATCTTTAAAAAAAAAAATAAAAGTAGATAAATCAAGAGCTGCAAAGTAATGAATCATAGACAGAAAATCATTAGAATTAGCACTTTCAAGATCTTTTTTTTTCCAAGATAAAAGAATAATAGCAATCAGTCATTTGTTAACCTCACCAAGGAATAATAAAGAGTAATGACTTTTCAGATATAGAGGAAATCAAAATAATTGTTAGTGGCAATTTACTCACCTCAGCACAAGTAAACATAAGCATCTAGATGAGATGGACAATTTTTCTAGTGAAATATACTTGAGTCACACTGTCTCTAGAAGACAGAAAATCTAAACAGAGTTAATCGCCATCAGCGCAATGAAGAGGAGTCCCACTCATTCATGAAATCATCAGTCCCAGGCAGAGTTTCACAGGGAAATTAAACCAAACCATGGAGGAATGATACAACCCAAAGGTTTCAGAATGTAGAACCAGAAGAAAATATTGCAAAGTATTTTTTTAGAAGAGCCAAATTAGCACATAATATTGATGCCAAAATCCGACAAAAACAGCATACAAAACAGAAAATTACAGATAACATCACTTGTGAATATTGATGCAAATTTCCTCAGTGAAATGCTAATAGAATCAGACAGAACTTTAAAGGATATGCACCATGACCAAGTGGGTTTTATTCCAGGAAAGTAAAGCTGTTTCAATATTATGAAATCCATGTATATAATGCTTTTTATGGCTAGGATAAGAAAGAAAAAACTACACAATCATCTTCACTGATGCTAAATGATACTTGACAAAACTTAACACTTACTCTAGATAAAGTAGAAATAGGTGGATACATCCTTAATGTGATAAAATGTATACATCTCAACCCAAAAGCCAGTATAACATTTCACAGAAAAATTCTAAAAGTGTTCCCATTGTAGTTGAGAAATCAGACTAAATGTTCTTTATCATCATTATTATTTAATATTGTCCTGGAGGTGAGCCAAGGCAATTAAACAAGCTAAAGAAATAATAGGTATTAAAATGGGAGAGAATGTGTAAAATGGTTATTATATTGTAGATTATATATATGTGTGTGTGTGTATAATGTTTTCCTGAAATCCCCAAAAGAATTAACCAAAAGCACTATTACAAACAATACAACAATTCAGCACTATTTCGGTGTGTAAAATAAATATATAGAAACAGTCTTTACATGTAAGCAACCAACTGTAAGACATAATGGGCTAACAGACTCCATTTATATCTTATGAATTCATTTAACAAGAAATGTGCCAGAAGCTATATGAACACACTAAGTCACTATGAGAGACACCAAAGAACATTTCAAAAAAGTGGAAAGGTGTATTATTTTTCTTGGATAGGAAGGTTGATATGACAAACATTTCTGTTCTCCTCAAGTTAACCTTGGATTCTTACCTCACACCACGCAACACTATTATTTCTAGTTACATTAAAGATTAAAAACGTAAAATATTAGAAGTAAATGTGGGAGCATTTCAGAATTTTTTATTTCCAGCCCAAGTCTCCTGATGAGCCAGTGGTTTGATGGTAGTCAGGAGAAAGTTTAGAGGTTTGAGGAGATTAGAGGAGGTTTGAAATAGTCATTGACAGGGAGAGAGGGGGCTACCCAAGTAATAGTGTCAGTAAGATTATGAGGCAATTGCAGGTTCTAACCTGTAGATTGTGTGATTTCTTTTGTTTTAAGATTTTATGTATTTATTTGAGAGAGCGAAAGAGAGAGAATGAGCAGGGAGAACACAGAGGAAGAGGGAGAAGGAGGCTCCCCGCTGAGCCAGGAGCCTGATGAAGGGCAGGATCCCAGGACCCCGGGATCATGATCTGAGCTAAAGGTAGGCACTTGACCGACTGAGCCACCCAGGGGCCCCAGATTGTGTGGTTTTTCCAGCAGTGCTTAGCTCATTACCCAGAGACCATTGACTGATGGGTCGAGGGCAGCCTGGAGGCCTCGGAGAGGTTAAATAAATTGTCCCAAAGCACATAATTATATAGCTACTAAGGAAATGAAACAGGATTGTGACTCAGGTCAGCCTGAATTGAATGAAGACCCTAATAATAATATCAAATAGTTGCATAGGCTTTTTTTTTTTTTGTAGCAAGTGCTATTACCATCCCCACCACTGCAAATAATGAAACAGAAGTACTTTGAGCCTAAGTGACTTTTCCAAGTTTAAAAGCTAGCCAGTGGCAGAACCAAGATCTCAACCCCGGACAGCCTGGCTTCAGAGTCCATGCTGTTAACGATTATGCATTCTGTCTTTCACCATGAGGACATAGGGCCGAAGAAATAGATTTTAAGTGATTACTACAGGGCTCAGCCGCTGACCCAGTGGATAAGAATGAACGTCAGAATCAGGAAAATAGCTTACCAGATGGACCAAATCCAATAAAAGGAAGTTCCATAGGAGTGTATCTATATGGTAATGCACTGGAGTCCACGAGTGTTCTGAGTAGATAAGAAAAAATGCAGTGGTAGCTTGTATTACTGGCCACAGATGTATCCATGCGAGGATCTAGAGCAGGGTCCAGCAAACTTTTCTTCCAAAGGACTAGATTATAAATATATTTGACTTTTTAGGCCATGTGGTCTCTCTCTCAACAGCTAAACGCTATTGGTTTAGCATGAAAACATCCATACACAGTGTATAAAATAATGCTTGTGACTGTGTTCCAATAAAACTTTATTTACAAAACCAGGCAGTGGGCCACAATTAGCCCATGAGAGGAAGTTTGCTGAACCCTGCTCTAGAATGCCTAGAACTAAGAAGGGGATAGATCCACTCTGCTCTGTTCTGCTTGGACCACACTTGACATGTGGTATTGATTTCTGGCCAGCACATTAAAAAAAAAAGTGCACTCAGTAAAATTTACCTTTTGTTTTTTTTTTTAGTTCCATTTCTGTGAGTTTTAACGTACATATAGATTTCCTGTGATCTATTCTTGTAACCACCTTTAACAGAATATAAAACAATGCCAGTATTCCAAATTCCCTTATATCATGCTTTTACAATCAGGCTCTCCTCCCTAGCCCCAACCCCTAGCAACACTGACCTGTTCCCTGTCCCCACGGTGTTGCCTTTTCCGGAACACCACACATAAACAGAATCATACAGTACGTAATCTTCCCTTAGCGATTCTCTCACTCAGCATATGCCTTTGCAATTCATTCATTTAGAAATAGTTCATTCCTTTCTGTTCCTAACGTTCCATTACATGGATGTTCCACAATTTGTTTACTCATTCATCCATTGAAGAATATTTGTATTGTTTTTAGCTTTTTGGTGATTATAGTGTTGCTATTAAAAATCACATTCAGATTTTTGTGATTATGTTTTTATTTATCTTGGATATATGCCTAGGAGGGGGTGCTGGAGGTCAAGTGTGTGTTTAACCTTATTTTTAAAAAGTGCTGAATGTTTTTTCCAGAGTGGCTATACCATTTTGCATTCACACCAGCAACTTACAAAAAACCTAGCTCACGGGGCGCCTGGGGGGCTCAGTGGGTTAAAGCCTCTGCTTTCGGCTCAGGTCATGATCTCAGGGTCCTGGGATCGAGGACCGCATCGGGCTCTCTGCTCAGCGGGGAGCCTGCTTCCCCCTCTCCCTCTGCCCGCCTCTCTGCCTACTTGTGATCTCTCTCCCTCTCTATCAAATAAATAAATAAAAATCTTAAAAAAAAACCTAGCTCACATCCTTGCTGGCACTTGATCTTATTGTTATTTTTTAGTAAGTATACAGTGGTATGTCACTGTGGTTTTCAATTGCATTTCCCAAATGGCTAATGATGTTGAGCATCTTTTCATGCGCTTATTTTCATTTTTGTGTGTCTTCTTTGATGAATCATGCATTCAAATCCATTGCCCACTTTAAAATCCAGATTGTTTGTTACCTTATTATTGAATTTTCAAAGTTCTCTATATGTGCTGGATATAAGTTTTTGGTTAGATGTATGCTTTGCAAATATTTTCTTTCTTTCATTTCCTTCACAATACCCTTCTAAAGCAAATGTTTTTTGCTGAAGTTGAATTTATCAGGTTTTTTTTTCCTTTCATGGATTATTATTTTGGTGTCAAGTCTGAGAACTTGTTGTCTAACCCAAGGTCATAAAAATTTTCTCCTGTGTTTTGTTCTAAGAGTTTTATAGTTTTATTGCCCTACATTTAGGACGTTGACCTGCTTTGAATTCATTTTGGTAATATGTTGTGAGGTGTAGGTTGAAGCGCATTGTTCATTGTGTTCCAGAACCATTTGTTGAAGAGACTATCTTTCTCTATTGGATTGATTTTGCATTTTTGTAGAAAGTAGATTGACCTTATTTATGTGGTTTGATTTCTGGATTCTTTAGTCTCTTCCGTTGGTCCATGCCCCTGGCCTTTCACCAACACCATAATGTCTTCAATACTGTAGCTTTATAGCAAGTCCTAAAATTAGGATAATTTGAATCTTCCAACTTTGTTCTTTTTTCCAAGGTGGCTTGACTATTCTAGTTTCCTTAGCTTTCCATATGAATTTTAGAAACATGTTGTCTGTATTTACAAAGAATCCTGCTTGAATGCTAGTTAGTATTGCATTGTATCAATAGATAAATTTACTTGCTGTGCCTTTTTAGTTCATGAATATGGTGTGCCTCTGTATTTATTTAGGATGGCCCCCCCTTTTTTAGAGGGACATGGATAATCTACCATTCCATTTTAGGGAACAATGCTACAAGGAAAATTCAAACCCCTAGAAAAACTACGTGAACAAACTTATTCATTACAATATTATTTGTAATAGCTAAAAATGCTACTGTATGTCTGACAATAGGGGAATATTTAAGAAAATTCTGATTTATACATTCAGAAAAATAATCGGCCATTAAAAAGATGGCTTTGAGGGTGATATAGCAACATGCGGAAAAAAAACCCACAACCTTACTCTAAACTGTGAAGCGAAATAACCAGACGATAACATTTTATATACTTACTTTTTATAGTCATGTAAAGATATGACTAAAAAGAAACTAAAGGCAAATACCCTGAAATAATAGTTCTTATTTTGTTAGGGTGACAGGATTATGGGTGAGCTTTTTCCTTTTCTAAATTTTCTCAATTTCTAAAAATTTCATTAGTTTTGTAACAAATTTTAAGAGGTATCTGCTGAACTAAAAAATGTATTTATCAAGAAGTAAGCAGGCTAGTGAGTGGATCCACATCCGAATGGCAGAAGAGAGAGGCTAGCCAAGAGAAGATTAAACCAGAAGGGGGACCAGGCCACCGCTGCCCAAGGGCCTTGCGGTGTGGGAGTGAGGCTTGAGGCTAGATTTAGGGTAGGAGGCCTCACATGGTAGAACCCAACCCCTGAGGGGCAGTTACAAGGGGATAAGGATCTGAGCAGCAAAAGGAAGAATGTTCTAGGGAGACCTCACAGTTAAGGAAGTAGAGCTTGGTTCTTCTCACCTGCTGAGCATTCTTAGATGACTTAATCATCCTGGATCTCACTCACAAAACTGGGGTAATACTGCCTCATTTTCAGGATTAATGGGAGAATCGAAGGAGCTAATGTATGTTAGTTATGCCCCTAGAATGTGCTTGGAACGCTGTGTAAATATTAGCTCTGCCTGGTAGACTCCCGTTCCTACCGTGGAAGAATCAACACTAGGACTGCTTCTTCTCTGAAGCCCTAACTGTCCAAACGAAATGATTCTCTCTCTCTCTTTCTTCTGGGTCCCCTCACCGCCGTTTCCACATCCGCACTTGTCACCTTCGTGTGGTGGGGATGGCTGCCTCTCGTGGCACAATGTCACGTTCCTTAGATCAGAGTCTGTGTCACACTCATCTCTCTGTCCCCTTAGCCTAGCCCAGAAGCCCCTCCGCCCACCCCCCCATGTGTACACAAAGGTGACAAGTGTAGGTGTATAAGAAGTCCAGAGTAGCTGTTTGTTGGGTGACTGAAATTTGTAGAGAAATGGTTAGAGAAAATGGCCTCACAGTGTCATGTCTGCCCTTGGTAAAGTAATAATATGTTTTCCATGGAGCTATTGTAAGTTAATAAGCAGATGATAGTGTTTAGTAAGTGGAATAGTTATGCAAACACTAGGCATTATAATGACTCCATTTCTTGTTTCTTCAGATAATTTATTTAGTGCTACGTTTTGTGCTAGGTTTTTCCATTGCCAAGCATTATTTAATACCTTTGCTCTAACCTGTTTTTAATATTGCTCCTTGTACAATAATGTTGGCATTATCACTTTCAACAAGGCATTGATTAAAAGCAAAGGTAGAGGCCCCATATGCTACTATCATCACAGAGAGCCGATTCTTAAATAATGTTAAAGGGGCTGATTTGGTACCATTCTCTGTGCTTATTATCATTGTAGTCACAAGAAAGATGCTTCCATGACATGTGTTTTGGTTTTTTTTTCCCCTCCGGAGGGAATTTTCAGACTTTTCTTGTGGCTGAAAACCTCTATGTTGCTTCTATTAGACACTCTCAACCTCACAGCAAAGGTTGTGTCAAAACAGAGCACCCCTCGCCCCAGATCTCTCATTCCTGGGATGAGCACACTAACACAAACCAGCTCATCCTGCTCTCTCCTGGCAACATGTTATTTAGAAATTGCCAGATCACATAATACAGAACACAGGCCCATTGGAAGCTAAGGCAGACAAAAGCATCCCAGCAGTCTGGGCCTCTGGTGGCTTTCTCTTCAGTCCCTTCCAACTTCTCAGGACCTGTTGGGACTGGAGAAAACCCAAGAAGCTTGTCCACCCTCACATTTTGCAACCTCTTTCCTGCTCTTCAACCCAACAGTCCTCTATAGGGCACAACCTCACCCACCGAACACTTTTGATAACAAAGTAAATTGTGGTCCGTGTTACCCAGCCAAGATCACAGAGTTCCTGCCTTTGGAAGAACTGGGATTCAGAAGAAGGCTCTGAACTGGGCATCAGGAGACCTCAGAGCGAGACCTGACCCATCCATGACCTACTTTTGCAACCCTTGGCTCATCTCTGAGACATTATGGGCTTCAGCTTTTCTGTCTATAAAATTGAAGTGTTGACTAGTCTGCTCTGTTCAGGACAGTAACGATAGCCACATGTGGCTGGTTAGTGAAGTTTTAGTGTGTTAAATTATACTAAAAGTTTAGTTCCTCAGTCCATGAGGCTCATCATAAGCACTCAAGAGCCCCATATGGGCCAGTGGCTATCATTGGACAGTACAAAATAACAGTATTTCCATCATGGCTGAAAATTCTAGTGAAGAGAACTGTCCCTGGCTTATCTATTAAGATCTGCTCTGGGTCTTCTTTCTGAGTCTGATCATTAAATAAAGCCAAATCTAGTTTTACTTTTTGACTATGTACCCTTGACCATGTTGAGAGTCTATCTGAATAATTTATTTCCATCCTGAGGCTTATGTAGAATCTGTTGGTCAAATTCTACTCTAGTTCTGAGTAGTACTCCTACTATTTAAAAAAGGACCAAAAATCAGGCTAAGTAAGTAGAAAGAGATAAAGTGACCATCCCCACAAAAGAGAGATGCAGAGAGAAATTGAAGGCAGTGGAGGGAAGTGCCCACACACACACTGCAGGCCTGAGGCAAGTTCCACAGGAGAGATAATGCCTTCAGCCCCAGGCTCTGGGAAGCAAAGGGCACATGAGACCCTGGCAGGGCCCCTTATAGAAAAATGGTACTATAAAAACCCAGTGCCTGATTCATATGCACCCCTCCCTTCTTTTCCCTCTCTTTCACTCCTCCTTTCCTACCCTCTCCAGCTTGTTCATCTCATGAGTTATTCACCTAAGGTACATCATGGAAGGAAGAACCACAGGTGACACTTGGATGGTTCTGGAGACTTTAGATAACCAGTTACTTTGTGGGGGAAGTTGCTCACCTACACTATGATCTATACTATCACAGGGACCCTAGATCTGGATTATTAACCTTAACATGGTCTATGTCCTAGCAACAGCCACTCATTGGATTCCACATCCGTGGCAAGGCTCATGTAAAAAAATCAAGGCTCCTCCTTAGAGGTGGATTTAACTGGCTTTGATTTGCCATCCAGGTTGTGTGACACACACATGTAACAATGAATTGAGAAAGCATGAATAAGAGCAGTGGTTTCAAAACAATTATAAAGTAGCTCCTAAAACCCTCAAAATCTCATTGGCCTACAGGAAGGTGACAAAGCCTGTTTCCCCACTGTTTGACGACGTTCCCTTTTAGAAAGCCCATCGTGTGGAGCTTAGTGGTGGCAAAAGCCCAGAGGACAAAGCCACCCCCTGGATGGAGGTCCTACATCTGCCACACGCTGGCTGCATGACTCTGTCCTGGAGGTGGCTCTTCCCTGGGACTTGGGAATCTGATCTATGAAATGAGAACAAGGAGAACTACTTGCCTGGATTCTTGAGTGGATGAAACATGGTACCAGAAGCGAAACATCAAAACATCTGGGGAATTCTTACCACTAAATACACGTAAACTTCTGTTGGAGTTAATTGTGACTCTTCTTAATGGTTCAGCAATTCCAAAGATTCTCAAAGTGTGACTTTGAATTCTGCATTTCAGCCCTTCGCAGGCTCCCAATCTGCCTTTGCCGAGGAGTATAAATTGCCCCTGCAATGGTTTTTCCTAATTATTAAACATATAAGCTCCTTTCCTGTCTTTTTTTTTAAAGATTTTATTTATTTATTTCACAGAGGGAGAGAGATCACAAGGAGGCAGAGAGGCAGGCAGAGAGAGAGAGGGGGAAGCAGGCTCCCCGCTGAGCAGGGAGCCCCATGCGGGCCTCGATCCCAGGACCCTGAGATCATGACCTGAGCCGAAGGCAGAGGCTTTAACCCACTGAGCCACCCAGGCGCCCTGTCTTTTAATACAGGGCATTTTTCTTTCTTTTTGCTTCATAAGGCACTTTGCAGCTTTTCAAATTGTCACATTTGTTTAATTAGCCCAGAGACCCTGCCACGTCGATTTCTGTCAGCTGTCTAACAGTCTCTGTGGGTAGCTTGTAAATCCATGTCCAGGATTGTTTTTAATGATTCCACACATTTCTTTCCTTTTTGAAAGCAAATGAAGGACAGACTAGATGAGGAGGAGGGAGTGGCAGGAGAGGGTGGGGTGCCGTTGCACTGGGACAAAGCATGTGACTAGAGCCCAGTAGAAAACCACAGGTGGACAACTGGCGTTTGGACAAGAGATACAAATTGATTACGCAGCATGGCCTGAAGCCCAGGGGGAGAGTCCTCCATGTTCATTTATTTACCTCAAGCCCAATGTGACCTTTGCTTGCTAGAACTTTTCCAGGGAAGGGTTTGACAATGTTCTCTTTGGATCTTCTCTTTGGTGCTTTCCTAAATGTATAGCAGAGAGGAAACGTCCGAATCTGGTTACCCCCAAGAGATGGTATAGGCTAAAAACAGAGGTTTAAAGTGGCTTTAGGGACATCCATGGGCAGTGGATTCCCACAAAGTCATTTAAAAAAGTTTGGCAGGATGGGCGGTACGGGGGGAGGATTTGGAAGGTGTCCTTTTCACATGGTGTGTAAATGCTTTGGGGGCCTCAAAGATGTAAACGGGAAATTCTTAATAAAAAGACTCTGTGATTGTTACCTTTTCATTAAAAAACAAACATGACTAGGTGTTGACGCAAGAATCAGATTGGATTTTTGTTTCGTGAATAGTATATAGTATCTCGGTGTTCTGATTTCCAAAGAAGTATCATGTCAGTAGCTACTTCTAGCTTATGCTATTTGACAGGTGGCTGTTTTCACCAAGGCAGAGAGGGGCCAGCCTTCCTGATTTTAACAGGATTGAAGCTTTATAGCGTGCCTGTGGGGCAAGATTTTATGTCCACACTGCCTGGCCCTAGAGTGTTCATGTTCAGTTTAGAATGTTCTCTTTCTTCATTAGCCAGGCGTCACTTTAGAAAAAGATACGGCTCTCACTTGTGCTGCTATTTGGCCAGTCTTAATATGGAATAAAGAAGCTATTTATTTCCCATTATTTGAAGTAATTGCAGAAAGAAAGTAATCTGGAGAGAGGAGTCAGTGTCCAGGCACTGACGAATACTCAGCCTGTTAGGGGCTGGTAATATTCTGAGGGGGCTTTCTGAATCAGTTTCACTAAGGCTTAGTCGTGATGGTAATGTTGTTAAATTCAGATGACTGGAAAGAGTTTGAGGCTTCTGTTGGCTTATTTTTTTAATTTTTAAAAGTATTTTATTTATTTGAGAGAGGGAGCACAAGCAGGGAGAGGGGCAGAGGGAGAAGGAGAAGGAGAAGCAGACTCCCCGCTAAGTGGGGAGCCTGAAGCAGGCCTCGATCTCAGGACCCAGAGATCATGACCTCAGCCAAAGACGGGCGCTTAACCAACTGAGCTGCCCAGGCGCCCCTGGCTTATTTTTACTTTTACTGGGGGAAGTGTGTTGATGGGGGAGGAGGGCCTGGTGTCCAATAGATAGACCAACACCTTATGATCCATTTGTTAATTTCACGTGAATGGGGCAAACCTGTTCCCTTTCATCTCCCTGGTGCTGCGATTCTGCGATTCTAAGAGGAAAGACAATTCCATACAAATCATATTGGCTGGAGTTTCAGCTGTATTAGTGGCATGATGTCTTATTTTTACTGAGCTCAGAAATAATGAGAGAACAAAGCTAAGGCCAAGTTGTTCACTGGAGGGCTCTTTCCATGAAAATAGATATTCTTTTTTCCTCAGCGATTGAGCCTTTGTTCCTTCTAAAAGCAGTTGTCATGAACTCCTCATTACCGTTTTTCTTAATGTGATAAATGTAAACTACAAGAAAGCTATCATGTTTGAAAAGCTACAGCAGCCCTTAGAAAGGAATACTGATGTCTTGTGTAAGTCTTTAAAAAGGCTCAGACTGGGGATTGCACGAAATCATTCCTCCTGCCTCCCTTTGCCTGGACTTGTCTTTCACTTACCGTAGAAGTCGAATCTCTGCACTTGCCGTCTAGATCTGTCTGTCCCGCAGTGTGAGATTAGCACATCTCTTTGGTGGTTTCTGGAACATGATAACAAATTGAATGTGACTTTTTTTTTAAACCCAATTCTTTCTTTTAAGATTTTATTTATTTATTTGACAGAGGGAGAGAGACAGCGAGAGAGGGAACAGTAGTAGGGGGAGTGGGAGAGGGAGAAGCAGGCTTCCTGCTGAGCCGGGAGCCCTATGCAGGACTCGATCCCAGGACCCTGAGATCATGACCTGAGCCAAAGGCAGACGCTTAATGACTGAGCCCTTAAACCCAATTCTGACAAGTTTATTTTAGTTCTACTTTTGAACAGTAATTAATAATTATTATCTCAGACCTATTCCAATTACAAACACTCTAGCTACATAGATAGAGCCCAGGTGCACCTTGTGCCTGGATCCGGTCCAGCTACCCAGCTCTTAGGTACCTTGCAGAGAGTAGACACCAAGAAATGTTTTTTTTGGATGAATGGAACTAAATGTAGCTCAATAAAGACGGTGCTGGGGGAGCAGCCAATGAAGGTGTGTGAATTTTATCAGATTGCTTTGGCTGACCTGCAGCTAAAGGAGCAAATTAGAGGTTAACCAGAAAGAATTCTTTCATGCTATGAGGGTATGGTGTGGCATTCCTTCCAGGGAAGTTGCTCTGGGGAAAAAAATGGCTGTACTATTATATCATATTTTAAATGATGGTCATTTGGATGTCGGCGATGGCAAAAAGTTTGAAACACAAAAGCTAGAAACTGAACAGTGAAGTTTAAAAATTATTTTTGAAAATGAATAACAGTTGTCAAAATTACCTTCTGGATGAAGGAAACAAGTTTCTGAGTGTGGGAAGAATTGGCCTTTAGGAAATCTCAGATTCCTTTGATGCCTGGACTGGACCACGGAGTAGACGCCCTTTACCGAAGAAGGCAATTTAGATTGAAATCAATCTAGCGAGGTTTCCTAATGGGGTGGCCAGTCTTCTGTATTGATTGGTTCAACTAATGGAGACAAATGTCCTGAGAAGGATCCAAATTTACTGGGAAATTGTCTCTTGGGGCATCAAACCATTAATTAGGTGGACTGTGGCCTCAGGTTGCCACTGCCAAAAACACGTGCAGAGCTCCATGGGTCTGGTTGAATTCTGCCCAGTGTGTCACCATGGGGGTCTGTCCATCTGTTGCTGCCTTTGGGGAGGTTTCTTGGTGGACTCTGACAAGTCCCAGCCCGTGGCTGTATACATCCCTGTTATATTCAGTGAATGAAATGGAATTCATTGCATCTGACAATGACAAGAGGGTGGACTGATTGAATGAACACATGGGGAAGCCACAGGGTCACCGATTCCCATGCTCCCCAACAGTAAATTAGAATTAGGACCTTTTAAAATTGAATCCTCTTTGGGGGATACCGGGGTGAAGGCAGCCAGTGTGAGCCGGCCCTTTTGCCTGTACCGCCCTGGGGCTGGTGGAGAAACTTTTGAGGTTCCCTGAAACACCTGCCAGGACCAAAGAGTTTTGCATAAAACAGTCAATTATTTATTCGAAGAAAGAAAGAGTGCCAGGATTTTTATACCGTGTCAGTGAAATCATAGCTTAGTGTTAGAAGCTTTTAAAAGAATTAGCCTTTTTTTCCCCGGTGGATTGAATTTTATGTTGGCCCGTTGTTGGGAAGTTATGTTTAATAGGACGGTTGACTTTATACGTCTTCCCTACCAGCACTTGCATAGAAATCAGAGATGCAGTCGCAGGAGACTGTCTTAAGACCATTCCAAAGAGAAGAATACTCATTCAGTTTCATGGAACAGCATTGTGACCACTAGAGAGGCTTGGCAGGAGTGTTAGTGATCAAGCCCAGAAAAGTCTATGGTTCCACTGTTGTTGGATTTTCCAAGAGCTGAGCAAACAGTCAGACAAATGGGGCTGTTAACTGTCTCACTGTGAGAATGCAGGCCCTCCCCAGGACTCCTCCCCCGCCCCCTGGGAGAATGATGAATTTCCTTAGCCAATTTGATCAGCCATGTTTGTATGTCATGTAAAACAACAACAAACAAACAACAATGCCTGCTGTTTCAGATTCAGTTTTGCATTATAAATATCCTCAACTTTACCGAGATGAAGAATATGATCACAGGCTCACGGAAGGCAGTTCAGTTGGTCCTTAATCTCCCTGCCCCGCCTTTCTAGGAATCCCTTTAAATCTCCTGCCTTTGGAGATGGGCCCCCATTGCCTTCTAAAGCAATAGGCTCCACAATTGGAAAGCTCACAGGAATGGAAAATCTTTTATAGTTTGGGCTAAAACGGGTCCCCTGGTAACTTCCACACGTAGGGTGAATCCTAACCTCTTGGTTCACAAAGCAGGTCCCAGATCTCTTCCACATGAGAGCCCTTAGGGTATTTGAAGTCACCTCTCAGACCTTCCCTCCATCTCCCTCTTCTGTAGACTAAATGTTCTCTTTTAAAGTGCATTCGTATGTGTGATGAGCCTTCTAAGCTCTTGTGGTCCTCGTAGCTGTCCCTAGTAAGAGAGTGCGTTATTCCAATGTCCCTGCTGAAATGGGCCATCCAGGCCAGTGCTCGCTTTCTGATGTGGTCTCTCCCATACGGGTACTAGTGTGTGTGATCAACTACTAACTGACAACCACACTGTGGGCATCACACGCACCTTCCTATCACCTGTGTTGGCTGCTAACCAACCCCCCCCCCAAACTCAAATCCTCGGGGTTTTAGCCCAGGAATTACAGCCAAGTCAGTTGGGCTTCCTCATGTTGCACGTTTACACTTGGTTTGTGGAACATATCTGTGGTTTTCGTTTACCTCTCTAAAATTTCATCTTCCTGGCTTCAGGCCAGGTTTGCAAGATCTTTCTGAATTTTGATTATTCACCGTGTAGTGTCACCTACAATTTTGATAAGCAGACATTCTGTATGTTCTGAAGTTATTGATTAAATGAGATATTGTTTCTGACAATTATTTCTTTCCATCAAAAAGCGCAGTAAAAAGTAAGGTATTATTATCATTAAAACTAGTAAACAGGGAAGGAGCCCAAATGACAGAGCCCCGTGGGATGCCTCGTATGTACTCAACAATTAGTGTGAGCTTATTCAGCTGCTCTGTAAATCCACCTTGGTGCATGTTAACACACCTCACTCCCCCCCCCTTAGCTTTAGGAGTTCTGTGTGAGGTTCGCTAGATGCCTTCCTGACACCAAGACGTGTGTGGCCATTTCCCAGTCGTCTCCCAACTAGGATCTCATTTCCCAAGTGCTGTCCATGTTCGAGATTGTGGCCTGGCCAGGGTGAAAAAGACCCTTGAATCCTAAGTGAGCAGCACATTTTGTATGAGCGTCTTTAGGACAAAAGTTTCTGGGAAACACAATGTCTTTCCTGGGAGGGCCCAGAAGAGAGAGAGAGACAGACCGACCAGTAGTTCTTCCCATGTGCCCTGCTTCCTTGCATGGGAACTTTGATGATGCTGGCCAAAGGGCTCCATCCTCTAGCCCTTGTCTTCCCGGGGCCTGCTAGGAAGGGGAGCCTGCCGAGGGAAGCAGGCAGAGCATGTTTCTGCAGGGGCTCCATGCTGGCCGGCCGCACCGGGAGTGACAGCCTGTGCAGATGGCACTCAGCTTGTGGGTCCTCCCCCAGCTCACTGCTCAGCTCCCCATGGGAGCCCCACACCAAGGCCTGCTCCAGCACCCATGGTCCATTTCCTATTGAACAGCCGGCCCCAGTGCTGCTGCAGAGAACGGTGGTAATACCCCTGCCTCGCTTCCCTCTCCTCTCAGGGAGAAGCAGGACTTCCTACCGGCCAGTTAGCAATCGATAGTAGAGTGCAGACTGAGGAATTGTCCTGATGTCCGACTCCCTGGGCGGGCCCCGCTGGGGACCCCGAGGGCCTTTGCCCCTTACTGCCTAGCAACGCTCATGCCTCCCTCCACCTCACTCCCCATTTCTGGCTCTTCAGAGAACCATCAGGGCCCAAGAGTACAGAGGTTCTAAATCATTCATTCAAGCGAATTAGGTTTTCTGTTAAGTTATTGACAGCCTCCCCCCCCCACACACACATGGGGTTTTGCACTAGAGGAGGGAGGGCCTTTTGACTGAAGAAGCAGATTGGACTCTAGCGAACACACCCCCTTGCAGAGTTGGGACCCATGGACTGGAGTCCCTAGTTTTAGGTTCTTGTCGGTTCTGGAGTAAGGAAGGTGCCAGTGTTCCTGAGTCCTTAGGCCCTGGTGGCATGCCAGAATGTGCTGTGTCTGTATTTACTTTCCTATTACACTTCCTGGCACTAAAAACGGGAAGAAAGTTATCCCCTCCCCCAATGGAAGTTGGAGTCCAAGGTCATGTAAGTCTAAATCTCTGTGAAAATAAACTCCAACCTGATTTTGTGGACTTCTTCTTCTGTTCGATCATATTTGTGTTTTAAAACCACTCCGCTGTTCCCACTGTTATTCTTCATCACAAGAATATGTACTTCCCAAATTGCAGCTGGTTTGCTCTTCGCATTTCAACAGAGGGGAGGGGCCGGGTGTGCAGAGCGGCTCTCAGCTGGAGCCCTGGACTGAGTCTGAGCTGCCTGTCTGCGAGGCTCATGCTGGCAAAGCTCAGGCTCTGCTCACAGAGCTCATCTTGACGGGTCTTATGCATGTTTGACACCGTGCTGTCCGGAACCCTGGCCCACGCAGTAGCTCCCTTTCCCCTGCAGCAGGCCTATAGATGTGGCGGCAGAGGTTCACAGTGGGACAGCCACGAGAACCGCTGGAGGCCATCTCAGCCAAAGCCCACGTGCTGCAGGTAGGAACACTGAGGCTCAGAGAGGGCAAGCAGCTTGGCCAGGGTCACTCAGGGAGCTCTCAGCCAAACTGGGACATGTGTTAAGCTCTCCTTACTCTTAGTCCAGGGATCATTGGGGGACCATTCTGACTCTAACAACAACAATGAAATATGTAAGATACCACCATTGCATTCATGAAGAGGGTTATTTGAAAAATTAATCATCTCTTCAGTTAAATCTTTGCGGTAAGGACCTTAATATTTATGTTACGCTGTTTAACCTAAACATACACTGCTTGAACATCTACCACGTAGAATGTTAGCCTCTGAAAGGAATACACATGCACACACACACACGCGCGCACACACACACACACACACACACACACACACACACACACACACACACACACACACACACATGGGCCCACGTGCATCTCCTCTTGCCTTCACTATGAAGCCTTTCCCAGAGGCCTCACACAGTGGATTCCTTCCAACACCTGGCCACCTTCCCCTCTTGAGGTGGTTAGCACATTAAGCAGAGTGAGCTCCTCTGGGAGAGGAACTTGACTTTTTATCCTTTCTAGATCCCAGGGACTGGTACATAATGACTACTTGGGAGAAGTTAGTAGAACAAACAGACCCAGCCATTTGCTGATTGTGTGGCCTTGGACAAGTCACTTGACCTCTTATGTCTCCAAAGGAGTATGATGGTAACCCCTGCCTCTTTCATTTGTAGCACACAAAGACTTGAGTGGGGAAACTGAGTGCTTGGCCCACTCTAAGTATTTGGTGCTTCTTGGTTTGATTCTTCTTATTATTGTTAATTCAAACACAGAAACTTCAGACACTAATGATAATATCTCATATTAACCAGTTATTAAGTACTAGGCACTGGAGATACAAAGTTGAGTAATAAGACAAGGCTTGGGGCAACATCCTAGTTACTACAAAGAATAGCCAGCCAGACAGCTCTGTGTTAGGGGAGTCTGGAACCTAGACCTTCTTCTGCTCCTCAGCCGGTGGTGCACTCAGCTTGTGTGTCTAAGTCCAGCAAAGTGATTCTCTCCACAAGTTGTTTTGGATTCATCAGAGTCCTAGCCATTAACCATGATATGGATAATATGGTGGAGAGGTAATCACTGGTGGAAATGTGGGCCTTATCTGGGGTGCTGGGATGCCTCAGTCAGTTGAGCATCCAACTCTTGATTTTTGGCTCAGATCATGATCTCAGGGTTGGGAGATTCAGCCCCCTGTTGGGCTCTGTGCTCAGTGGGAGCCTGCTTGAGATTCTCTCCCTCTCCTTCAGCCCCTCTACCTCACCCCTCTCAAGTAAATAAAAAAAATCTTAAAAAAAAAAGAAAAGAAAAGAAAAAGAGGAATGCCTGGGTGGCTCAGTCATTTGAGTGTCTGACTCTTGATTTTGGCTTAGGTCGTGATCTCAGGGCTGTGGGATTGAGCCCTTCATTGGGCTCTGCGGCCAGTAAGGAGTCTGTTTGAGATTTAGTCTCGTGCTCCGTCCCACCCCAACTCGTGCTCTAAACAAAGAAACTAACGAACAAACAAATAAAATCTTTAAAAAAAGGAAAAAGAAAATTGAGCCTTTTCTGATTTTTCTGGGTTTGACTTTGAAGTGTTCAGCTCACACTAATTTTAAACATCCACTCCATGGTTAAAGATGACAAAGAATGCTCTGTTGCTTCTGAAACGTATTCTTTATCAAATGCTGAAAGATAACATATCATTTCTCCCTTCATTCTTTCTCCATTAACCATGGTAGTCAACTCTACAATAACAGTCATCCCGTCTGGGATAGTGGAAAGAACGTGTGCTTTGGAACTGGTCCCCAGCATTCACTTACCACTGCCCAGTGGGAAGATGAGCCCCTGCTTTAGTTCTTTCATGGGGAGGATTGAGGAAGCCTGGAGATGAAGGAGTTTCAGACCCATCTCATGTACGTGTGGGTGCGCGTGCGTGCATCTGTGTTGTTAATGGAGGAGTGGCACTTGGTGTTCATCCCGATCCAACTGTACTAAGTCTGCCTATTTATCAGGTAGGGATGAGCACCTGCTACAGAGTGCTGCACAGTTGGACTGGGGTTCATGGGTGTTCTTATCTTGGGAATAGGAAGAACATAAAAATAGATTAATATCGTCCAAGTGTGAATGAAAAGGATGACAATGAAAAATCTGCTGTGAGCTTTCCACACTTTGCAGGTCTAGCTCATTTTGAGAAGTGAAAGAGCTTGCGCCAAAGTTTCTTGCTGAAGATAGCCTTTCAGGAAATTATATTCCTTTTGCTTGCACCTTCCCTGCTTTAATCAAATGCATCAGGGGTAACACGGAATCAGCTTGCCATTTCCTGAAATCTCATGTTTCCAATACAGAGAATCAGTTGTTGAAAATGCAGATGTGGTTGCTGTTCCCTGTGACCTGGCCAGCAGGGTGGTGTGCTCAGACTGTGATTCAAGATAATTCTGTTCTGCCACAGAGTAAATTCAGATGACTTGGGGGAGAAGGTATACCTTTGAGGAAGGAGTTCATCCTTCCAGGTGTCTGAAACACCTTTGCGTAAACTCGGGGGCACACCTCTGAAGCCAGTGCTGAGAAGGGATGTACTGAAGCCTCTCACTGATGAAGGCATGCTGCCTAGTTGCTGATAAGAGACACCTCTTCTTGATCCCAGCCTGGGGCCTTCCTGTCCCTCGGTTAGCTCTGGCTAAATAAGCCCCGTATGTTTTACGTGGGATGGATTTTGGAGAACACCAGCCTTCGTCAGTAAAAGAAAACACCTAAAACGTGGAAGAAATCCTTCAGTAATTGGAATTGGGCTTTCAACTCTTGTCACAGAGAGTTAACTTTGGGCCAGTTTTGATGAAGGCAAAAGTAGCATACAAACGTTATGAACCACATACAAATGCACAACTCAAAAACACTTGAAAATAGTCTCTCTCTTAAGTAGGTTAAGCATCCCATCTAAATCTTGTATGCATTTTAATGTCCTTAGTGCCTCCTTTTAAATAGTGCTAGGTAGACTCCAATCTGTGTCAGCCCTTGTCTGAATCATACTTACAAATTTTGCTTTGGCGCTGCCACTGTGAATGAATCCATGAAGTAGCTCCTTGCATTACAGCTCTTCATACATCAAAGGCTTTTTTTGAACTGGGTAATTATAGAAGGGGAAAAAAAACCATGTTTTAGTGCTACCTGAGAGTTCTTATTAATATTACCTTTGAAATGACTAATTACGTTACCCGTGAAGATTGGGGAAAAGTGTTATGTAACCGGCTCATTAAAAAAAAAAGGCCTTTCATAAACTTTGATCCTCTCCACTCCTCCCCAAAGCTCTCCTTTTTGTCCATTATTGCATTGGTTTTTACGTTGAGTGTTTCTACACCAGAATGTCTGATGAGTGCAACACAGGCTGGTCCACTCCTGCTTCACAAACTGTGTCATCTCTGGTGCTGGCACCTTGAGCCTGTGATTTAATCACCCATCCTGTTTGGGTAAAGCTGTTGGCCACGAGCCCTAAGAGTCAAGCAAGATTTGAACAACAGCTCTTTTCAAACAGGGGGTTTGAAGGAATCAAGAAGGTGGCCCTGATGATAATGGAGAGTGGGAGCTTCAGGTCTTCGCCTTCCCACGTTGAGACTCAAACTCACTGGAATACCCTGTGTCTGACTGGGTGGAACGGGGCTACCAATCTCGTACTAACCTTCTCTGTGAACGAGAACAAATTCTTCTCAGTGGCCTTGACTTTGCACAGAAAAATCAAGGGCACATGCCTAATCTTGTCACTGTGAGTCTCTGCCAAGGGAAAGGAGTATCAGAGTCCCCGGAGCGAGGGAGCGAAGGTAGTGACAGTGCTGCCCTCCCCCCACTTCCCTCCCGCCCTGAGCTGGCAGATCACACCAGAAACAGGAGACCAGGTGTTGGAGGAGCCCCAGGCCGTCAGGGGACCCTCCTGGGAGGACCTAAGAGACTTGACAGAATGTAGAACCCAAAACATTAGAAGAAAAGTTGAAGGTTCCCAATGAATGAATGAAGAAGCTACAAATGTCTCAGA
Source organism: Ailurus styani (assembly GCA_002007465.1). Classification (NCBI taxonomy): domain Eukaryota; kingdom Metazoa; phylum Chordata; class Mammalia; order Carnivora; family Ailuridae; genus Ailurus; species Ailurus styani. The sequence goes on from LNAC01000247.1 coordinate 2,049,496, forward strand.
CTAGAGAAAGGCAGCACCAGCTGAAGGCTTGTCATGCAAAAGAAGAGATGAGAAGTGTTCTGTGTGGTTCCAAAGTAGGATCCTCAGGGAGTGGCTCCTGGGAGACAGGCATTTAGCTCACAACCAGGAGAAACAGTGTGATCGGGCTGTCTTAGCATGGGACAGGCTGCTTCAAGCATTCGTGAGCTCCCTGTTCCTGGCTCTGAGGGAGTGGATGTTGGAGGGGCCCCTTGTGTCGTGGATAGGCTTCCAGCACCAGGACAGGGCAGGGGAACAGAGGGAATTGATTTAAGTTCCCCTGAAAACAATTAAGGCCAGCTGAGTCCTTAAGTATTTATAAAGAGCCCTACCGTATTTAGTAGGGCTAAGAAAGTGTTTGATTTGCTAAGTGGCCCAGAATAAAGTTGCTTTGTTTTTCCTCACCAGGAGATGACCCATTCCTGGCCTGCTCCTCTAACTGCCATGCATACTTCCGGAAACTCCGAGAAGAACACACTTTCCATCACAGGACAGGTCAATTCTCTTGTTGCCTCCATTTCCTTTATCTTATTTCAGTTGTACCAGTCTTCCAATTGGAACCTTAAAAATACGAATGACCTCAGTGTTCTAGTGCTATAAAATCTAGACTTCCTTGGGGCTCCTGGGTGGCTCAGCCAGTTGAGCATCCAACTCTTGGTTTCAGCTCAGGTCATGGTCTCAAGGTTGTGAGATCAAGCCCTGCATTGGACTCCATGCTCAGTACAAATTCTGCTTGAGATTCTTTCTCCCTCCCTCTTCTACCCCATCTTCTCCTCTCCCCACTTACCCTCTCTCTCTAAAATAAATAAATAAAATCTTTTTAAAAAATCTAGACTTCCTCTTGCTCCTCGGGGATGTTAATATACACTTCATTTTTCCTGAAGCAGGGTCTTTTTTTTTAAAAGATTTTATTTATTTATTTAAGAGCAAGTGATCTTGAGCAAGTGAGAGAGAGAGAATAGGAGCAGAGGGAAAGGGAGAAGCAGACTCCCCACTGAGCAGGGGGCCCGACAAGGGGTTCGGCCCCAGGATCCCAGGATCAGGACCTAAGCCGAAGGCAGAGTCTTAACCTACTGAGCCATCCAGGCGCCCCCTGAAGGAGAATCTTTAAGAGCATATATGCACAGATGCGGGCCTGTGTATTGAACCACCTAGAGTCCTGTCACTGTCTAAGTTACCATGCCCAGAACTGATGAATCACAAGAGTGAGCTCATCCCTTAAGAAGACCAACTAGGTGATGTAACAACAAGATCCAAGACGTTTTTTAATTAAAAAAAAACCTGTACTCTTCACGTTAATGGGTTGATTTTCAATTTTGTGTATCACCTTCCAGTCCTTGCTCACAAGCATACAGATCTTTACACGCCAACACATCTTGTTGCTAGAACTTCACATGTTTAATTTTTTTCCTCACCTGCTCCCAGTAAGAATTTTTTCTCACCATCAGTTTTTAAGACGCCGAAATCACCATGGCTATTCTAATAACAAGCTTTAAAAGAAAAGGTAATGTCTTTCTCCCTTCTTTCCTTCCATCCAATTAACCATCCATTCATCCATCCATCCATTTATTCAGAAACCATTTTCTGAGGGCATACAATAGACTTAAAGTTAGGGATGAAGAAAAACCCTCCATGGGTTTTGAGCTAAATGATAAAACAGGGCTGGAAGTGTCTTCATAGAGAATAGAAAGTTCAGAGAATTATCTAACAGTCCCTGGGTGTTGAGGAAGTACCCGGAGAGGTGGAAAGCATTTGTAGGATGCCTACAACTTTGACACATGGAGAAGGGCCTAAGAGAAGAACACTCCATTGCAGAAGAACAGGACGGAGCAAGGCACAAGGAGATGTGGGATCATGGCATGATCATGGCTCGTTCAGAGTTTGTGTGATGGGAAGTGGAGAGAGACCTGAACCCCAGGCCAATGAGTGCATCTCTGTAGAAGACGTTGAGTACCAGCCAAGGAGTTTAGACTATTTGTAGAAGGAGAAACCCAGTCATCCTTCGGTTTCTAGGGTCATGAGTTTAACAATAACATTGACTGAAACTGCATTTAGTGATTCCTGCCCACCTTTGAAAGGGGTCAGAAGTAAGTGAGCAGCAAGCCTCCCTGTCCAGGTCTGGTGTGTGTGTCATTCCCTCCTGCATGCCAACTGTCCCTCCTTGGGCCTCTGGGCTTGGGGTCTTCTCTCTAGCATCCCAGCCAAGGGATCCATCCAGCCTTTTCAGGCGTTGAATCCAACCCTGGTTCAGCAATTGCAGTGTTTTCAGCTGTGTTCTCCAATTTCGGAGATAATTTGCACAAGTTGCAATTTTGACATTTACAAGTGTATACAATAGAACTGGTTGTTTAAATGGGCTTTTGTGGTAAGTGCACAATTTGGAATCAAGCACGATTTGCATTTTCTGCCAATTATCTGTGCTCCCATCGACCCCATGGTAAAGGTAGAGGCAACTGGCATGAGATGGTAAAACCAGGATGGATACACACCCACTCTTTTGTTTCACTTGGTTCCTGCCAAAATGTTGGTTTGAAAGAAAAATACATCAACACCATAACGCCGTGACGTGCCTCGCCTCATTCTAAGCACATAATATTTAGTAAATAATTCAATCTTCATCGCGACCCGAAGAGATTGATAATTTGACTCTCCCTAATTCTCAGAGAAGGAAACCGAGGCACAGAGTGAATTAAATGTGCTCTGAATCACCCAGCTAATGAAGCAGGGAACCAGCCTTTCGATTCAGTTGTTGTGGCAATGTGCTTATCACACAGGTTTACAGATGCCCTGGTTCAAATTTCATTTTCCAAAACATCACCGCGTACACTAAATACACTTGCCTGGGTGGCCCCCTTTCCTCAGCACTCACCCCGGACCCAGGTGACACCACCCTTTCAGAAAGCATCCACCTCGTACATTCATGTTAGAGCTGGAGGATCGCCTTGGGGGCTGCAGACCTGGCTGCTTTTAACCCTGGCTCTGCCAATCGCTAGCCAGGTAGTTCGGCTCCAGTTCTTCTGGGCCTCAGCTTCCCCATCTACACTATCTGTGTGTGTGTCTGCACACGCATGCCTGTGTATACTATGTAATGGGTTTTTCAGCTCAGAGAGTCAGCGAGTCTACAGACTGAAAAAAAAAGCCACCGTTGAAAATTCTCAACTTACGGAAGTTTACGTCCCCATCCCAAATTGAAAATGCTGTGTTTTCTCAGAGAGAATGGAAGGACTCACGAGGAAGGGAGTACATTGCTGAGCAGAAGTGAGGAAACTAATAGGGTCCTCAGGGGAAGTTCAGTAAAGGCTTCGTGGAGGTAATCCAACTCCAGTGTCTATAACTCAAGCTTTCTTGGAATACAGCCACACTGATTCATTTACGTATTGGCTGTGGCTGCTCTCACAGGGCAGCGGCAGAGTTGAGTGGTTATGACAGAGACTGTATGCCCCACCCCACCCCCGAAGCTTAAAATCTTTAGTACCGGCCCTTTACAGGAAGTTTGCCAATCTCTGCTCTAGATCAACATCCTGTGGGAGTGTCTGATTGTAGGCTTATCATCAAAGTTATTATTGAAAATATTCTCAGTTAAGTTTGTGAAAACAATTTGACATCATTATATTCTGTTACTAAAATTATTCATGTGACGTGTATTTAAGAGACACAGATCAAAGTCAGTCCTTTTTTTTCGAAATTTTATATTATGAGCATCAACAATCATGGCATGAACAATGCGGATTTTTTGCACAGTCAAGCTATTTCCAGTTGGGGTGGGGTATGTTTGTACGGTAACTTGGGTGTTATCCAGAGGTGTTTCATTTGTTTGGAATTCTGGTGTTAAAAAGTCTTACCCAGCTTAACATTAAAAACACTATTAAAGGGGTGCCTGGGTGGCTCATTCGATAGAGCTTCTGGCTCTTGATCTCAGGGTTTTGAGTTCAGGCTCCACGTTGGGTGTGGAGCCTGCTTTAAAAAAAAAGTGTCAAGAATATATAACTCCAGTGACCCAAATACAGTAAATAATGCAATCCTCAAATTCATTTCATAAATCACCACCCCAATGCTTTGAACAACTGACTATTCAGGTGTGAAGTCCAGAATGCTTGGATGAAGGTTAAAACTTCAGGCTATCTTCCTAGGACCAGTACGGTAGCTGGCTGCATGTGTCACTCTCTAACGAAGCATTTGGTTCATTTGACTTTGGAACTTGTCATTTGATTTCTAATGGTATGCGAGCCCAGAATTGCCCCATACCATTGCAATGAAATCCCTTGTAAGAAAATAACAGGTCGAAATATTGGTACATAGTGAAGCACATACAAATGGTCAAGCCCTCATTTACTTGGCATTCTGGGAAAGAAATGAGGTGTCCTGGGCAATCGAAATTCTTGGATAACAAAGGCCCATCCTTCCACAGGGATCATGCAACACAAATCATTTTGAGATATAATTAATATTTTTCCTACTTCTTATAAAAATTCTACTGAACAGGCTTTCGTCTTTCTTGATAACTTAGACATTATGATAAGCACCAGTTGTTGGACTGTGCTGTAATTATGCCCTCGGGAGCTCTTAAGATGGGTAGGGATGCCTGCCTCTATATTAAATGGCCACAGACTCCCGTCCTTTGTAAGTTCTAACTTGGCTGTGTTATTTTCTTTGGCCCCCTGTGCTGTCAATTTTCATGTCTCAGTATTCCCAGGGGCTGTGCCTCTAGGACAGTTTCCCCTTCCTCGCCATCTATGATTTGCTAAGGATTGGGAATCAAATGCCAAGCTTGTTAGAGTTTTTCGTTAAAAGTCAATTCTCTATCAAGTGAGAATAGAGAAGCCTTCAAGAAGCCTTTTCCATTTTGCGTGGAGTTTATGGTAGTCTACTGGAGTGGCGATCTTGCTGGAAGTGAAATCTCCTCAGCAACAGAATCACCCTAAATAGATTGAAACATTCACTTGCCATGAATGCACAGCATTATTGTTCTTGATTACTTCTCTTAAAGACAAATGATACTGTGATTCTATTTTTTCTTCTATAGGGGGGCAAGATTAGGCTTCAAAACTAGATTACTTATAGCAGTGGTGGACATAACCAATTCTTGTATTTCCTTGAATTCACTGTCTCCCTTTCGAAGCTCTTGTCTTGTAGTCAGTACTCTCTCTTCTGCCCCCAAGGTGCTGTGCACACCCTGTCCATTGTCATAGTACTTCTGCCTGCGAGTTTGGTCAAGACCACATAGATGTGCCATGCACCTGGAAAGCGCCACATGTAGAAATCTGTGTTTCTCAAAATCAGTGAATGAGCTGTGTGCAGGGTGACTTTCAAATCAAATCTGAATCCCTTTAAATAGTGCGCTCCACTCGCATATTTTAAATGGCTTCCTGTATGCCACCAAATTTGTAATGAAGTTTTAAGAACACTTGTCTCGTGAAAATGAGATCCATCTATCGTGTATGTGTCACAGTTAAAGCAGAAAATTGGAGTTGTTACTATAAAAGAGAGCAACTGAGCACATCTATTAATTTCAGTCTTGTTTACACTTCTACAAAAACTAGGATCATTTGTTAGTTTGAACCAGGGCCCCTTTCCTTCCTTAGAGACATCATTGCCTAGCTAAGTGAGAAATTAAACACTTGAATTTCACACGTGTGGGTCATTTGTTCCCATGTTGCACAAGTTTCTTCAGTCTGATGGAATGGCAGTTATGGTCATGTTACGGCAGGTTTGACTAGTAAATGTTTATCTTTCAAATAGAGCTAGGGACAGAAGCCAACTTAATGGAATTGTTAAGAATAGTTTCCTTTTTGGCAAACACTAGGCAAGTTCTGCCTTCAACAATAATAGATATATATACCTTTTGTTCCCTCTGTAGCATTTCACTAATATTTGTCTCGTGTGTTCTTCCTTATAGGAATCCCAACACCTGACTCCAGGATTCACCTTACAAAGTAGGTGTTTTTAAGAAATTCTGCTTAGTCCAAATATTCATGTCATCTCCTTCCCTACTTTCTTTTCTTTCCTACCTGATAGAGTGAAAACATGAATTGACAATGGCAAAAAGTCATATTGTGATACATCTGATTGGTTCCTTTACTTTTTCATCTGTGATTTATGACAGGATGCTATAAAAATATGTGTGTGTGTATGTGTGTGTGTGTGTGAATGGAAGGACTACATGTTTGAAGACTGATTTCATTCATAGTGATCATTTGACAGTAGAAAATGTGCGTAGTAATCGCGTGTGCCCTTTCTTTTCAGAGTGGAGTGACCCGACCAGCAGAGCTTCTACAAAGTTAGTATCATTGGAGTCGTGAGTACTTGGGTTTCCAAAGTGGGCTTCTTCAGGGGCATTTGGCGAGGAAATGGTGCCTCTATGCTGGGTGAATCTTGTTCTCTGTCCTGCTCCTCGAAAATAGGAACCGTGGCTCATAGTAATATGGAGTTCGGTTAGAGAGGAGAACGAGATGTCCCACAATACACGAGTAACAGTAAAAATGAATGAGGTCATCATTAGACTCTCTAGTGAGGTAAATATAGGCTGGATTAATAATACCTGGAATACGAAAACAACTGTGATTCTTGACTACTTGTTTGAACATTCTGTAACTTCCGCGACAGACCTCATCATACATGATACTCAGACACCACCAACTAGGATGGAGAAAGGACACATCTCTGCAGCCATGATGGGACATGAAGTGTTGAGTGGATTGTTCTGGCCAGTCAGCCTGAGACCTTGCTGTTTGCAGGTCATCTGGTGACTGTATATTAAAGACAAACAAGGACAGCCAGGAAGAGATGGAATAAGAGATTACATGATGCTGGGTTGAAGTTCAGAAGCCAGGGCCTTGTGATTCTGTCAGCACTGTCTTCATTTGTTATTAATGCTAACTGAAGGAGGGGTATGGAGAAACCAATTTCCTCAGGTTAACTACTGTAGATTTTGTAATATCCATTTGTCCAAGAACGTATCAAGGGAGTATTTCTCTCACAACTTCTCCCATTCCTAATAATGGAAAATGAAAGTTGACTTTTCTATGTGAGTAATAGTCACATAACTTGAAAAATTTTAAAATGAAATAATCTATGACATTCAAGTGGTTTAATGGCACACTTGAAGTGAATTGCTCACCTTTTGGAAGATCGTGAATAATTGCATAAAACAACTGGGAATGACTCCCAAATAGATCACAGGTCTGAGAAAGACAATGGCATTTCTGTGTTCCTGGTTCTGTTGAACAGCAAAGCCCCCAGAGCCCTGACCCCATCGTTAGTGCTCTTGTTTGGTTTTCTGGCCTGATCTGTGCCTTCTCATTCCAAGTTCAATTTTAGCAACCAAGAACTCTCATTTAAAGAGGTGAGAAAAAAGTAAGAAAAGGGGAAAATATAACCATAACCCTTAATTCAGGACCAAATTATGTGGAAACATGGAAATCCAAATCACCTTTGATATGTTCATTTCAGCTTTTCCATTCATTGCATCTTGAATCGCCCTTCCCCTTGTGATTCTGTGATTCTAGTAAACAGTATGTCTTATTCTCATACCTTGCCCTTCTCCCATTAAAATATCAATAAAGTTCTCTCTCTCTCTCTCTCTCTCTCTCTCTCACACACACACACACACACACACACACACACACACACTTGAGCATTTAGAAAATCAAGACAGGTTGATTCCAGACTTGAAAAAATTTGAAAGTATTTTTCCCACTGGAAAATGATCTTACTCCTAAAGCAAGAGTATTAGGCTCCTGCTGTGAAATATGCTGATTTCCATATAGACCATAAAATTCAATATTTAAGTAGTTTGTAACTAACAGAAATAAACTCGTCAATTGTGATTTATAGTTAGAGGCTGCATTTCCAGAAAACAGCGTTTCATAGCACAGAAGTATATTGCGTAATTCAGTAGGACTAAGGTTCTCTATGGGAAGCGTCAATAAAACTGGAAGGCGCTGAGTCTATTTTATGAATGAACTGCTCTCTTTTTTAGCTGCTGGATCGAAAGACCAAGTGTTGTCTATCAGATTTGAGCTGGAATAAATTCCTTTCTTTATTGTAGGGTGTAGGTTTAAGACAGGACAGAGTAATAATAATTATTTTTATTTTTAGCTTCTGAATTATTATCCACTTAGCCATTACTACAGTCTCTCCTATTTTACTACAGTGTGCTTTTCAAGCCAGCTTCTAGAATTTTCCATGTGGCAGGGTAATCCTCCAGGCAACTAAGAACGTTCTCTGTGTAGACAGCCTGCTGGTGGCTCAAGTTTGGTGGGAAACAGCCCCGAAGTCGGCCCCTGTTGCAGGAGAGACACCTTCCCAAGGCCGACAAATGTCCTAGACGTGCTCCCGCCACTTTACTGCAGTGAGAGAGCAGAGAGTCTTGCAAAGCAGAATGCCTTAATTACTGGGAGGCTTTTATTAGTTTTCCTCATCTTTGCTTCTCTTGCCCAGCTGATGAAATGCAGATCTTGCATTTGGGCCTGGATTATTTGTAAGGACCACACTCATGGCAGCAGGTTCAAAAACACTGATCCAAGTGTGTCTAAATCCAAACTGGGAACCAGCCAGGTTCCCTCTGTGCTCTTGACAGCTACATTCTCTCTGGGCCTGACCCCAGCAGTCTGACTGGCTTTTGGAGAAACAGGACTTTCCTTGCTCAGTAGATTTCACCGCCATACAATGTCACCATGGGGTGACATCCTACCTGGTCCATCTAGAACTCTCACTGCCCATGAGGCAGGAGCATTAGACCGGGGGAGTTCCAAGACCTGAGTTTGTTTCTCTCTTCCATGGTAGTTATAGTTTATAGTTATATAAAGCACTGACCTAGGATTCAGAGAATATGAGTGTAAATTATGGGGGAATTTATTTTTATTTCAAAATATACAGATAGAGCCCCCTAGGGGAAATTAAGCAAATTAATGAGCTATGTGTGTACACATAAAGGTATACACACAAACACTTGTCAGAATTCAAAAGTAAACAGTTATACTCTTAAAAAAAAGTTTTGCTCTTCAGTAATTAGACTTAACAATGTAAAAGCGCCTTTACCTTTAACCCTTAATAAGTTCTAGAGGACAGAAACCCAATGGTTTTTGTTTCTCTCTGCTTCTGTGAGTCTTGGAACAGGCCTCACCCAGGGCTTCTAAACCTAGTGGAGTTTCTAGCTTCTTCTAAAAGGTCCCGCTCCCAAAAGAGGATGGGGCATGGGCATCTGAAGGTCAAATTGTAATTTTTAGGACTCTAGAGTCATATATTTGTGCAGTAATATCATGTCCATTCTGCCTCTGAAAGATCCATTTATTTCCATTACAAGATTCAGGGATTGAATGTACACAGCAGACATTGTGTTACTTTCTAGTTTCTTAATGAAGCCATTAAGGACTGATGGAGGAGAAAACTGAAACCAAACCCAAAGAACTTGGATTTTCTTTGTCGAGTTGGATTGCTTCATCTAGCTTATAACAGCTTGTCAATTCCTTGTCAGGACAGTGGCTTTGCAAAAATGCATGCCCTTGTTGGTCTTTTATGAGCGGTCCTGAATAGGAACAGATAAGATACATTCAGTCACCCTGAGAAGCATTTTCAGACAGCATCCATGTACTCAAGGGTATCTGTGTAGTCAGTCCTTGACGTCAGCTAATTTTGTGAGCACTATTGAGAAGATGGAGGCTCCAAGTATCCAGCGCCTTTGTTATACTTGGTTGTTAGCATCTGGACTCTGTCCAGTTGGAAACCCTCCAGACCCCCTTTTAATCAAGCCACTCCTGTGTTTGAAGCTCTGCTGTCTCGAACGCCTGGATGATTTCCATAAAAGCCCTGTATGAAGGCAGATGTAGCCATAATGCTGTTCTTGCCATAAAAACAGTTCTTTCACTTATGTTCTTAGCTACAGGTTTTCAAACATCCCAGCCATGGACCCAGAGACTTGATGAAAGGCCTCGCGGAGACAGACTAGTTGTGGCCAGTCTCCATTCCCCTGTGGGGGATGGGATCCTCGAAGATAGTGCTAGTTCGGAGGAAAAGGAAACATTTTGGCTGCGAGGGCCCAGAAGGGCCAAGTGAGTTATACTGCTCCTTGGCAGGCAAGCCTGAAGGCAGGCTTCTTCCTCCCACCACACTGCCCTTGCTTGCGCTCATGAGTTCAGGGATTCAGAACAACCCATTCGGCGTGTTGAACGTGGAAGACTCAGATGACTGATGTTAGTTATACCCAAACCTGGTCAAAATTGCCTTAAATAAAGGCTGATTTCTAAACTCTTCCCTACGTGGTAGGAAGAGTTCCTTACTACAGAGACTACAAAGACTATCAGAATGTTTTCCAGTTTACTATAACCAATAACAAGCATTACATTATTTCTCAGGTGAATTCTGAGTTTTTTACCCCCCCCCGCCAAAAAAAAACCCCTCATGTTCATTACAACCCTGACCATCTCACCTAAATTTTTCTCATTGAAAATGTTTCTTTCGAGAACATGATTTGAGATTCGAGGACCGCCAGGGCCTCTAGTGGAACACTAGCCCACGTCTCCAGCAATTTCACACACTCTTCCATAAGTAGATGTTTGGTGTGCTTTTTAGCTACAACTCTGGTAGTGAAGCGGCTGTCATGAGGCAGGGGGAAGGGGGCAGTTATTTTCTTAATCAGATGAATTCTTAATCAGAATACGTTATTTGGCACTTGGAATTTGGACATGCTATTGAGGAGTGTGAGGCTTACGAGCACCCAACTCAACCCTCCTGACGACCCGGTCGGTCATCTCGACGGCTTTCACTAGTTGCAGCCATTCCGGTTTTCAGGCTGACACATCTGCCAACTCTTGTTTTCAGCCTGTCTTGTAGGGCCCTGCATCTCAGAGCATGCCAACTTTTCCTAAGGACTTAATATTTTTTTGGATGTTCTCCACCACATCAGGGACAGCCACCTGGGAGCAGAGAAAACAAAATTTGGCAGGCTGTTCAAGCTGTGAATTAAAGGTAATTCACAGTTTGAAATGAATCAGCATGAGGTCCTTAAGAAGAGTAATCAGACATCGAGAGGATTTTATTTTGAGGATTGTATATTGGCTAATGGGACAACAAGAAATATTGGCATTTGGAATGTTCGCGTCAAGAAGCGCTGAAGCTGCTGGTGCTTGACAGGCGCCAAGACTGAAAAGTGAGGCTCCTTCGGTGGGAGGAGTGGGCTTCCGCTTTCCTAACAGAAGCTCAAAACAGGGATGTCTGTGCAGCGAGCATAAATCTTGAAAGATCAGATTTGATTTTTGTGTTGTTCACGAACCCAAGATTCGTCTGTTTCTGGTAGATTGTGAGAATCCGTAATTAGAAGCCAATGTCTCCCTCTCTTTCTCTCCGGGAAAAGTCAAGTATCTCTTTTTTTCCACCTGATTTGCATCCATATTTATTCATTCATCCAGGCTTTCATTCCTTTCCACAAAATTGCATGAGGCCCCTAGTGTGTAAAGCTCAGGGTGAAGCCCTGTGATAAATTCACACGTCCTTCCCTCCAGGAGCTCCCAGTAAGGTTACACTCACATTGATGACACCAATACCTCAACTGAGTCCTATTGACCGAGTGCCTACTCTGTGCCAGGCACTTTGTCTCTGGATAACAAGCCTGTGGGAGTCACCTCGTTATATTCCACAGGGGCAGAACCCAAAACTGGGAGACATTGAGTTGCCCAAAGAGCTACAGTTAGAAAGCTAAAGCAAGATAGACTTCGGAGCACATGCCCTTATCCTACACTGAAGCCATCCCATGGACACTTTGGAGGTGGCCCTACCGATTTCCATTCAGTTGTGATCTTGCCCAGGCATTAGGCTAAAGTGGACTGACCACGATCGCAGGCCAGAATGGTCGCTGTCAGTTTGGTTTAGATCAGAGAAAGTATTAGATCTTAATACTGTCATTGCGCGGTCTTGCATATACTGCCCGTGTGGATGTGGACACTGTATAGGCAAGCATAGGTCTATCCTCAGCTCAGGGCCAAAGGCCCAATTGTGTCATCGTGCCTGTAGGATGCTCCCTTCAGAGGCGCAGAAGGCTCCGTGCCTCTGAGGGACTTGCACCACCATGTCCAATCCCTGGGAGGCCAATTTCTGTGATCTGTGGTAGGAGCAGCATCTCTCACTCTCCAGAAAGCTCCATTTTGCCATATTAAAGCAAATGGAAGACAGCTGATACTTAGGTCTATTTTTATGAGGAGCTCAGCCATCGTCTTCCATGCTTACCCAACTTGGTTGATAACTGAAAATTTCTATATGTCTTGATAGTGGAGTAATGTTAAAAACTATTCCCAATGTGATCAACCAATGGCTTATTCCCCAAGTTCTCCTTGATGATATGAACAGTAACTGGGAGTGAAGGAAGTACTAATGCTGGTGGAAGGCACTGAAGTTAATAAGCAGGGCAACAAAGTGAAAATAATTCCGTTGTATAATTGAATGTAATGTGACCACACACACACACACACACACACACACACGCATGCATGTGCACCACACACTCTGTATTATAGATTAGCAGGTCCTTCTAATGCTGTCCAGTCTAATGAGATGCACACACACATATGCTTGCTCTTTTTTCAGTTACTGGATTGTAAATAGCTACAACCAGGATTGCTTTCCTGTGCAGTGATTTTTTAAAGATTTATTTATTTATTTATTTGAGAGAGATAGAGCATGAGCACAAGTGGGGGCGGGACAGAGGGAGAGAGAGAGAGAGAGAGAGAGAGAGAGAGAGAGAGAGAGAGAGAGAGGGGGGGAGATCTGTTCT
>LNAC01000247.1:2062312-2086066 GCA_002007465.1 Ailurus styani
AGAGTTTGTCCCCAGACAAAACAAATTCGTGGTGCTCTAACCGACTTCTCGTTCTGGATCCTCCCTGGGAAGAAAATCTTGACCCATGAAGAGAGTGGGGAGCCCAATGTGGAGCTCAATCCCATGACCTTAAGATCATGACCTGAGCTGAAATCAAGAGTCAGATGTTCAACCGATTGCTCCACCCAGGTGCCCCTGTGTTTCACTGTTGTAAAGACTCCCACAAAACGGATTGTCCTCATATGGGTGTCACAACGATCCCATTAGACGCCACAGGTGAAAAGAAACAGGTTGGGCTCAGGGAAAATCCTTGCCCAACGTCCCCCAGCTAGGGATGAGGGAGCTGGGACTGGAAGCCAGAGTTCTGCATGCCCATTAGAACATGCTGCCTTGTCCCCAGATCCCCCTGATGGCCGCAGGGCCGGAGCACATCAACCAGAATGCCGACTAGTCTTCCAGGTGAAGGAATTACAGCAGTAGTGTAGACAAGCCCCTGGATCACTCCCAGGAATTAAAAAGAAACAAGCAAACCAACTTGTTTGCTAAGGCTAGAGTAGCTGAGGAGTGTCTTCTCTGCTTCTAAACTATTCATTCTTCTTTTTCATCTTATCAAGCATTTCACCAATGGCCAGCTCATCTGCCACAATTGCACAATGCCAGCTGAAAAATCAGTTGAAAAATCTGACAAATGCCTTTCTTTGTGGTTCATCCATCCATGTCCATAATGAGGCCCCAAACAGGAGAAGGTCTCAAAGCTATTTGATAGACATCTCCAAATATGCTGGCAAGATGGGGACCCAGAGGGACAGAGGGATGGTATGCCTTGTAAATCCAAATGAACACAGTGTCTTTTCTTCTACCCCCTGGGACCTTGGCACCCAGTATCCACCAGTGCAGCCCTGAATACACCACCTGGTCCTTAGCTCAGGGGAAAGGGGATCTAGGAAGGGGGCAGGGAGGGGTGGAAGGTAATGATTTACCCAGAAGCCAGCCTATAGTTCTGCCACCTCCGTTACCCAGTTTCAGGACCAACCCCGTTTCTGCATAGGTTGCCCACTTCTTAAAATTCCAGACTGGTATCTCGATACTGTAATAACGTGAACTCATTTCTAGATTTTCAAGAGCAAAATCTCCCAAAAGTCCGTCATACTCAGAATATCTAGAAATTGTCTAGGATATGTAGAAATTGAAAAGGTTATTGTAGGTTATTGTCTCCAAAATCAGTTTTGTGTATCCTGTAGTACAGCGAGAAAGGAAGCATAAAAAGTGTATGTGAACTTGGCTGTGCAGATGTGGCTGTTTGGGGTGAGAACCTGGTGGGGACAAGCCAGGGATTGGTAACTCACCCCAAACAGCTACATCTGCACAGCTGCTGCTAGTGCCTATGCTGGGGACCCGAGCTGCCCGGCGTCATTTGCCCTGTGCCCTTTCATCCTACAACACGTTGCAAGAGTGAACCAACCTTACGGAGAAGGAGATTTCCTCTTAGCAGATGGATGACTTGCTGAGGATCACGGACCTAGTTAGTGACAAAACTAGAATTTCACTCTAGGATTCTTGAATTACAAAACTCAGACTTTTAGCTCTTCTACCATACTTGCCACACTGGTATCACATTTCAGTTGAACGATCATTAATTGTTAAGCATGAAGGCAAATAACACCGCTAATAATAATTGTGCTTTCTAGTCCCATGACGCTTTCCGTTTCTACACATACTGTTACATCTGGTCTCTCCCCAATCCTGGGAGCCAGCAAGTGGGGTGGCTCAGATCCCAGCTCTCTGACTCCTTGCCATGTGACCTCATGACATCATTTGGTGCTTCCCTGAGCCTTTGCTGCATCATATAGAAAATGGAGATCCGATGTCACTCGGGTTCCTTAGTGAATTGTGCTGCTGTCAGATGAGCTCGTGAATGGAATTGCAGGCAGTTATTCACATTACTTCTCTCCCCATGGTACAAATCAGGCAAGTCATGCTTGCAGGGGTTGAGTGAGGTGCTCTTTTTGCTAATCTCTGCCATCGCATCAATGTGCTTTGAATCAAAGGATCGACCCCCAGTGCTGACAGAGAGCCGTTGACTTAAAAATCAATCACTGCATGTGCCACTCCTCTCCTAGTTAGATTAGCCGTGCCTGGCACATTTCTGGGCATTTCACCATGTTGACGAGACTGAGTGCCTTTCCCCACCCCCTCATACCCAAGGTATTATTTATTCGGTTTAGTGATAGTTGGAGCATTTGTGGACAAATTTGAAAACGTTCCCCTCAATCGCATTATGTGTTATAACCTCACTGTCTTAGAGGGTGCCATTTGGGGTTAGGTCAGCCCTTTATCTTCATGCTTTTTTCGGGGTGTTCTCTAACATTGAGATTGAAGAGGCCCTGAAGCCTGTGATCTGTCTTGACCTTTAGTACCAGATTAAAATTCCAGGTTGCTATTGTGGTAACCATACCTTGAAAATTAGATCTTGACAGTCACTACAAAATTTAAAAGTGCACTGCTTTTTGAAGGAACATTGCTTACTATGGTCAGCGACATCCTCTTACTTGAAATAATCTGCCTTGCCCTCTGCTAGAAAGAATTTGGGAGGGGGGTGCAAAACGATTATATCCTGATGGATTTTTTTTAACATAAAAAATGGTTGTGCTTTGAAGCAAAGCTGTTTTCCGCATGAAATTTAAATCGACTTCAGCTTGATTTATACTATTCAGAGAGAACTGCAATATTCAGGGTAGCAGGAAGCCAAGATGCATGGTAAAGACGTAGAGACACAGAAAAGCGACTTCTGAGGGTCCATCCCGGACAAACCCCCGTGGCCCCGGGGTTCCAAATGGCAGCCACGTGCCAGCCAGACATCGCAGAGCCCGGGGCTTGGTGCCATAGGGAGATGTCCAACAGCCCCACAACAGACTTTCAGATCAAGAGGGCAAGCAGTCCCCGATTTGCCCCGTGGCATAAAGAGCTTGACATCGTACTGATGCTCCCAAGCCAGGTAAACGAAGCAAGCAATCCGAGGTATCTCGCTTGTGAAGATGAGTCATTGAGGCGTTTGAAATTTCCATAACAGGGCTTTTTTTTTTATTCGACTGGGCCTTTAAAATTTCTTTCTTGACATGTTCATAACAGGATTCCAACGCATGTTTCCTACACAATATATAGAAAATCTCTCTCTCAAACTCTCTGAAAGGAGTGATTTCACAAAGAGATGATGCTCTCACTCTGAGAAAGTGGGCATACTTGTTCCCACTCAGCAGATATCAAACATTAAACCTGTTGGACGGTATCAGGTAGCTGGGTGTGAGGGATGTGGGACAACAGAAGACCGAGGGGTAGCTCGGTCTAAAGGCCCCTGGTGGGGGGCAGGGACACTTGAGAGCCTCTTCATTCTGGATTGGTCAGTCTGTGTGCCGAGGAGACTGGGATAGTGCTGAGTGGACCATGATATTCCTTCAAACCCAAGGAATTGTCCGGGAAAGCCCAGCCAGTAGTCCCCTCTACTCATGAGGACTGTGGAGCCCCCAGGTAGCACCTTGAACAGAATAGAACACACGTTCGCAAACTGCTTAGGGGAAGCGGTGCCATGGATTTGCCTGCATGTTCTTGGAGCTGATATAAGGCCACACAGGAGGTAGCGAGCAAAGTAAAATATCCAGAAAGCAAGAATGATCCAGAAGGTATCAGTCCTTTTAAATTAATATTAACATTTTGATATATTTTATTCTATTATTCCTCAATCCACATTGAAGAGGTAGCATCATAAGAAATATGAAGACACGTGTGGGTGTGCCTGAGTACAGTGCAAAGCAATATAGTGTAGAAATGGAAGTAGATAGGCCCTGGAGGCAGATTGCCTGCGTTCAAATCCCACCTCCACCATCTTTAGTCATGTGATCTTGGGCAAGTCGCTCAACCTCTCTATTACTCAGCTTTCCTCATCTGGAAAATGGGGATGGTAATAGTACCTACATCAGAGGATTAAGTGACTGAAGTCCTCATCGCAGCACTTAGTACATAGAAAGTTCTCTGTAGACATTAATTATGGTTATTAATTATGCTCATGATTAGTACTGTCATCATTACTGCGTGCTTGGAGCCACTGTTGTCTGCACTGTGTTCCAATCTTTGGCCACTCCAGGAGCCTTTCGCTCGATTCCCTGAGCTGTCCCAGAGGTTCCCAGTTGGAGCGAGACGTCTCCAGGGCTAGCAAACCCAGACTACATTGAACATTTCCTCTGTCGACCCACCTACCTCAGCCCCCGAGGATAAATACGAAGAAAGGCTAAAATGTCTGGAATGCATACCCCTTGGGTACTAGGCACATTCTTCTTCTTGGACTACATCACCACATCGTATCAAAGCCACAGTTGTACTTTTAATTCTCTGCTAGCTTTTAAAAATAAAAGCAGTGGGTTCGTGTCTTGAACCTATGTCTGGCTGACTCCAGCAAGAGAGCCCCGAACCCTGGCCTTCAGGACCACCTCTCACCTTTTATAAAATCGCCCCTGGAGTATTATCCTGAGTCATAACTGTGGATTGTTTGGCTCACATATATACGAGTAACTGCTTCTGAAATATTATAACAAGCACGTTGGCAGTTGAATAATCGGAACACAATCCTTTTTTGAATCCTCCCCCCGTTTTTTGGCATGCATAAGGGGATTCGTCTGAATCAGAAAACAGAGAAATGAGATTTCATGGGCCGGCCCCCGCAATTCGGTGAAATAAACACTCTATTCCCTTGCCTGGACAAATCATTCCTGATACTGCATCTCTGCTTCTGTTTCCTTAGTCTGAAAAGACATTTCAGACTCTGCCTTTAATTATGATCAGGCTCGACTATGAATCCCTCGAGAAATAAGCTTGTTTTTGCTGGGAGGGAAGGCAAAATAACATTTAAATAGGTTTTAAAAATAAGAAAGAAATCTCAGAAGACGCACTATTGTAGAACACACTGTATATCAAAATATATAAGCCCGTAGTTGTAACAGTGACTTAGTAAACACATTGCTGAATGAACTATGAAAAATAATCCACCGAGGTGCTATTTCCCTTACTCCTAAGCACTGAGTTAAGAGAGCATTGCCATAAAGTAGATATGCACTGTTTAAAAATATTTGTGTGTGGGGTTTTTTTTTTTGAATATCTCTTTTGGACCCAATAGACTAATCTCTTTTTCTTCCCTTGCTAGGAAAAGTACACTGTAAGGAATTTAGTTGAGCAGTGTGTTTAGTGAAGGTCTAAAAGAGTTTTTTAGAAGATAGCATTTCTGAGCAAAGAAACATCTTTAACAGTATTAGTATTTAGTATTGTATTTGCTACTGGCAACTTTATTAGCATAAGAGCTTGAACCTGTGAGTAAAATAAATATATCACTACAAGGAAATGAACTTCCACGTTCTGGAAAGTGATCTTCCTCTGGCAGCATAAATTCTGCTGGTCAGACTACTATCCCTATGGAAGACCATTCTTGGCATAAAGTCTTGTTTTAAACTCTTAGAAGCTCTGTCCCCAAATTATAGAATGATAGGAGGTTTTCCTGAGCATACGTCCTGCTATTGCTCTTGCTAAAACATTTCGCTCTGAACCGTGAAGTGAGCTGACTTTTAAAATCATGCCATAATTCAGGTTTGTTGTCTTTTAATTCCACGTAATAGAGAAAAGTTTGACGAGATGTGATGAGACAGTTCATTATACACATCAGTGCATGTCAAGCCATTTCCAGTTTAAAGCCATCACATAGTCTCCCATGTTTGAAGCCATGGCATGAAACTCTTTTCTTAGTTGAATTCCAGTAAAAAGTTTCAAAGAAATGTTTCTCATAAACAGCAGTTCAATAGTTCCTCCTTTTCGAAAGAAGGCAAAGGACAAAGCAGGCAAATCATGACGGTCTCTCCTGATGAAAACACTGAGAGAATGCCACCCACGAGCCTGCTCACGTGCCGTGTCGTTTGGCCGCATGACGGTTATCGCCGAATGATTATAACTCACGATTTTACGTGGGAGACAAAAAAGAAGGACATATAGACATGTTTTCCCGCTTGAAGCAAACCTGTCACTGAAATTCGAGCATATATTTCCAAACAGATTAAAAGGTAATTTTTCACCCTTAAAAAGAATCCTTCACTTTGAAAATGATTCACTGCAGGTTTCCTCTAAATAGTAAGCTCATCTCATGCATTTACAATATGGTTTGATTTTCAAAACATCAATTTACATGCACTTTCCAGAAACAAATCTATTGTGCAAAGTGGTGCTTACTTGTATATAGCATCGAAAGGTAAATTTTTTTTTTTTTGAAAATTGGGGTCCATGGTTTGTAGAGTGTGCTCTTCATTAATATTAATGATTTAGAGTCCAGCAGCTTTTGCTAACCCAAGTGGATATGGAGATGCCACAGGCTGCCTGGGAGGTTTCGTAATGCTCATTGGTAATTAGTGAAATGCCGTATTTCAGCAGCAGCCAATCAGATGCACCTTGTTCTCATTCTCATGGGAACCTAATCCTGGAGTCCCTTCTTCCCCCTTCAGTTTGCCTGGCCCACAGACACATTCCACGAACTGAACATCTAACAATAAATTATTGAGAAAATGAGGGCGGTTTTCATGACTAGTGTTTGGGGTGGAATGCAATCCTTGGTGGGCAGAATACACACAGCCACTGCGAAGTGGACAGATCAGGACTTGGAGATGGGGCATAGCATTTCTTGGAATGTGAGTTCTCTAAAGCACCCTGGCAGCCCGTGTGGAAACTTTCCCTGGGGTTGTCATTGCAAACAGAGCAGGATGCCATATGACCTCTGTGAGCACATCCAGGTTACAGAAGACACACCTCCCCACCTACCCCGGGATGTGTTCATCCAAGTGCTGGATGGTTTGACTCTTTAAAATGTGTTCAGTCTTTGTTGGCAAGATGGACAAACCATGCAAGAACATTTACAGCAATATAGAGATAGGCACTATATGGATTCTCTCTTCTCCTAAGATGCTTCCTTTGGGAAACTCATCTTACTCTGCATGAAAATAAACAGCCCCAGGGGCACCTGGGTGGTTCAATTGGTGAAGTGCCTGCCTTCGGCTCAGGTCATGATCCCAGGGTCCTGGGATTGAACCCCAAATGGGCTCCCTGCTCCACAGGGGAGTCTCGTTGCCCCCCCACCCTGCTCATGCCCTCTCTCTCTCTTCCTTTCAAATAAATAAATTTAAAAAAATTAAAAAGAAAGCAAACAGCCCCAGAAATAGATGCAAACATTTTAAAACCCTCATCCAACAACTTGGCTAAGCACAGTTTTGAACTTCTGGATGGAATTTAGCTTGAGCAGTTTTGCCAAATGTTTTTCAGAATTGATTATACAGGGTTAATCCTGGGTCTTTTATTTGTGGGGCACTGGTTTCTGACTTTACTTTTTTTTTAAGGATTCGTTTGTTTATTTATTAGGAAGAGAGAGAGAGAGACAGGAGGGGCAGTGAGAGAGAGAGAGAATCTCAAGCAGACACAGGGCTCAATCTCAGGACCCTGAGGTCAGGACCTGAGCCGAAACCAAGAGTCAGATGCTTAACCAACTGAGCTACCCAGGCATCCCTTCGGACTGCTTTTTTTTCCAAGTATAGTTTGTCTCAGATAATTTCCAAGAACACAGTGAGCTTCTCAACTGTAAAACGACAAGGTCCACTTCTGCACTTTGTTGTGAACACTGGGAAGGTTGGCCAGAGAGTCATCATGGAAGCTTTGATGATACGGTCTTAAACCTATGCCACACAAACAGTATGGACATTTGAGGCAAATCAATTCAGCGGGAAAGAAAATAACCTCACTTTTCTATCCATGATGTGGGCATGTAAGGCAAAATTATCTTAGAGAGGAAATACCTAGATTCACTTTCCCTCAATTGTTTACCATCAGCCATCACCATTGAATAGTAGTTGTTATTCAGGAAAAAAAAAGGCTTTTATGATCCAATATATTTGGGAACCAGAGGGTTAAAAAAAACAAAAAACTAACAAGTCTTTTCATTGTAGAAATCCTTTGAGCCTTTAATATGCTAATGTCCGCTGTGTTCCTACAGGAGGAGTGTAGCATCTGAAGTGTTTCCCAAACTAGCTGGGCCATAGAATTTCCCCCCCTAGAATACCAACCAACGTCCTTGCAGATGTAGACTTCGCCTCCCTAGCCTCCTGGAGTGGAGATGCTCCGTGTATGTTTACTTTGCCACTCCCACTGGCTTTTCCTCTACTTGCCCCCCCCCGTCAGATAGTATGCCTTATATCTAATGTCCCATGTAAGCAGCTTGGTGAAATTAGAGTTTGTTCAGAAACCGTGGAGGCTTTATTTTTGTATCGGTAACATGGAAGGTGTTCCAAAATCCCACCAACTGTCACTCTGAAGGTTTCCTTTGTGAGGCGTCTTTTGTCTGTTTTTGCTTTTTTTTTTCCCCAGACCACCTGCAATTGTAAGTTGTCTCCTGAGTGGTTGACTCCAGTCCTCCCATCATCTTCCCTCCCTGTGGGGAGAAAAGCTGGCTGAATAAAGAATCGCTGCACACTCACTGAACATTCTTGGCAGATAATTTGCTGCCATGTTTTAGAAAACCAGGGACTGGATGTGCTTAAGAGCTTTCTATTAGCTGTTGCCGAGAGAGATAATAGTCCTATTATCCCGGTGACTTTTGAGACCCTTCTGAATGCTGGTATTATTGAAAATGCAGTAATGAAGTCAACTCTCAAATCTAAGCGTGTGGATTGTCCACTTCAAACGGTGTCTTCCCGAGCTGACAGCTCCAGGCGGCCTCCCTGCACACACGAACCCTTTCGTGGGGGTGTGTTTTTGAAATGCGACCTTGCATAATGTTAGATTGAGGGAAAAAATACAATCGAGTTTGTTTTTGTTTTTGTTTTTTTAATTTTGGTGAGGAGGTCGCATCTCACACAATCCAGAGTCTAAGGGAAGACTTTCCCATTTGGTAGTGGTGTTCTCTGTGCTCCTTGGCTTTACCAGCACCAGTAATCCAGAGCTGATGTAGTCCATCCGAAACAGCCCCACTGTATTTTCAACAAGGCCAAGAATGGCCCTTTACTTAAGCCTGCTTTCTCTGGAACAGATCTCCTATGACAAAGAGCAAGTTACTAGGCAGTGAAGCTGGCATTAACTCCTACTTGGAGATTTCTGGTCTTCTGAATTGACATGCTTCAAATGAAGGCATTTCTGTGTACACAGTCCGCCATTTAATTATCATTTTGAATGACTTTATTGACTGAAACATCGAATTTGTACGCATTTTACAACAATGACTGTAACATACAAGCCATGTGTAATTTTCATTATGTCTCATCTCATTCACATTGTCTGAGGCGTGATAGTAGATAATTAGTTGATTGCATATGAAAGCACCCAAAATATTGATGGGCAGCAGAGATGAGCTCTGACTAGTTGCTTCACCAGTTACACATTGTTATTTATATACATTATTTGTTATTGTATACACTGTTATTTGTATACATTCCTGATGTATACTCATTATTAGTAAAATGCGTTTTGTAAAATTGGTAGAAAGTGAGATGGTTTGGTGATGGTATTTGGACTATATTACAACAGCTACCTCACACCATGGAAGAACTCAAATATTGACATTTTTATTCCTGGGATTAACTTTTTGCCTTTAGATTTTTCTCACGCTTTTTATCACTACTGATTTTATGCCTATGTGTCAGGGACCCATTTTTGCAAATATCATGTTTCTCAGCAAATTTGTAGGGTTAAATTAGGAAATGTGGTAGTAGAAGAATGATCCACCCCCCCAAAAAAAATAACTAAGATGAAAATACAGACTGCTGAGAGGCTGGTCCAAAAGTGCGGTCGGAAGTTGCAGAGCAGGACAGCTGATGGTCACACACTGTGGTCTCTGTGCAGCAAGGCTTTTCTTTGCGTTATCTTGGTTCCCTGGACCAGGAAGTGGCCATCCAACCACATGTAGTGTTTACAAACTGTGGTTGAGCAATTGCCTTATTCATTGAGGTCTGGGGATCTCAGATTGAAACATCATCCAGGCGGTAGCATGTTTCAAGGGCATTTTTGAAAGTCACCCCAGTAGACATCCTATCTAGATTCACGATTATTCTTTGAGGAAATACCAGGGGTAGATACAGAAGCCCAGCTTATCTTGTCAAGTTGCATACTCATCCTGTGGAAGGGATGCTTCTTACTGTGAGTTGAGCCTTCTCTTGCTGTCCTTGTATTTTCCTTTGTTCGTGGGGAGAATGGGGCTAGGCCGGGAACGATGCTGGAAAGCCAGACACCAGTGTGAGAAGGCATGTGTATTTTCATCTACAAAGAGATATAGAAATTAGATTCTTAGCAGTCAGAAGACTCTCATGTTTGCCATCAAATAAAGTTCTGGCAGCGAATCAGCTGCAGGCGGACCTGGCCTTGGGGTGGAAGGGTCCTTATTTTGCATTTCTCTCACTGCAGCTGAGTTCTGATGAAAGCCAACAGAGAGACAAGTTGAAAAGAATCAAACGAGGTCCCTGAGATTCGCTGATGTTGCACTGTGTGTCCTTTGTTAAGGTCCACCGCCCTCTGAGCACATCTTCATCATTTGGTGCATCGTCCAATGAGAGATCTTTAGCTCAAAGAGAAGCAGGCAGAGAACTGATTGAATTGGACTCTGCCAGTTGGCCTACCTTGAAAGTCCAGAGTGCATTGGCTTCAGATGGGTAACCGATGCAGTTTTTCAAAAGGATGGCCAACTCCAACTGGTTGGGGATCCAACTCACATCACTTCACATCAGCCAGAAAGTGTGGGAAGTCTTCTCTGCATTTGTAACTGCTGACTTAGCAGTCGAGAACTGGGAGTCTTGTTGATGATGTGGTTAATACAGACAATGGGTGTTGTCTCTGGGGAGGAGAGGCTTGTTATTTGAAGTGAAGCCCAATGGTTTGACTTTCCCCCACATTCCGCAAAAACAATAGTCCGAATGTATTTCTTTTTCACGAACATGCATTCCAGTGTCCTAGAAACAGGTATAGATTCCTGCAGATTAATTTGGCAGAGTACAGCAAATTGCTGCAGTGAGATATATTTTAGAGTTACTTCCTAGCTCAGGCTAATGGCTAGAATCAAATAAAATGTAAAAATAGGTTTACATAGATTGTTTTATAAATCAGATAAAGCTTTGTGTTACCTACCATTGGAACTGGACACATTTTTGCAAGCAACGTTAAGGGTTGTTCATGTAATACTTTCATTATTTCCAGCAAGAGTGAAACAAAATAGAAACAAGTCCATTGAATTTAGCCACCATTAACTACCATTAACTGCAATTTTTCCTGACAAGCTCGCTCTCATCTGATGATGAGTGAAACATTGGGGAAAGTCGCCTGAAAAATTGCATAAATGCTAATGAAATATGCCCTTGTATTTTAAGGGTGCCCAGTTCAGACATTTAAAATAGAGCAATTTATAATGTGTTAGCAGCCGGAACTCCATCTTATTTTAAATAAATTTATTTTTCTGCTTCTTGTGAGACTCTAACTCACTGTGGGAAGGCTCATGACATTTCAATGCACTAGACGGGTCACAAATGGAATAACGTCAAGTAACGTTATTAGGGAACCAAAGACAATGATATGGCAATAATGCGTTTTGCAGTAAAATTTGATAGTTCTCTAAAGATCAGTGAGTGTGTTTGTTTACTTTGAAGTGAAAGGACAAAGGCTTCCTAATGGAATCTGGAGGAAACACCCGAATTAAAGGAATCTTTGCCAGATGAAATGAACAGCTTTCCCAGCCTGCAGTGAATTCGGAAAATACAGCATGCACTTTGGAGGAGGAAGAAATATCTTAGGTGCTGTCTGTGATAACACATCATTATAAAGCTGCCCCCAGAATGCATGCAAGTCCTCTCGTGGCCACAGAATAAAACAAGCTGCGAGTCGCATGGGTCTTATCCTGTCCCAAACATTGATGGAAAGGGCACTTTATAGAAGGAGAAAGAAACAGCGGGACACCTTCATTTGCATCACCAAACGCTAATGATGGAGGAGCTTTTATGGACACACTGTGTACACAGAATAGGTTCAATTAAAAAGAAGCTATTTTACTCTGGCCTTTACCCCACCAGGATTAAAAAAAAAAAAAAGGAAAAAGAAAGAGAAGACAAAACAAAGACCATTTATCTAGGTAACAATACATTACTTTAAAAAGAAAAAAAATGAGTCCGAGTGCAGAATATAGGGTAAGCAAGAGGCGTGGGTCTCCCATGTTTTTTCTCTTTGCCACTTCTCTTCTCAACCAGTATGCGTCTTACACTTCACGAAGGTGTATGTTTATCAAGATAAGGTAAATGTGAATGACAACTAGGCTATGCTGGAACTCAGTAGCTGAGCCTGCTAAGAACAGGACTCAGAACTTGTCACGAGTTTAAAATCAAGCTGCATTAGCAGGGACCAAAAATGAATTGCTGTCTGATATTTCTGGCCTTGATAAAATGAGTTGGGGGTTTGAGTTCAATGCCTATGGACAGATGTTCCACAGACAAAAAAAAAAAAAAACAAGGCTCTTAATTGGCACTAATTAGCACCCTCGTTGGCAGGGAGGGACTGACAAGGTTATTTCTATGGCACCCTCCCCCCTGCCGACTCCCAGAGCTGTTCTTTCCAGGACAAGGGGAGGGTAATGCTCTTAGCCTTCAAGGGTTACTTGTGCCCCCAAACAAAGAAAGTCTTCACTTTTCTAAGCTGTCAACTTAGGGAGATCCTAAGTCACCTCGGATATACATTGGCTTTTATTTTTAATTAAATAAAGTGTAATTAGTAGGAAATGATCAATACAGTAGAGTGACAGGCACTTTTTTGTTGGTCCGTTTGTCCCTGCTTAAAGAATCAGAAGTGAAAAGGAAAAAAAACCAAAACAACAAAACAGAAGAAGGTGTTTTAAGGAAGAGAAAAACAACCTCGGCACATTCTAGATGCTCACACTCCTGTAGAACAGAGGCGATGTTTTGTACCGGCGCCGATCGCTGTGACGTGCTATGTGTATATCTTTCCACCGCTCTGCTTCTCATCCCTCCCATCTGTAAAATGGGAAGAGCCAGCAGCCTTGTGAGAGGGCACCAGTATGGCCAGGATGAGGGAGGGTGGACAGTAAGCGTGTGAGGAAGGAGCCTGTGACTGAGTTCTAATAAATCTTAAGCAAAGCTATGTGGAAATATGCTTTAAGTTTCTGCAAATGCTCCTCACTCCATAATTGCAAGCTTGGGAATTATGCAAAAGTAGTTATTTTTGCATGTATTCAATTTAGTGCTAATAAGGAACTCAAAGAATGGATTAAAGCCATTTTTAGTAGCACGACAGATTCTCTCAGGCTGTAGCATGATGGTGTACAGTTCTGAAGAGCTAGAGAGGGTAGTAAATCTAGAATAAAACCCTTATTTTCTCCCAGGAAGACTAAGGGATTAGATCTCCCCAACGGAACAGACCCGAGAATTCCCATCAGCAAGACCCACAGGTGTGCAAAACCCTATGTGGGGTTGGGGCTGCCGGATGTCATGTTCCTTAGAATCAGAGCCTGACCTAGGCATTTCCTGAGAATGCACTTGAAGGAAGAGAAACCTTCTGAGGAAGTGAAGAGAGCAGGACAGGGCCGGGGAAGCCAGGCAAGCAAGGCCCTTCCTGGTTGGTCACTGGAGCGGGGCTTCCTACCTGAGAACAGGTGCGTCTGTTTCTCACACCAAGGGCAGTTCTCTGGAGGGCCCCGGTGGAGGACCTAGGTGACAGCGCCTCAGGCTGGCAGAGCCAGGGCCTCGCTACCAAAGCAGGGCCTTTCAGTTCCTGAGCAGCTTTCGGAAGAGCAAGATGTTATTTAGCAGAATCACGTCCATCCCTATATACCCTCCAGTGGTCAGTGCCCGCACGCACAGAGAGGATCTAAACAGCATTTTCTTCAGTGTGAATAGTCTCATATTAAGTACAAAGATATACCTCACATGTTCATTTGGGGTCCTATTTATTCACCTTCTATGGAAACACAGGAGTTGTTAGTCCTGCAAACGAGCTCTTCTCTTTCCTATCTGTCCATCCTTCTGTGGGCTTCCAGTGCTTTCTGCGGCACTGCCACTGAGTCCTTGTCTTAGAGTCCTCTCCCAGGATTGCCCGCAAACATTGGCGACGCCTTCCAGGACACCAGAGCTTCCCAGCAAGAAGTCACTGTGCGTGCTATGTAATTAGCCCTATCCCAAAGGCAGAGCTGCTCCGAGTTCCCACCCACACCATGGAGCGTAGGGCCCACCCTCCTGTTGGCTTTCACAAACCCTGTGCCCCTCAAGACATGACTTTCAGAGACTGTGGCCTCTGTTGCCTTTGAAGGGATCTCACTCAGGAGCACTGCTTGGCAAGAGTTGTGCTCTAGAAAGATCCCAGTGGCCCGGATGAGAGATGCTGAAGGCCGGAAATAAGGCGAGGCTAGCGACGAGAGGACAGACTGGAAAGGTGGTCCATGGTCCCATCAAGAGAAGAGGATGATTGACGAGATGATGGGAGGCATGGGGTAGAGATCGTAAAGTAACCCAAAGGGGTGCTGCTTGGAAATTTGGGTAGATGTGATACTATCAAGAGACACAGAAAGAAAGTAGAAGGATGAAACGCTGGTTTACGCTCCAGCATGGATGGACCCCGAAAACATCCTGTGAAGTGAGAGAAGCCAGACACTGAAGGCCACAGATTGTATGATCCCTTTTAAATGCCATGTCCAGAGCAGGCCAATGCAGAGAGACAGAAATCAGACTAGAGGTTGGCTAGGGCTGGGGGAGGGCCAGGGGTTGGGGAGTGATAGCTCAGTAGTACAGGGTTTCTTTTTTGGAGCCATGAAAATGCCCTGGAACTAGGTATGGTTGGTTGCTGCATGGTATTGCAAATGTATGGAAAAGCATGGACTAGGGACACCTGTGTGGCTCTGTCATTAAGCGTCTACCTTGGGCTCAGGTCATGATCCCAGGGTGCTAGGATCAAGTCCCACGTAGGGCTGGCTCCCTGTTCAGCGGGGAGCCCACTTCTTCTCCCTCTGCCATTCCCCCTGTTTGTGTCAGTTTCTCTCTTTCTGTCTCTCTGGAAAATAAATAAAATCTTATTAGAAAAGAAAAAGCATGGACTAGATCCATTTTAAAATGGTAAATCTTATGCATATTTCACCATAATAATACATAGATAGCTGAATATCTAGACCATAGAATGGATGGATGAGTGGATGGATGGAGAGCTGGATAGATGCTTAAATAAAACAAACTAGGAGAGGGAACAAGCTAGAGATGATGAGTGCAGTTTTATTTTCTTGGGCTTAAGGCATTTGTGGGTTGCAGTGGTGCACTGTTCAGTAGGAGTGCTTGATCTGTGAGTTCAGAGCTTATGAGAATATTCTAGACTAAAGATGTAGATGTGGGGATCAGGCAGTGGATGATACTACCCAGAAAGAATGGAAAAGCAAGTAGATCAAGGGGAATAGTGCCATTTGCAAGCAGGTAGGTGTAGGCAGAACCATGTCTCTACCCCCCTTCTCTCCCAACTCCTTATGTTAGGAAACATAAGCACCTTTCCTGGCCACGCCTCCAGCACCAGTAATTCTCTTGCATTCTGGCCTCTCTGACCCTTTATGCTCTGTGACTCACTTTTTGTTTTGACGTCTTCTATCCAGCATGTGCCTTAAGGGTGAGTTTTTAAGCTCTCTATGGGGACAAAAATCATGGTATAGCAATGTTTTCATTCTAAAATGTCACATATTTAAAGAGTCAGTATCTGCCTTCCAATGGCATTGTCAGAAATAACTGGAAGCAAGATTCAGCTTTGCCACTCACAAGAATAGAAGTGAAATCAATGAGGTTTACCAAAACAAAATGACAATAATCTCCCTTAAAAATAATCAGTATCTTAAATAGGGTGAAGAGAGACACGGGGTTTGATTGAGTTTAGCTCGGGAGATATTTTCACTCAAGAGGCTCAGATGACCTAAGTTTCAGTTATTTCCCACTTCAGAAAATTGGTCCCTGGGACGCTCCCCGCCATCAGCTTAGTTGATCCTTTTCTCTTAGTAAATATGTTTCTGTCTCACCCCTAAATGTTTCTTTCCCCGGGTCATTAGATGGCAAGGCAAGTATATAAAAAGGCAGCGATTGGGAGTGTGAATGCAAATCCCCCCAAGCCACATAGCTGGGGGCTCTGGGATGTGGGGTTAAGCCCTGTGTTAATTTCTTGGGGCTGCCGTAACAAAGTCCTACAAACTGGGGAGGCTCAGGATGACAGAAATGTATTGTCTCCCAGTTCTGGAGACCTGAAATCCAAGGTCAAGGTGCTGGTAAGATTGGTTCCTTCTGAGGACTATGAGAGAAGGATCTGTTCCAGGCCTCTCTCCTTGGCTCGTGGATGGCTGTCTTCTCTATGAGTCTTCACATTGTCTTCCCTCTGTGTGTCTCTGTGTCTACACTCCCCCTTTTTATAAGGACACCAGTCGAATTGGATTAGGGCCCACCCTGTTGACCTCACTTTAATGTGATTACCTCTGGAAAGAGCCTGTCTCCAAATCAGGTCACATTCTGAGGTAGTGGAAGTTAGGACTCCATATGAATTGGACTTCAACCCATAAGAGCCTGGTTCCTGAATTCACCAAGTTCAGAGAAGCCTGCTCAACCACTACTTGGGCAATTCCCAACACATTTTCTTTTTCCTGTGGAGACAGACTGTTGGTAGGAAGCAGCCCCCATGTTATTTGTGAGCAGGGCTGCCGTGGCGTTTCCCGGTGTCCTGAACCGAGCAGAGCCTCCCACTGGCCTGCTTCCCTGCTGTCCTTCATTCTTGGCCTTGGCCGTGTCATTTGATGCCAGGAGAACCCGCTGGAAACTGAGACGGACCAGGCTGTTGCCCTACATTCTCTCTCCACTAAATCACAGGGTTGTTTTTTTGTTTGGTTGGTTTGGTTTGGTTTGGTTTGGTTTTCTTCTGCGAGAAGGTGGCTATGGTGAAGGTGACAAACAGGCAGGCTGGCTGGGGGTTGGGGGATGGCAGGTGGGCAAGAGAGGGGTGCGCACTGTCCTTCCTGCTGACACTGGTGCCGGGGGGTGGGGGCGGGGTGGGGACGTTTTTCACAGGATCCTGTCTGGGGTGTGAAGCCTTGACATAGACAACCAGAGGACGATTAAAAGGAGATTCCCCCTCTGCAGCTTCGAGGGGAAATTGCAAGGGGTTCAAGGGAACCCTGACTTAACTTGGGTTAGCGTTGGGCCCCGACAGGAGCCTGCTCCCCGATCCCACTTGTCAGGGTCTGGAAAATCGATTCGAGGCCTGGCTCCTGCTCAGCAGAAGGGGGACTGCTGCGCCTCCAGGCGGCCAGCTGTCAGACCAGCAAGAAGGAGCTCCTTTCCCTGACCTGCCTCCTCATCCGGGCTTCTCCTTCCTTTAACTACTAACCTGCGAGCCTCCTGCCATCAGTCCTGATGTCGCTTTACCTCAGCTCGTCCAGATTGTCAGCCCGCATCAAACATGGGCCTGCCTGGGGGGTTTATGGGGGCTGGGCAGGGGGAGGAGAGAGGAGCCTCTGCGTGGACAGGTGCCTCGGGGCTGGAGATTCTGAAGTCAAGGAGGGGTAGAGCATCTCTGCCGAAGGGTTCCTTGGCTTGGTCTCCTCCCCATCCAGACAGCTGTCTCTTCACGTGGGGGAAAAACGGCTCTTTTTTCTCTCCGCGTTTTTCTCTGTAGATGTGAGGAGGAACACGTGGGAGACCTTCTGCCAGTCTCCGTCATGCAGGACAGCCCGCGGAGTGGTTAGGGACCCAGGCTTCAGCCTCAGGCAGGTGTGGGTTGTCATCCCAGCTCCCTCTCTCCCACTTGGCCAGCTGTGTGACTTCTTTTTAAATAGCAGCTTTATTGAGATTCAGATACCATAAAATTCACACTTTGAAAGTGAGCGATTTAGTAGTTTATCGTAGTCACAGCATTGTGCACCCATCACTTCCCTCTCTAATTCCAGAACATTTTCATTACCCCTAAGAATCCCCAGGCCATTAGCAGTCACTGCCCCTTCCTCCTCACCCCAACCCCTGGTGACTAGTAATCTTTCTGCCTCTCTAGATTTGCCCATTTGAGACAGTTCCAATAAACGTGATCATTTAATATGTGGCCTTTTGTGTCTGGCTTCTTTCCCTTAGCGTCATGATTTTGGCGTGTATCCACTCCTTTTTGTGGCTGAATAATATTCCAGCACGGATTGAACTCAACGTGTTTCGCCATTCATCATTTCAGGAGCTTTTAGGTGGTTTCCACTTTATGTCTATTTATTTCCTGATGGCTAACAATACCGAGCATCTTTTCATCTACCTCCTGGCCGTCTGTAGATCTTCCCTGGAGAAATGTCTATTCAGAACCCCTGCCCATTCTTTAATTGGGTTCCCTATCATGTTCTCGTTGAGGTTTCCAGGCTGCTTTATGTACTGTGGGTACTAGACTTTCATCAGATATCTGATTTGCAAGTATTTCCTCCCAGCCTCTGGACACTCACCTTAACTTTCCTAGCCTGAGTTCCCCACCTAAGAACAGAAAAAATTATACAAGTACAACCTTCTGGATTTCTTGGGAAGGGTCAATGAGGTGGCCCATTAGTGCACTTAGCGAAGTGAATGTCTGGCATACCCTAAGCTTCCCCAAGTAAGCGTTGGCTAACTTAGTCATTGTGAGACAGGGGCAAGTTGTGAGCCTTCAAGTCATGATGACCCATCTGACAGGTCTTACATGAAAGGTTCAAAGTGCTTTGATTTGGCTAACATGTTATTCCTAGAATGACTGGAGCAGTTTTGGGGGGACTGGTAACATTTTTATTCCAGATATATTTTACAGTTCTAGAAATGAGATGGTAACTGCTGGCCAGTGTGGGGGATCCACCACTCTCCATACATCTCTATTTAGAACTCTCTCTCTCTTTCTCTCTCTATCTAGACAGCTAGTTACCCATCTATCATAAATGCAAGTCTATGAATAAGAGGATAGAAATAGCCTCTTGCTAGGACAGGTATTCAGAATTGGTACTTTCTTACCTGAAGCCAAATCACAAAAGAATATGTTATCAATTTTCTGCGATAAACATTACCCCCTGTATGTAAAACCTACTTTGCTCTCTGTTGGCTCTCTGTTGTTCTTAAACTACTTTCTTCCACCAGAGACAGGTGATTTCCTCTATGGTGATTCTTTTTTTTTTTTTAAGATTTATTTAGGTATTTTAGGCGGGAAGGGGCACAGGGAGAGGGGAAGACTCCTCAGCAGACTCCCTGCTGAGCACAGAGCCCAACATGGGGCTCAATCTCAGGACCCTGAGGTCGTGACGTGAGCCAAAATCAAGAGTGGAACACTTAACCGACTGAGCCACCCAGGTGCTCCGCTGTGGTGACTCCTTTAGCCACGCTTCTGAATGCATTGTTCTCAGAACTGGTCTCCCATTCGTACTAATTATCAGTAATAGTAATAGTAGAAGTAGTAGCATTTATTAAGCACTCACCATCATATTCTTTTCACGTGTTATTTAAGTTGCCCTTCACAACAACCAAGCAAAGTAGGTATCAGCAGCCTCCTTCTAGAGGTAAACAACAGAGGCCCAGAGAGGTCAATCAGTTGGCCTAGATTTGTGCAGCTAGTGAACACAAGGGCCCAGATTGGACCTCTAGTCCATCCAACTTCCAAGTCTTTGCTCTTTCCTTTACATCATGCCACCTCTTAAGAGATTGAATTGACCAGAGCCCCAAATCATTATGCACCTGGGTTGTTTCTGTGTTTCAGAATTAAAAAGCCAATCTCTTCCGACCCATTGAGGAATGGTAGTGCATAACAGCTGAGATTGAGATGTCACTCGGTTGTCAACAGTGGGCCCTCCCTTATTTTGAGAATCTTCTTCTCTCAGAAATCCAGCTCTGCTTTTGGAGACAGGGGAAGCTTTCAGATGAGGGACCGAACCTGTATTCTGCTGGGTCCCATGGTTAGGAAACACTCGCAGAGTGTCAATGAGCCGCCACGAATTCATTTGCACCAAGTTGAAGTTTGGAGAGAGATGGCCCAAATGACTCAACATGGCTGGCTTTCTGAATCAATGTGATTGTGCCGTGTGCTGTAATTTATAGTGTAAACAAGTTTTCTGCAAAAGCTAAATATATCATGCAACTCATTTAACATGCACAGAAGGAGCCGTTAAATTATTTCAGTCCCATTACTCAAAATGTTCAGAAAATTCCTCTGTATTAGAGCCAGTGCCGGATTGGCTCTGCAGCCAAGTGCATCAACATAAATGTTGAATTCCTGGGGGATATGCGTGTTACTTAGGGAAAATATATGCCCAGACACTGTGGAGCCCCTTCTAAGACAATTCTCATTTTGTTTGAACAATAGGATCAGGTTTTCAGTCCTATTATCCAGCATCTCTGCATTAAGTGGAAACTGAGGTTTTTCGTGTCACTTTCTAATTTTGTCTTTACCTACATGGAAAGAATCACTTGTGGAGACCATATGTAGTGCCTCAAAACTGCTTAAATTGGAGTAATTATTGGAACAAATGGTGTCACTGGATGATATTAGTCTGTTTGTGTTCCTTCTGTGTACCCAGTGAATCGACATTAATGCAGACTTTTAGAAACACTTGAAACATAGTCATCTGTGATTCCATTTTTGTTTTAAAATACATGTTTAAAGGTGCGCCTGGGTGGCTCAGTGGGTTAAAGCCGCTGCCTTCGGCTCAGGTCATGATCCCAGGGTCCTGGGATCGAGGCCCGCATCGGGCTCTCTGCTTGGCGGGGAGCCTGCTTCCTCCTCTCTCTCTGCCTGCCTCTCTGCCTACTTGTGATCTCTCTTTCTCTCTGTCAAATAAATAAATAAAAGCTTTTAAAAAATACATGTTTAAAAATTGATCTAACCTTCCTCCCTACTTAAAACCTACCTCTAGGTCAATGTGTCCCTTCTCTACCTAGGTTTTAAAGGGCCCAGGTCAAGAATGGGGATAAAGCGTTATCAAGTATATTTTGGGCCTCAAGATGATCATACAGTTTTTATCATCTTATTTGTTGATGACATGATGTAGCATATTAATATATTTCTCAGTATCAAGCTGTTAATGCACTCCTGGAACGTGGTAGATTGATATTTTAGGGTAGATAAGTGGTCCTGTTGCATTTTATGTAGATTTAAATATTCCAGATTTGAAAACGTTGATATGATGATATTAATAGAGACTCTGTACTCACAAAATTGTTCTACTTCTGGCCTGCAAAAGCTATCCGTGGCGAAGGTACAGTTCTGTTCCTTCCTGTAACTTTTGCTGTAACACAAAGACATATTTCTCTGGTTTTTCTTGTTTTCAAATAAAATGACATCTGCTACGTTTTGGATAATCTAGGCTGAACTGTCTTGAGCCAGTAACCACAGCAGATGATAAAGATCGGCCGATTTCTGTGTGCTAGGGACTTGACGTGGGTTCTTACATTTAATAATTACAGAATCCGAGAAGGTAGTTCTATTACGATCCCTCTCTCACCCAGGCAATCGGAAGTTCAAGGAATTTGGTCGAAGGTGACACAGCTGCAGCTGGGAAGGGTTTGGACCCGGGCCTGTCTGTCTGTAGGGAAGGCTCAGGCCTGACACAGCCTGTTACTGTGCTCAGGAGGCACATACAAGTCAGGGGGCTTTGCAGGGAGGGAAGCTGCCGGTCTCCCAGAACTATGAATATTGGCTAGTTCCTGCAGATGTGTTTCCTTGGACTCAAGCTACGTATGGCTAGCTTTGCTCACATTCATCACTCTGAGCAGAGAAACAATTCCATTAGCCGTTGTTAAATGCTCATGGTAATGATAACGCGAGCCTTTGCTAGAGCTTAAATGTGGGCAGCACGTTTGACATGAAACATCAGTAAATGAGAATGTTCAGCCTGGCACCGGAATCTGAAAAGCAGCTCCCGGGAGGAGTCGTCCTCAACTGACTGGGGTGTCTGCTGGCAGAGGGGAACAGCCCTCCCACGGCACCATGGACACCATGCAGGTAATTGCACAGACCATGCAGGCCGAGGCTTGAACCACAGTTCAGCGGACTCTTGGCAGAACACCCAGTGATTCCCCCCGGAGGAGGAGAGGACAAGAAGCTCTTGAGATATACTTCAAGGCCTACTGCTACTTGCCCCCTCTCTCTTTGGGGAGGCTGTCACGAGACCATTTCCCATCGCCTCCCAGGTTCTGATGAGGTAGAGAACATTCTGTTGCACCCTGCAGAATAGACCCACGGCCTACACAACCCCTTCATCGAAACCTGGAATCGGCTGCTCAATAACAGAATACCCCCCAACTTCCTCTGCCATCATAGAGCACCTTCTGCTTTGCTGTCGTCTTTTCTGGTGTGGGGGACAAGGATCAGGTGAAGCCGGCACCATTGGCGAGCCTTCCTCTCTTTCATTATGTGAGTACTAAATGGTCTGAATCAACAAGTAAGTCGCTGTGTCTTCACCAGTTGAATCACCCCGGCCTCAGCCTTGGCCTTGGCCTTGGCATGCTCGCTGGAAGGAATGCTCACCAGGCCCTGAGCTCCATGTGCCCAAGAAAGTCTTTCCAACTTTAGCATTTTATAAGGTGGAAACACTGTCAGTGTGGGCTGTAAGACAATTCTTCCTCTTACCCTAAACCAAAGTGTGTGTGGGGGGGGGCGGGGGCGGGGGGGATCCTTTTGATGCAACAGAAAGTGCAGAGCATAGAAATCAGGTGATATTCTCCTAAAAAATAGAGCAATGTTGGGTGCCTGGGTGGCTCAGTGGGTTAAAGCCTCTGCCTTCGGCTCAGGTCATGATCTCAGGGTTCTGGGATCGAGCCCCGCATCGGGCTCCCTGCTCGGCAAGGAGCCTGCTTCCTCCTCTCTCTCTGCCTGCCTCTCTGCCTACTTGTGATCTCTCTCTCTCTCTGTCAAATAAATAAAATAAAATCTTTAAAAAAATGGAGCAAGGTTACCCGTCGACATTTGAGTCAGGCCTAAATTGCCAGGTGTGACCATTTTGCTTAAATAATCTGAAGTAACACACGAATTCTTTACACAGCAACAAAAAAGAAACCCTATCTGCTATGTCAGTTCAGATAAAGAGACCTTCTGGACAGCATTTGCTCACAAAACGGTTTTGCAGAAGAGTTTCCATAGACAGAGATTAATGGATCAGCTCGATAAAGGAGTTTTTTACTTAATCCATTAACAGTTCGGAGCTGATGTACAGGGATACGTAATGAAGCAGCCTTTGTGATTGAGGGGGGTACCTTGAAGGTAACCAGAGGAGTTTCTTCTCTCTAATCAGTTCTGGTTGTTCTAAGAAGCTGAAGGAAGGTTTCATGGCAAGAAGTCAGTGTTTCCTCAATTAGGAACAGAGCTCACCAGGTGTGTGTCCAGAAAGGAAGGTTGAGGGCTGGAGAGACACCCTTTCCACCAGGGAGTCGAGGTCCCAGGGCAGTGTCAGAGCCTTGGGAGAATGAAGGGGCCACTATCAATATAGAGACACGGCCCGGTGTGTCAGCGTGTGTGCCTGCTTGGGACTTTGGTAGAATTTGCGACATCCACTCAGTGGCATCAGCGTGGCCACAGAGCCTTGGGACGTCATGGCCATCAGTGCCCTGACTCAGTTGATTCTCATTCTGACCTGTCTCTAGAATCTGGTCCCTTCTCTTCATCCTCTCTGCTCTCAGAGACCTCTACCTCTGACCTTCCACGCCCCCCACCTGCCCA
>LNAC01000247.1:2086202-2147361 GCA_002007465.1 Ailurus styani
GCTTTGGTTGTCCTGCTCCCCAGTCCTGGGAAAAAGTCTCACCCCAGCCTAACCTCCTTAGACTCCCCCCACCCTTTTCAGTAGCACATACATGTAGTGTACTCCATCCAAACCAAGTGGCCCACTGTTCTCGAAACCTCAAGTCTTTTGGTACCTCTGTTTGTTCTCCTTAGGCTGCTCTTTCCTTTCTTACTCCCCTGGCCGTTCATTCTGTCTTCAGGGCATGGCCTGAAGACTACTGCTTCCTTGTAGCTTTTCCAGCCTCTCTGTGTAGCACTGAATGAAGACATTGTCGTTGTTTGTGAAGCCTTTGTCCTTGCTAAAGGGCAAACTTACTGTTCTACCCCTGGTTCCTTCCCCATGACTATGTTTCAAGCACAGTCACGACAAGTAATAATGACAGTTAACAGTCATTATTGAATGCTTGCCAGCTGTTTCACATACATAAACTCATCCAATCCTCACACCAACCCTCTGAACTAGGTACTGTTATGGGCTCCATTTTACAGATTAGAACACTGAAGCTCTAAGTTCGGTAACTTGACCAGGTCCACACTTGGCAAGTTTTAGGGCTGGAGTTCAAATCAGCACAGACCAACTCTACAGCCTGTGCCCTTAAGGGGCTGCAGCTGTCTCTCACCCACAAATATTGGGCCCAGTAGATGGTCTTGGGTGAATCCCTGTTAATCCACGAGGATGACTCTGTTGCCCAGTATGACCCAAAGAAAGTTCATTCAAGATGACTTGTATGGTCCTACTGAAGAGTGCAGTTTCAAATATCAAGATCCATGCTTGAGATATTTTTTAAGGCAAAAGATTCTCTTTTCTCCTTTGGAATTATCTCAGCAATCGATTTCAGGTCCAGGTGGGTTCACTGGGCTATGGTCTTCTCTGGGGAAATCCACTCTTAGATATTTTTACACACACACCCCTAAAAAATGGTAAAGTCGTGTTATGCTGTATGTAACATGATTGAAAGCCACCTGAATTCTATTAGGCAGTTTGTCATTTGCATGATAGCTTGAGTTCCCTCATTGGGAGAAAATTATATAACCCAGAGAAATATACCAAGAAAATGAAAATCAAATTCAAAATAATGACCACGGAGCAGAAAATTGGTATGGTGCTGAATTTATGTGATCAATTCTCAGGAAGTCCAAGGTGCAGTTGGATACAAGTCGATAGTCCTATATATCAAAGCTCACACTATTAGCTTTGGCTAATAGATATAAATCCATACGTACCCCATGTACATCTAGAAAAAGGATATTTATTCTTTTCTTTTTCCTACTATTGCCTTTTATGTACTCAGTGCTCGGCCCAAACTGACTGGCGGGCATTTCCTGATCTCCGAGAGACATATTGTTTCATTCCCATTGCACAGAGGAGTAAACTGAGGTTTGGAGAGGTTATGTAAATAAAATTTAGGTTCTCTAACTAAATTCTGTGCAACATCCATGAAGCCAGAATTACTCCCAAAAATAAGACTCGAGTAGCTGAGTTGTTTTCACACTGTGTTGCTCTAATCCCTGGGGCGCTCCAGACGTTCCCCCACCAAACCTCGCTGTGACAGAAACAGTACAACCTTAATCTCTTTCATTCAGAGTTCCTTGTAAGATTTCACTGGGCAGGGGAAAGATTCTTGAAGAGAGTAGAGCTTGAAACCCATTGGCTTAATGCAAGCGGTCCACAAACTTCTGTATGTAGAGGCTCAGACAGTAAATATTTCGGGTTTTGTGGGCCATGTGTCCTCTGTTAAAACTACTGAACACAGCCATTGTAGCAGGGAAGCCCAGCCAATATGCAAATGAATGGGTGTGGCTGTGTTCCAATACAACTCTATTTATGGATAATGAAATTTAAATTCCATATAATTTTCATATGTCACGAGATATCATTCTTCTTTTGATTTTGCTTTTCTTCACTGTTTAAAAAGGTAAACTCCATTCTTAACTCATGGGCCATTTAAGAATCAAGGGAGGGCTGGTTTGGATAGTGGGCCTCAGTTTGCCAACCCCTGGACTATATTGTTCCTTCAGGACTCCCAGTTCTCTCGCTGAGGAACCAGACTAACTTTACGGGGTGCTCATTTTAGGAACCCCCACAAGCCATCAGTTACAGAAAGCACTCCTTCTCTGATCTGCGTGCCTATGGCAGGGAGCACAATCTAGTTTAGACCCAAGCTGTGGGACTGCTGAGTGGCCCTGGGCTAGAGGGCCCCACCTGTCAGGTCTTGGGAGACTTTTCCCTCTAGAATATAGTCAAGATTTTCAAACTGTTTTTTACTGCCATGGCCCCCAGACTGGGATTTTCCAGGATTCCCAACAGGCTGGTCATGGAAGCAGACTTTTAAGTTAAAACCTTGAGAAAATTAAATGCAGCTTCTCCCAAGAAAGAAAAGCCTGATCACCCTCACCTCAGGGAAACAGAATGAGTGCTTTGAAAAATATCACTGCCTCTTCCTCATCGCTTGCCTTGCTTACCAACAAATGATTCAGTGCTACAGAGACTACATCGCACTAGGTAGGAAAATATATAATTCCCCGAGTAATTCTAAACCAGTCATGTTTCATTCTTCCCAGGCTACTTTATGAAGAGGAAGTGCCCTTTAAGGAGTCAGTAGGGCTAAGTTACTGTTCTAGAAAAGGCCCCACAGTAAGATGGTTCCTAATTTTTGTTTGGAGCCCAAAACCTGAGCAAAGCAGCACCCCAGCCCCCACCTCCATCCCCAACCCTGCTGCAGTACCATATAGACAGCAGCACTGACTCTGTCCCCAACACCATTCCAAGTCCAGGCTCCCAGTGTGGACCATAGAGAACAAGACTCAGGCTTCCACATGAAAGCTCCAAGAAAGCATAGGGCAATTCCCAGCTGGCAGAACTCTCCAACAAGTAAAGCTACTGAACAACAGAAGGGCATGGCCCGCTACCCATCAGACAATGTCTTCTGGTCACGTGTTGAGGATGTTGTAGAAATCTCCGTGGGGCGACAAGGTGAAATTGATAGCCCTTCCAGGCACTTCCAACTGCAGGAGCTACGGCCTGTCAGACCGTCCGACACCAGCATTGCCACGCTTTCCATGGATACCTGAAAACTGGAATCCAGCCCGTGTCAAGTGGTGTGCATGACAAACTGTCTGCCCGGAGGGGCACCATTTTGTAATCACGAAAAGGCACTCTATAGGCTTCCAATCTACACATTCAGGGCTCTGAAAGTTGCTTCTGAGCAAGGCTTCTGGATCAGCTAACAGCCTCTGAATCCCTGCTTTTTAGAGCTTAGAGCCATGTGTATATTGGAAATGCCTCCTGAGAACGGCAAACCCAAAGACAAGTTTCCAGTGCGAGCCATCTTTGGCTCATTTCTCTGGATCAGCAGGTCACCCCACAGATAGAAGGAGCAAGGTATCAGGGCCACTCATTTTTTTTTTAAACTCTCACTTGGAACTGTGTGTTTCATCTTACAATAATCTTTCAAATCTCCAGGGCATCTTAGGCACCCTGAGAGGATCTCAGGAAACCCGAAACAGCCACGATGAGTTTAGAACATTCTTGAAGAGTAAATGAGCGCTGAAACTTTCCAAGCTCCTTAAGGATCTTTGAACCATGCCTCATCGGGCATCCAGTGACACTTCCTTGTTGATACCTCTGTCACTCCTTAAGTCACCAGCAGAGCCTTTTGTGTTATTGTTCCAACCTGTAAAGCACTGTTTCTCGGGTAGTAATAATGACAGCAACAGCAATAATGACAGGATGCCAACAGTAGCTACATATACTGACTCCTAGGCAATCTGTACAAATTTGCTTTTTCTAATCCTTCCCAAACTCTCCAGAGTAACGTATTATTGTTGCTCATTTTAACACATGAGAAAATTGAGATTCAAAGAGTTGGACTAACTAGTTCAAGAGGGCAAACCCAACTAAAGGCTCCATTGCCATAGAACCTTCTGTAGTAATGTTCCAAGTCTTCTG
This sequence comes from Ailurus styani, assembly GCA_002007465.1. NCBI lineage: Eukaryota > Metazoa > Chordata > Mammalia > Carnivora > Ailuridae > Ailurus > Ailurus styani. The sequence goes on from LNAC01000247.1 coordinate 2,090,172, forward strand.
TTTTTTCCCTCTGTAGAATCACCTGAGCATTCCACTATATGATTTTATGGTTACAACTCACATAGGGCCTGTCACAGCATCGTTTCCTGGGTTGTCCCAGTGCAAAGAGCCCTCTGAAGTTACTAGGTTCAGTTCCAGACCCAGAGAGTTGAGAAAAGAGACGAGCCTGGCTCCCTTCCCTCGCTAGGGCCCCTGCCATCTTCTCTTTGCTCATTATCTCTCATCTGCCACAAATTTCATTATTTGAGCAAGGACTCAGTTTTGTTGACACAGTTTTGGGGGCCATTTTACTTCTTAATAATACAGAAATTGTAAGTCATGGTGAAAAGGAAAACCAGAGCATTTTCATACAGAGACGGGTACCGTGAACTACCAGATCCTGAACAAATATCTAAAGTCACTAAGGAGGCCTACGTTGTTCCGTCTTCATCTAATTGGAAAGCAGAAGAACGACTGTCATTTTTTTAAGATTACACACACAGGCATACATGTGAGCATGATTTTCTCACACTGTGGGATACCCAGTGTGTGATGAATTTGTCTGTGGAGTTGTGACCTCGTGAAAAGAACTTACCATTTTTCTACTAGACTACCTTAACTGCAGTGGGTGTGAACAGTGCTGCTATGATAATTAAATCCAAAATCTTTCATAATCCTCCTCTTTCCCTAGAGTAATGTTCAGTATTAGCTGTGGAGGGAAATGTAAACAAGTACATGTATATTCAAGAATAAAGCTTAATAGGTCAGTGAAGGAGCAGAATGAAATGAATGCCTAACACCTCCAGAGATAACGAATGGTGGTTTGCCTTCCTAGTTACTTCTCGACTTGTGTTTACCAGGACTTGAATATATGCATCAAATTGGCCTTTATTAATAACCAAATCCATACCAAGCTTGTTGCTTGAGGGGGGCGGTGTTTAATGTCAATCGCTATGGAGATTGTTTGCCTGTTTCCAAAATTGTACATTGGAAGGCCTTTCATTTCCATGTTAGAATCACATAGAGTTGGTTGAAGAGTAACATACCTGAAGAAGAGTAGTCTGAGGACCATAAGCCCGTTTCTGGGTTCAGCTTTGAGACTTCAGATTGTTCAGCAAATGAAGCTGAGAACAACGCCTGTGATTACTTGTGCTTGCTTTGCTTGTGATTATTTGTTAGCAGTGTTGATCCTGTACATTATTTCTAACTGTGATGATGTATTTCCAAACCTATGATACCCTGCATTCATTTTGTGCTTTCGTAAAACATTTCACCTGCTTTAGTTGATATAATGTCCACTACAGCCACCCCCCTGTGAAAGAGCTTAATTTTCATCCCTTTGAACTGATGAGGGACACAGAGAAGGTTCAGAGACAATAAACGACTTTCCCAAGATATCAGAGTTTATGATTAGCCAGCAGTTGCATCCAAATATCTTGACTTCATGTCAATATGCTTTGTGGGTTTTTTGTTGTTGCTGTTGATTTTATTTAATATACTATCCTTTGTAAATTACACCTTCTGGGAAGACATTATATACTCTTGAGTTCTGGCTGGAGATGGTCTGGTTCCATGTTTGCCTCCATGGTTTCCTCATCGTGTGACCATGAGCAAGTTCCTTGCCTCTCTAAGCCTCAGTGTTTTAGTCTGGAAGATGGGGCTAATGATAGCCCCTCCTTCATAGGGTCCAATTTACAAGCTTCTGGTCAAATACTTAGCACTTTCTTGACACATAAATGGATCTTCTGAATGTGAGGAATTATTGATGATTTGTCTTCCCCAACACTTCTATGGAAATTAACACATAGACATTGCCTACCTTTATTGAGACACACACACACACACACACACACACACACAAACGTGGAAAATGAAACCCTTTATGACTGTCATAGGTAGTTTTAAAATATTTGAGTTCTGTAGCTTATAAGAATGATACAGTCTTCATTTGCCACAATGTGTTGTGAGGAATTATTTGTTCGTAGTCATCGACCTGTAACTGCAAAAGAAATGGGAAGATACATTTTGTCTTCTTCTCCAAGATCTTCAAAACATCCATTAGTCTCATGAAGGACAATCATAAATCCTGCAAGTTTAGTTTATCTGAAACCAACTCTAACAGCTATCTTTCCCACCAATCATTCTTTATATCAGTCTTTGGTTTTCAGACCTCAGTGAACATATCCTGGTCTTACGTGGCTGAGCATGAAAGTGGGGGAGCCGTGCCTTTTTTGGAGACTTAAGAGTGGATACCCACGCTGACCTGAATCTCTTTCCAACATTTGAACACAACCTCTAAAAAATGTATTCCCTAAATTATCAAATTAGAAGTTGCCTTTTGTCTTCTGGCTTCCCTTTTGGAAAAGACACAGCTAGCTGTGTGACCTGGCGCAAAGCACTTGGCTTCTCTGAATCTTCCTTTTCCTTGTCTTCAAAATGAGGGTGTTGGACTATATCATTTCTGGGAAGACAGAAGAGAATAGGTGGCAACCACAGCCCACGCAGAAGGAAAAACTGTTCTTTCAGAGGTGGGGGTTCTTTATCAGAAGCTTTTGTTGGGGAGGAGGGATCTAGCTGAGCTATGGAAGCACAATAGGATTTTCAGAGTAGAAGAAGGGAAGTCTAGTCTGGGATCTGAGCCTAATTTGGGTCTGTAAGGAAGAAAGAGCAAAACGTGCTCAGAAAGTGGGCATGGGAGCATCCAGGGAGGCTGGGACTGCCCCCCATTTGAAGGCTGGGAACGAGGTCTAAAGTTGTACTTAGTACATAGAAATACTAACATCGGTTGGCCTTTAAAGGCGGTGCGTATCTGCAATGTTAAGATAATAAGTCACTCTTCCTGCTGTGGCTCAAGTTTGGGGATAGAATGGGTGGCACCGTAGAAAACATGCAAGAAACTCTGTAAGCTCTGTAAACCATTTTGAAAGTGCTAGTTCGTTGCCAAAATTCAGACCCCTCATATTTTTCAAGTACCTTGCCTTAGGAGAGAAAGATTTCTCAGGGGTTTACATCTCTTGGATCAAATTTTACAGGAAGCGATTGGTCATATATCAAAAGGTTAATGACTAGCTACTTCTCGCCTAGCTATTTTGTGGCCACAGAGCTGCCACGGTGCAGAGGGCACTGCGAGGCAGTGGAAGGTCACTGGGCCTTTTGCCTCTGTTGTCCGGAGAGCCCCAGCAGGCTATGACAACAGCCTCTCGAGCTCAGGGCTGTTACCCTGGCCCGATTCTTTCATGGGAGACTCAGAACATCTTTTCCTGTAGAGATCTAGGGTCACGTTCCACTCCACAGTGATTGATCAGTACATTTATTACACTTTCAGTAGTAAAAATATATAGACTCCAGTCATCTCTGGAGATGCTGAAATAGTCCTTTTTTCCCCCTTGATTTAGGGGAAGGTAGAGAGGGAAGATGTGTGCGGAGTATGACATAAATATAAGAGCTCAAATATCTAATTAGCTGAAAGAATCTTGGTTCCCTCTACACCTTTGACAGAATTGCAGCTGTCAGATTGTAGCTCCAATATTTTATCCTCGTTGCAAGATGTATCTGAGGATGATTTAGAAAAGACGTTTTCTAACACGAGCATCACCCTGCTTTTTTTGTAGGATGCTTGAGGACGACCTGAAGCTGAGCAGTGACGAAGATGACCTTGAGCCTGTGAAGCCCTTGGCCACTCACTGCACCGCCACTGAGCTCTACCAGGTAGGAAGAGCTTCACTCTTGGTTTGGGACCTCAGGGGAGGGAGCATAAAGGACCGGGAAGGCTTTGCCATCCGCCAGCCTACCCTCTGCTTCATCTCTGGGCTGCAGAGAGAGGGGAGGAAGAAAAGCGAGGCATGGTGTTCCAGAACAGGTGGACTCAGCTCATGGTTTCCTTCAAGCTACAGTGAGGAGAGGCTGAGCTCTTGAAAATTGCTTTCATCCGCTCCCTCTGCTCCCTTTGTCAAACATATGTGTGGGTCGTCAGTAAGCAAGAGACTGTCCTTTCCTCCCTTGGACTAAGCGTTGTCTCGGGTGAGGTGTAACTTTCCTTCAGTGGCTCCGGCGCGAGGCTTGGAGGCCACGCTCATTAATTCATTAGGGCGTAAGCGCGAGTGCTGCATTCCCCTCTCCCAGGTGCCTCGCCTGCGAGCACGCGCGGAGACCCGGGCCCGGCATCCCGCGGTGCGCGCCGACCTGCGGGCACAGTGCAGTTGGCAAAAACTCGCTGCCGCCCCTTCCTCTTTCACTCCGGGTTATAAGTATTGCCAGCACTTCCCACCAGATGAGACGGCAGAAATGTGTTTTCAGCATTTCCAGTGAGACTAGCCCTGTTGGTTTGAAAAGGCCAAGAGGTCGTTTGTGAACCGTGAGAACAGCAGTGGAGTGTGTGGCGTTGGCCGCGTGTGTGTGTTTTTTCTGTAGCACAACTGTCTCACGTGTGGGCTCCTTTGGGGTGTGTTTGTAACCTCGGGGGAGGAACACAGAAGGAGCGCCTTTTAAATTTTTTTTAAGATTTTATTTATTTCTTTGAGAGAGAGAGAATGAGAGAGAGAGCATGAGAGGGGAGAAGGTCAGAGGGAGATGCAGACTCCCCGCTGAGCAGGGAGTCCGATGTGGGACTCGATCCTGGGACTCCAGGATCATGACCTGAGCTGAAGGCAGTTGGTTAACTAACTGAGCCCCCACCCCCAGGCACCCAAGGAGCACCTTTTTTTAAAAAAAAGCCAGTACCTGACCGGGTTCTTTTTACAGTGGAGTCTACTACGTTAGGAAACTGAAAGCAGACTGTTTTAAGGAATGCTCATGCACTGGTATGCCAAGATCCTCATCAAATGCAGGATTCCAGGGGCTCCTGGGTGGCTCAGTCATTAAGCATCCACCTTTGGGTCAGGTCATGATCTCAGGGTCCTGGGATTGGGTCCCTCACTAGGCTCCCTGCTCAGCAAGGAGCCTGCTTCTCCCTCTGCTCCTTGTCCCCCGCCAAGCTTGTGCTCTCTCGCTCTCTCTCCCCTCTCAAATGAATAAATAAAACCTTTTAAAAATACAGAATTCCATATTCACTAAATGTGTTATGAGGAATCAACAAAGAAAAGCTTAGGAAAAACTCGCAGGGCTCATGTACAGTCGTTGGCCACACTGCAAGTCCCACCACTTGGTATGATTTTAAAATTGAAAAAAAAATACAATACAATACAATTGAGGTCATTTGCAATGTTACGTGACCAACACCTGACTCGCCCTTACTTTCTCCTCCTTATTCCCCTTGCATTTTTGTTAATATGTAACACTTGCATCTTTGCACCGTGGGTCCTTGTCAAGAACAAGCCCCCATCATCTCCCAGAGACTTGCTGTCCATTCCTGGATGCAAGCAGTCCCTCTCCTGCGTGAGCCGTGGGCTTCAGAGCTGATGCAAACTGCACACTGAAATGCCAGAGTCTGTCATTCCTGCTTTCTGCATTTACTGTGTCAGGGATGAGCACGGCATTGGTAAATAAAACAAAGAAACCCTAGATCGTTGATTTTGACAGATGTGACATTACTTTTTAATGGAAATGTTTAAAGCAGTAATCAATAATAAGTGAAAGTAGATTTTGCACATTGACTTCCTCTCTATGTGATTACATAAACACAGTGCCTTTTCAGTTTCTCAAGTTGTTTTATTCTGTATTTACCTGAAGGAGTGGCATTTGTAGATCCGTTGGCCCCAGTCATCTGGGTTTTTAGGATGTGTGTTCGGTGACTTTGTGTCGGTCCTGACACTGTCATGCCTTCATCAACTGAGCTTCTCATCTGAAGGGGAGGTTGAACTGGGAGATCCAAGTTAGGGCAGAATGAAAACTTATTCCCCTCCTTGGGCCCTGGAAGCAAGAAATAGATGCAAGCTTATAAACATTTACAAATGAGCCTGCCTTATAGAGTTTGAGGACTCGTGCAAAGGCAGGAAGGCTAAAGACCAAGAGAGAATGCTCATGCAGTAGCGGAAGGGACAGTGCCGAGCAGCGTCTGGTGAGTTCTGGCTTTATGAGGCCTCATATTTTTTTTTCAAAGAGGGGTGTGTTGAAATTCTTCTCCTTTTTTTTTTTCATTGTGGTCAAATTCACATGACATAAAATTCACTGCTTTAAAAGTGTATGGTTCAGGGGCACCTGGGTGGCTCAGTGGGTTAAAGCCTCTGCCTTAGGCTCAGGTCATGATCTCAGGGTCCTGGGATCGAGCCCCGAATGGGGCTCCCTGCTCAGCGGGGAGCCTGCTTCCTCCTCTCTCTCTCTGCCTGATCTCTCTCTCTGTCAAATAAATAAATAAAATCTTAAAAAAAAAAGTGTATGGTTCAGGGGCGTTTGGTACATTCCCAACACTGTGCAGCCATCACCAGTTCCAGAATATTTTCATCACCCCAGAAGGAAATCTCACATGCCATAGGCAGTGAATCCCCATTTCTCCTCCCTCAGCCCCTGACAAGCACTGATCTCCTACCTGTCTCTATGTATTTGTCTATTTCACATAAATGAGTCGTGCAATATGAGACCTTTTGTGACTGGTTTCTTTCACTTGCTGAAATGTTTTCTAGGTCCATCCATGTTGTGGCATAGAACGTCATTCATTCCTTTTTTATGGCTGAATGATACTCCGTCGTATGGGTATACTACCTTTTGTTTATCTGCTCATGAGTTGATGGACATGTTGATGTTTCCACCTTTTGGTTACTGTAGATAGTGCTGCTATGAGCATGGGCGTGTAAGTCTTTGTCCAAACACCGGCTTTCAGGTCTTTTGAATTGACGCTTTCAGGAGAGGTAACGTAGTAGTGCGGAGATGCTATGGTACTCTTCTTTCTTCTTGTGACTGGGACCGTTATACTGCCTGGAACGTCGGGAAGAGGCTGAGAGCTCCCATTTATGGAGCCCCCTTTGCTCTGTGCCTCATCGATATTAAGTTGGGTGTTCTGTCTTATTTGAACCTCACGAGTAAACCTTAGGTAGGTTTGGGCCTCTGGTTTGAGTGATAGGATTGCAGAATGATTCCATTTGTGGCAGGATGATTGGATGGAACGTATAGAAACAAACGCATCCGTGCATTCAGTGTGGTGTCCAAGGGGACAGACCACACCATTCCTTTGAGCTGACATTATACTTAGAAACTTTCTCAGAACCTGGTGGCTACATTCGTGCAGACATAATTCAATAAAAAAGCCATTACGAGCTTTCTGGAGATAGTCTCAAATCATCTCAACCATGATCTTTGTACCTGGACTCACCTAAGGAGACCCAAATTGTCCAGGCTTAGTGAGAGTAGATACCAATCTTTTCCAAAAGCTCCTAAGACCCTATGCTAGAGTTTGCACCACAAAGGATCCTAATACATGTATGAAAATGAAACACAGAATCAAGATGTGTCAGTTTCTATGGCATCTCCGTCCCAAGTCTCTCATAATCAGAACAACCTCTCCCCTACCCTCCCCCTCCCCACCCCTGACTAGGCTGAGCAGATCCTGTGCACAAACACTAACAGAACAGTTAGGATGTGTTTAAATGCTAAGCATTATTCCTGCAAACGGGAAAATGGAGCATGAGGCTGTAATGGGAGAATTTAATATAGAAATGAATGATGACAAATGGTCAACCATAGAGACTAAGGGTTGTTTAAAAAAAATTTTTAACAGAAGCTTTTAACCTTCTAGTGACTCTTTAAAGTCAGAGGTACACAATCACGTATGCACATTGTTTCGGGGAAGAAGCAATAGTGATTGTATCCTAAAAATATGTTAGAAGACGTGTGGTCTCTCCACAATCCCTGCTGAATTTTTTGCTTTCTCGGTTAGGACTGTTTGGGAAGCAGATAGGTCCATGCTGCCTGCTAAGGTGGTGTGGCCTCGCTGACACAGTGTAGGAAGGCAGAGTGAGAGTATATATATATATATATATATATATATATATATATATATATACATACACACATATATATATATATGTTATCGAATAGATGCAGTTTGAATCTGGCTCTGCTATTTACTGGATGACCTTGGGCCAAAGACGTATGACTTTACTGGGTCATAGTGAGGATTTAGTGAGTAAGTGAATGGATACAGGCAAGATCGTTTGACACTCTGCTTAGCACATAGTAAGTGCTAAGTCATCACGCAGTCATCGTCATCGGCACTACCACTAGTGAGGATCTAATACATTTCATATGCTTTGAGATGCTGGCTCCATTTCTTTGCCTTTCATTGTAAGGAATAGGATGTTAAAGAGGACTGCTGAGTTTAATACCTGGAAAACAGTCCATATGTGGTAAACCTGGCCATGGGAATTATATGTGTAGTCATGAACAGCGTGGCTTTCAGAATAGAGAACAAAAATGCCCTGAAAACCACAAGCACTATGCAAATCCGTGGTTATTCTTCCTTGTGGCCCTTTTAAACATTGATTGGAAGTCCCCTCTTTAGGAGTCATTTGTGCCTAGACCTTGCACTTCATTTTGGCTTTGGTGTCCGTAACAATCTGCTAGGAACATGACTGAATGTCCTAACTGGCCCCCCAAAGGCATTCACTGGATGTGAATGACCTTTGCTCTCCTCTGGCCCCTGCCAAGTTTCAAACCAGATGTCACAGGAAGAAAGGGCCAGGTTGCCAATGACACTGACCAAGTCTCTTCCAGGAAACTCAACGTGGCTTCTGTGGAGTGCGTACATCTGGGCTCCTCTGTGGGCCCTCACATCGTCCCACTGTACCTGCAGTTTTCCTTCGGGTCAAATGTGTCTTCGTGTGATTCTTGAGACTTAACGGACCCCTGAAAATGAGGAGTTAAACCTGGAATCAATTTTCATTTTCAGCTAAGAAGCAGTTATTCATGCTGTGCTTGCAGTTCAATAAAAGATCTAAAGATAGAGACCTTGCACTTCTCTTTCAATATAAGCAGCCTAATCAGTCTCAAATGTTTTCTTAACAAAGAGATTGTATTGATAGGTTTATTAAAATTTCTGTCTTTAAAGTTTTAAGTTATCCACAATTTGACCTATCCCAAAGACTTCTAGAATGTGTGGTGGCCAAACTCCAGATCTCCCTCCAGCATGTATCTGTAGAAACAGGTAAACGTCCACTTAACATTTCACCAACTGATGATCAAGATGCTGGATGCGCTCAGCTCTGGGGCGTGCGGCCTCGTGCTCTGCTGGGATGATATGGGGGGCCCTGGGCTCCAAAGCCCGGCTGTATCTGAGCAGGGCTCTCTCGGGCCCCAGCCATCTCAGACTGGATCAGAAGCAGCAGACTTTAGAAGTACAAAGGCTGTAAAGAAATGGGTATTGTTCAAAACTGCCTTTAGGGCATTTTAATATTAATACCATCTTGTTATTAATGTGAATTAGACTGAAACGTTAGAGGACTTCATTTAGCTACGTAGGAAGTTTAGAGAGTGAGTACGGTGATGGGAAATGTTTGGTCAGAGACTAGGCTCACCTCTTGAGCCCAGCCAGAGCTTAGAGCAGTGTTGGTGCTTTCAAAACAGAGCAGAACAATTCATATTTGCTTTGAGCACAAAGGCATATTAATGAGTTGTGTCTGGATATGTCGTTGCAAGTAGCCCCCATTTCCTCATTTTATTTTACCAGATCTTTTTTTCTTTTTTTGCTTAAGGAGCGCGCTAGCACTCTTAGACTTACGCGCTTCATTCAAAGCACGTTACTGGGAACGTGTGGACTTTACATCCGGGTGCGAGTAGCAGGGCTGCACCTCACGCATGTTAACATACACAGAACGATCGTGTCTTCTCAGCTCTTGCCCTCCACTTCGTAACTGTATTTTTTCGCTAAAGATCACTCATTACCTCACACGCAGGTAACTTGCTTTTCACCCAGGTTCTTGATTTGGGTTTTACATTTGATCCAGTTTCGCTTGTTTGTTTTTATCGTTGTTGGGCCAGCTCCCTGGCCAGGTTGTTCTGAGATCTCATTGCAGGTGAACTGAACTCCATGGTAGCAGAAGACATGAACATACTGGCTGCTTTGCGGGATGTGTTCCTTATACCTGGGATGCCCATTACACTTTCAAAACAGAGTAGTCAGCTGAAACTCAAGCCCATGTTCACGTTTAAAGTTTGCTAATGAAAATGATGCAATACATTTTGCTTCTGCTATCAGCTGGCTCTTTGGAAGCTGAGGTGCTGTCGTGAACGCGCTCGTTGTGACAACAGACACTCTTCCTTGCTGTAATAGGTCCTCTTGTTTTAGCTACAGTTCTCCCTCAGCATGCTGAACAAGTTGTTACCTCCCCGGGGTTTCTGTGCATTTCCATTTACTTTGTTATCAGCAGAAAGGCTGGGGAAGGCCCCCTTCAGTAATGACATCAATATGGCACACACAGCAAGAGAGGTCAGCCTGTCAGAGCTAGAGAAACAGCAGATGGATTAGGATGAAACCAGGTGCAAAATAACTTTGATAGAGTCTTTTAATGTAAACAGTTTATCTGTCATTGTCTTTCATTGAAATTCCCCACAAAATGACAGAGCGTGGGCAGTTAAGGCTGTGGATTGTAGCTGAATAAAACCCGTACATTGTCATACCCTAACTATGCAGCAATTAGAGAATGAGAGGACATTTTAATTTTTTCATTAAAGACAGGAAAGTAAATAGGATAACATATAAGGTTAATAGAATAACATTGGCCTTCATATTCCCAAGATTGTGTTTCCCATTTGGCTGTATTAGCATAGAGACTAGATTAATAAGAAACTGCTTAGGGCTTGTATGATGTGATTTTTAATATGCTCCAGGCAAGTCTGTGACTGTTTAGAAATCCGCGTGCTGATTTTTTTTCATTGTAATTAGCTCTTCTACTTTTAGTACTAAATATTTTGACTCGTAGTCTCCATAGATTGCCTTTTTATTGTACTCTCAATAAAATGCTTAGAGCACACAGAGATGCGGAGAAGCACCTTGTTTTTACATGGGGTGCTTGTCACAGCTGATGACCAGATACTGGCTGATGTCCACTACAGCTTATGAAGTATCCATCCCTGAGCATTCCAACTGCAAAGCCACCAGCCCCTTTGCTTAGCCGAACACTCCTCCTGCAGCAAGTTGAAATTGGACATGGTTGAGGGTGGACTGCACGCCCTAAGAGGGGTCTGGAAGCAAAAATGGGTTTGACCCATTATTTCAGAAAAGGTGACCCTCGTGTAGAACAGGGATGACCCCATGGTGCCCCCATGTGAAGAGGGGGGTGGAGGCGGGGGTAGCAGCCACCTCTGAGAAGCGAGGGATCCCTATGTTGACTTAAATTGAAGTTGCCCTTGTCACTGCCCCTGGGCTGGTCCCATCTCCACTCTCACCTGCCCTTTGTTTGGTCCAAGCATGTTCTTTCTTTTATGCCCCTTAATTGCCCCAGGTTGGGTCCCAGATCCGTGACTGGAGCCTTGAGATCCTGGCTCGGAGTCATTCGCCAAGCCCAGACACCGTACCACGTGTACCAGAATTTTACTGGAAATTTCCAAGTCTTGAATTTAACCAGGGTTCTAGAATATACTAGAGCAATGTGAACATCTCCAGTAAAAGCTGGGTAATAAAACACTACCAGCCTGGAAATGTGAGATTTTGAAATTTATGTGCTGGCTTTGAAAAGTATACTGGGGCTTTGGCTTAGGGCCCAAGAAGGTTTTACTCTGTTCCCCAAATAGCTTCCATCTGCTGGAAAGGCCACCAGGCAGGCTTCAAACACCCAGGACATTGTCTTGAATAGGAAACAGAATCTTATTCCTAAGCAGCCATATAAATATTTTTCTATTTATTTAGTAAGAGCAAAGAGCATAGGCATTGTAAATATACAGAAGAGGTATCCAAATTTGAGATTAGCTACCAACCTAAGATTAACCATTCAGAATTCAAGTAGATGGGCAGATAAAAAGCAGCAGATGCTTCTAGAATGTATGGGATGGCATAACCCATATTTCACAGAGTAACACACAGGACTCTCTGGAACATTAGATAGAAACATTTATTAACTTGGTAATAAATCTTGTTTATTGCTAATGGAGGTAGGCTCGGGTTTTACACTTATCCCTGAGTCATATATGTATATGGAGACTGTAGTACTTGTGTATGAATATAGAATACCAGACCTTAAAATGACCATAGAGAACCTTTATTCCAGCTACCTCATGTTGCCAATAAGGACCCTGGGGCACAGAGAAGTCAGCTGGTATTTGGTATTGTGAGATAATAGAAAATGTATATTGATATGTTGGTCTGTGTGCCTGGTTCTTGGCATGGGGCTTCTAAGACCCCTATAATTTCTTAATTTGATAAGAGCACTAGGAGCATCTTTTGTTCTGACCTTTGGTCTTTGACCCCAGTTCCTGACACAGGGCACGAAATCCCTTGGAATCTCCTGGGTGACAGGAATGTTCTGAGGAGGTGATTCTGCGTGGGTTCCTGGAGGGGAGCTTCTCACCAGAAAGACCAAGTCGTGACTAGAGGCTTGGAACTTCCAGCCCTGTTCCTCCACACACCCACTCCCCCACACACATTTCTCTGGAGAGGGAAGAGAGCCCAGAAACTGAATTAATAATTAATAATTAATCATACTTAAGCCTCCACAAAATCCCAAGAGTATGGGATTTGGAAAGTTTCCAGGTGGGTGAACACATCCATGTCCTGGGAGGGTGTTGAACCCTGAGTCCATGGGGATAGAAGCTCTGACATTTGGGACCCACCCAGACCTCGCCCGATATGTCTCTTCACCTGGCTGTCCATCTGTCTGTTCCATCGTGTCTTTTAACGAAGTGGTAGAAATGAGTAAACTGTTGGCCCAAGTTCTGTCAGCCACTCCAGCCAGTTAGTAGAACCTGAGGAGGGAGTCGTGGGAACCTCTGGTTTATAGCCGATCAGTTGGAATGAAAGGTGACAACCTGGTCCTACCCATGAGTATCTGAAGTGGGAGGCAGTCTCGTGGCACGGAGCCCTTCACCTCTGGGGTCTGACACCGTCCCTAGGGAGAGCATGTCAGAAGTGAGTGAAATTGTAAGACGCTCCATCGGTGTGACACAGAACTGCTTGGTGTGGGGACAGCCCCTCACATGTCTGGTGTCAGAAGTATTTCAAGTGCGGTAGCAGTGTGAGAGGAAAGGAGACTCACAGGTGGGAGACTAGTGGATAATGATGGATATGGTGTTCTCACCCAGAGTATAACGTGCACTAAAGGGACAGAAAGCCTGAACACATTAGGATGTTTGTGCTAAGGATGCATCATCAGTATTCACTCCCATATAGGTCGTAGAATACTTTTATACCATTGGGTACCTACTATGCACTAAGAATATCCTTCTGGTTTTAGGTATTGATCATCTCCCACCACAAGACACATGTCATTTTGCAAGGGAGGGGTCCCTCTAGCACCAGGGGCAAGAGGGCTCAGATTGGCAGGGGGGAAGAAAATTGAAGTTGCAAATCTACACATCCCGGGGGAACAGAGTAACCGAGTGCCTCTTTTTTTTTTTTTTTTTTAAAGATTTTATTTATTCATTTGACACAGAGAGAGATTACAAGTAGGCAGAGAGAGAGGAGAGAGGAGGAAGCAGGCTCCCTGCTGAGCAGAGAGCCCGATGTGGGCCTCGATCCCAGGACCCTGGGATCATGACCTGAGCCGAAGGCAGCGGCTTTAACCCACTGAGCCACCCAGGCGCCCCCCGAGTGCCTCTTACACTGGCCCTTCTAATGGGGAGAATCAATAACTCCAGCCAATGCTGAGATGCTCCGCCTGGTGTCTCCATATTTACTCCACTTAGAGAATGATTAACATCAATGGGAGACTCATATGAGTGAAACGTGCTTCTTCCCCAGCGACTGTGCATTTTTCATTCAGTTACAACAGATCAAAACCTTAGCTATAAACCAAATCGCCAGTTGACACATGGGTCTTGCTAAAAACACCTGAAAGACTCCTACTGGTTCACAAAGTCCACACGCGGAGCCAAGCAGGACCCACTCCGGGGCTGCTGTTTGACCAGCGCTGGCAGGGTCTCGAACCTGAGTGGGTGAGGCTGATTAGGAAAACAGTGAGTGGTGGGAAACCATGAAGGACTCCGAGAAAGTCAGGATGAAAGTGGAGCATCAACTGGGGTAGAACAGGGAGACCGGCAGAGTGGTAAAGGAGCAGTGGCTAATGTCCGATGTCTGGGGGAGCAGTAATGAGGATGGAGCTAGGCAGCCTGGACTCCTCATCCTCTCTGGGTGTGAAGACTAGTCTCGGGGGCCTTTGTGGCACCTCCGATCCAGATGCATGTGTCCTAGAGCTCAGCTTTGCCTCCCACACCCTTCTACACCCACAGCAAAGCTTGGACCGCTCAGACTCCACGCTCATCCCCGACTCATTTATCTGGTCATGCTTATTAAGTGACTGTTAGGTGCAAGACGCGGTCCCCTCCTCCTGGGACGAATTTCCTGCAAGCTCTGTCGGTCAGGCCTACTTCGTAGATGCATGAAACACAGTGAATTAAAGTAAAATGGGTCGAGCTCTCTGCTTGGCAGGGAGCCTGCTTCCCCCTCTCTCTCTCTGCCTGCCTCTCTGCCTCCTTGTGATCTCTCTCCCGCTGTGAAATAAATAAATAAAATCTTTTAAAAAAAATAAAAAAAAAAGTAAAATGGGAGAAGCTCAATACACTAAGGAGAGGGAACATGGAAGTTCAGGGTTCAAACAGCTGACATTTCCATGTTTCCTTCTGGGCCTCTATCCAGAGGGGGAAATACAATAGGTGGTATTTTCCTAAAGATTTTAGGCCCTAGATATGAAGTCCGAAATTCAGGCAGGCATCTAGGTGTTGCAAAATGCTGAGTGACATTTTCGCCTTTTAATCTGCAATCCTGACTCTGCGTGTGTGTGCTGCCAGGTGAAACCCCAGCCTATAGGAGATAATATAAGCCTCTGGCTGTTCTACTCATTCCAGTGAAATCTATTTAAATGCCTTAATTAAGCAATTCATTTTTATATTTGGTCATGTGTTCTCAGTATATGTCTCCTTAATTGATTTAACCAATTCTGTAGGTATTGATTTTAGACCATCTGAATACCCTAATGATGAGTTCATTTGTTAATAGAGGAGTTTTCTCTTCTGAACTTAAGTGATCGATACAATTTACCAATACATGTCATTAGGTTAAGGCACGGCTATGTCTCACAGAACGACCCTGTGAAAAGTCTAAAAAGGCAAAACATAGAAACTCAAAAGCAATACAATTGATTGTTCTTCTGTCTCATGTCCATAATGCCCAAGGTCCAGTTATTTAAAATCATCTGAATGATTGACTTCTAACTTGTTTCTGGTTTTTTTTTTTTTGGTCGAGAAATGTATTGTATAGACCCAACTTGGGTGCACCTGCTAGCAGAACACCGGAAAGGTAAAAGCTATATAGAGCAATGGTAAAAAGCTTTGTAAAATGATTCCACCACTACCATATGGCTAGGCCCTCCAAATGCTCACCTTGACAGTCTCAACAAAGAGAGAACATACTGTATTGTACTTGTACTTGTACTGTCTGTTTTCTGCCAATCTGGGTGCAAGGGGAAGGTATTATGATAAGTCTGGATACCACAGTTCAGGACGTGCTTCTTAAAAACCCAAAAAGATCCTCTCATTTTTAAAAATATTTTAAAAGATTTATTTATTTATTTGAGAGGGAGAGAAAGCACATGAGCGGGAAGAGGAGCAGAGGGAGAGAAAGAGAGGGAAGTTGAAGCAGAGTCAAGTGGCTCCCCACTTGAGCGTGGAGCCAGATTCGGGTCTCCATCCCAGGACCCTGAGATCATGACCTGAGCTGAAATCAAGTCAGACGCTTAACTGACTGAGCCACCCAGGTGCACCAAGAGTCTCTCATTTTTAAAAATAAATATAGTAGACGTGTTTGTTGGATTAGAATAACACTGGGACAGAATCACCAAAGAAATTTTTTAAAGTTAGATCCCCCTATAGAAGATGACAAACAAATATATGTAGCATTTTCTCCCTAAAAACACATGATATTATTTTTCTATGGAGGACGGGACTCAATAAACATCCATTTTCTTTTCTTCCTTCTTTCTTTCCTTCTTTCCTTCTATGTTCTCATAATAGCGCTCCAGTTTTTATGGTTCACATGATTCGGTATGGTTTCTGAGTCACTTGGGACTCGGTGGAGCCAGAAGTTTCTCTTCATAATAGAAAGGCAAGGTCCTTCTTATTTTTAGGAAGACAGATTTAATGAGTGAGCAACTATGAGCATGTCCTTAGCCACATCATCCCTCCTGAGGAAATCAATTTCCTGCTTAGCAGGATACCATGAATCATACAAGGCTAGTGATGAGACAAGGATCAGTTCATACACACTTCTTGGAATGAGAGAAGTGTCTTCTCCCTGGCCATATAACTTTCCAAGATGCCATATGACAGAGGAGGCTCACCTCAGGGCTTTTCAACCTCAGGGTCAAATGTTAGTGAAAAAGAAAAGCGCCCTTCTCCTGGGGTGAGGTGTGAAAGGAGGAATCGCTGATGAAGAAGTCACTGGAAAGGGTGGAGGCTTCCTAGGCTTCCTTGTGGAGGAGGGGTGGGGCAGAGGGAGTGAGACAGAGAGATTTGAGGATATGCACCCGCATTTTGTGTCCCCGTCGTGCCTCACGTGCTGTGGACTCTTGGCCACCAGTGCCAGACCCCGAGAAGGTTTAGGCCAGAGGCCTGTGCAAAGGTACAGGGGTCTCTCCTGCTGGCCTAGACAGGTCAGGCTCTAAACACATCCAGCTCTCCCTCGAGAAGGACTTCCCTGACAGAAGCATTCTATTTAGCCAGGAACTACTCCTGACATGGAGAGAGGAACAGAGAAGCTCCTGTAATCCTCGTTGGAATAACTGTATCGCTTCGATACTGCAACCTGGTCCCCAAGTCAGCCACACCATGAACTCTCTGGCCGTGTAGACATGCGCCCCGAAGCCTGAACGCAAGCACGGTCCACAGGCTCAGAAGTGGCCGCCGCCTTGCTAACATTCTGATGGTAGTAAGCGGCGAAGCTGGGAGCTGAACCTGGGTTTCCCGCTCATCACTCCTTCCACTGCAGCCCGTCGCCTGTCGCCACACCACCGTGGAATCTATTTTCTAGCATTTTAATTTATTGTACCATCCTTTCTTATACCAGAGATTCCTTAATGGCAAGATAAGTATCATGTTAGGGAAATGTGGCACAAAATAACTAGAATATAGGTTTTAGAAAGTGTATAGATGTTGCAAATTAAAGCAGCATGAGTGTTAACTATCTAGCCACCATCTTCCAATCAGTTTAAATTACTTTAATGTATGTTTTTAAACTCAAAATGAGTTGTAATCCCAACATGCAACCCTCTTCATGTGTGGCGAATTACACGAGATCATTTCATTCCGATTCCCCTCTTTTCGCACATTTTGGAACTTGGGACTGGTGTTTTCATGGCCTGTTATCTCAAAAGAGGAAAGTTCTCCTTGCATTTTTTTTTTGTAGACTACTTCTTAGACTTTGAAGGCACATATAGTTTTCCTACAAATAATTCACTTAGCTTTCCTTCAGAGTCTCTGAGTTGAATCATTACAGCAGGCGGAACACAGTATCGCATTTATAGCAGGAGCAAAGAACACAAATTATGAGCTCTGTCTCGGTTCTCAGTTCTGGTGGAGACTCCCCGTGACCATTTAGCTAAGAGATGAAAGGTGATGTGCGCACAGGAGGATGACATGACCACGTCTGACTAAAGCTCTGGAATGATCCCAAGTTAATTTCCAAAGAAAAGAGAACCTCTCAGCAGAGACATTTTCAGTCAATGGCCAAGCAGCCCCGAAAACATTAATTTGAATGAAGTTATTTTCCTATGATGGCTGTATGGAAAGACATAGGTCTCAAAGAAGCTGGCCTTGAACATGATTATGTTCCTCCTGATCAGAGAAAACTAACTGGGTCTAATTGACAGTCCTGAAGCACAGAGAAGAGAAGACATTTTCGAAAATCGTGTCACTGAATGAAAGCTAGGTTAAGCAATGTCACTGTGATTTCTCCCTCCCTGTCTTCTGCCAGTGACGTGCTCATGCTATCACATTCAGTGTGCTTTCAAAGGAAACCCCTCAAACACCATGACCGTGCCCTTATGATAACCTAAGTCGTCCAAGAACAGACTCGTTTGGATTGTAGGGGACAGGGGAAAGTGGGTTCCTGTGATTTCCACGGTGACATGTCCTCGGCCCACTACCATACACCATTCCAAAGCATCCACCTGTTCCTTCCCGCATCCTTTCCAGGGCCAGATCTGCTCAGGGACAGACTTCCGTATCCTAACTACCTGGGAGACGTGACTTGGGCCGGCCACACACATATTGCTTATTTTATCATTTTCACCTGTTACCTCCTGCTCTCGCTTGCTTGCTGTTCCACCGTTTGCCAAAATTCAACCTCAGGCACAGATGGTGAGAAGATGATTTTTGGCACTGAGAGCCAAAGAAAGTGCCCAAATATTAATGGGTATTTACCTAGCAACAGAACCTGAGATTTAATAGAGGAGAAAGACTTGAATTTCCAACGCTTACCTCTAAGCTCGAGAAGTGTTTCATTTATTTTAAAAAAGAGCTCCAGAGTGCGTTGAGCTGTTGTTGTGAGTAGAAGGGTCCGGTTACCCAGAATGCCCAGTCTGGTGTTACGAGTAGCTACCATCACCCACCTCGGGATTCACAAACCTAAAGATCTCCAAATGGATGCTTCTTAAAAAGGTCCAAAGACCCCAGAGAGTGCCGAACTGCTCCTTCAACGTTCCCCATGTTAAATGTTATTTCTATAGTCTGCGAAAGTCTAGGGGAGTACAGGTTTGGTTCTGATTACATAATTATGCTACAGAAGTATGAAAAAAATCATCACTAAAACCCTCCAGGTGCTTAAACAGTTTGATAGACTGTAGCCATTCTGCCATCAGCGCCCCCAGCTGTGTTGCTTAGCAACATTTTAATTCCAGAAGAATCGAAGGAGATGCAATCCCTGTGGAGAGGGAAACAGAAATAAGAGGGCTGTTGACAGATGATCTGAGTTGTTTCTTCTAATATACTGTGAAGATCACTAGCTCTTTTCATGAATGATAAATGGACTGTACACAGATCAATGGGTTCGGCAATAAACTGGAACCAGGCTCCATGTCTAAGGCGACACAGGCCGAGAGGCCCAGAGGTTTCCTCATTTCGATGATTTGGTGTATGTTTTCTTAAAGGTTCCATGGGAGGAGATTGATCTGAGTGGTCGGTCATCCCTTGGCCTTTTGTGGTGTCCGCTAATAAAAATGATTTTTTTTGACAAAGGTGCATTCAGGTGTCAGGAGTCATGCAGGGTAAACGAGTCCCTGCCACGAATCTAAAAGTCCTGGATGTGCCCGTGACCATCCCCCCCACACACACCTGCCTCCCCACCTTGTCATAGCAACCCAAGCATGCCCACCCAGGGGCTAAGATCTGAGTGCAGGGTGGAGGGGAACGGGTGTGCGTGACTGAAAGCTGCACTTGGACAGGTAACCATGTGCCCTGGGGGAGGAAGATTGCTCCCTGTGTCTCCAGTCTGCTTATCACAAGCAACCGGCTTCAGTTAGGTCATTATATTTCAGAAGAGCGTTTTATATTGATTATAGTTTTGGTAACTAGTTGCAAAGATTATGCCTGCTAATGTTGTCTAATTGCATTTTTTCCTTCTGTTTACAGGCTGTTGAAAAGGCAAAACCTAAGAATAATCCTGTGAAGTAAGTTATTTTTTTATTAGTTGGAAATTTCAGTTTGAATGGACTCTGTGCATGTGTTGCAAAAGAGACCTTGAATTTTGAGTTCATCTCTATTTATGACGATCAAAAAACCAAAACAAACAAGGGAGAGGGACCACCAAAACAAAACCCAAATCTCCATTTGAGCAGGGACCAGCTTTTATTTTGATTTGATTTTTGCCTGTGGTCCTGATGAGGAAGTGCCCCAAGTTGTGCCCAGTTTACATAAATTAATATGTGCCATCCGTGAAGAGCTGCCAAATACTATTATAATCCTATTCAATGTGTGGTACTTCAAGCCTTCGGGTCTTGCACATGCTAAAAAGATTATATTTTTAATTGCAAACCTTGGACCTATGACAGAGACTGAAATGGCTGAAAATGTGCCAAGCGTTTTCCAGCCACGTGGGGAGGTGTGGCACCTTGGCATCAAGGCCTTGCTACTCTGTTAATGAAAAGCTCATAAAAATATATTTAACCAAAGGTTTTTCTAGCTAACAGAGAGCTGTTTCCAAGGTGTTTTATGGGACACTCTTAAATTATAAACAAGCAACATAAAACTCTTTTAAATATAGAACGTCTTAGACATCCCGTCTCTGGTGTTTGTCTTGTCACGTGGGTTTGTGACATCCGATCGCAGTGTCATGCAGACTGGGCTCACCAGCCATGCGACCTAGGGAAGCCCTGCTCTCCTTGCTGGGTTATCATAGGCCTCGCAATTTCACATCTCTAGGAACTCTGTGTTAATTTATGATAGCCAACTTCCATGGTAGTGGGCACCACATACAGAATTGGGGAGTGCATTGATTTTTAATTGTTTCTAGGAGAATGGATCAGCTAATACCGATGACAAGAAGGCTGCTTTTCCAAGTCACCTGGGTAGGGTTTAGCACACCTTTAAATCTAAGCTCCAGTTCATTTTTTAAAAAGGTTTTGTGTACTTTGTTTTTAAATTTAATTTTTCATAGGTCACAGAATATTCCTTATTGGCTTTTGTAGCCTCTGGGGGAACATCTGTAGTCTGGAGATACATTATGCTCTAGTCATCCTATGGGAGTATTTCCGGTAGCTGAGTTTTTGTCTGGTTGTTTGATTGGGGCTGAAATCTTCTCTGCAGCCTGATTTCTTTTCTGTTTGTGCCCTGAGGCTTCTCTACTGCACGCCTGTGGCAGGATTAGAGGATGGTGCTAATGAGGCCAGTCCCTGGGTGGGCCATTAGCGATCTTCCTTCCCCTAGTCCGATTGCACCCTTTCCTCCAGTCCACCCCTGTGCAGATGTGTGCCCCAGGTCACAAGGGATGGGGCAAGGGCTGGGAGAGTATAAACCCGGGCCCTCTGTGGGACAAACATCTCCAAGTTCAAGCCTTCCTGATAGGAAGTAAGTCCCAGGCTCCATCATGGCGTGCACAAGACCACCCATTGGTAGTGTATGGGGCTGTATGAAATCAGACTCTCGTGGCCTGGAAGTGGGACCAATTTTCTCTCTGCTCCTTGTGAGGATTCGACCCTACAGATAATTATATTTTTTTTAATGAGTTCTAGTTAATCCACAGTGCAGACGCTAATGTCAGGCACTTTAAGGAGTAACATAAAGAGAAAACAGGAAAACTTGAACCAAAGGATTAGTAATAGACTATGGAGCTTTTTACTTTTAAATAGATCTGAAAATATCCTTAGTAATAAGCCTCAGCTGTGATCAACTGGTAGATGTTTAGAATTGTCTTCTAATTGAATAAGGTACACTTTTCAGTGTGCATTTAGGTGTCCCGCTGCACACAGGCTTGCGATACCTAGCCCACCTGCCTAGCCACAACCACTGGACACTTGAAGAAGACCTCTTCAGGACCTCAGCACAGGGACAGAAATCCCAGAGCACAGTTCATGAACACTGCCCGATAGCAAGGGAAAAGCAGGCTTTTTTGAAGTTTTACGTATAGTGGTCCTTTTTCTGTTTGGGACATCTAACTGAGAATTTCAGTTACATGTGGTGCACTGAGACCCCAAATACATGTTTTCCTGAATGAATGAATGAACAGGTAAACAAATTGGACACATCCCAGAGAGCAGTCCTTCCAGGAACCTGGCCTGGAAGCTTAATGAGACTGGCGGCCCCGCACTAGAACGGCAGACTGGAAGGGGCCCTGTGTTGTAACTGATCAAGCCATCCATTATCCTCCTATTCTTGACTTGCGCCATGTTGCTCTGGTTCATTCTCACTGCTCTGCCTCTGACCAGGCATCGGCTTGCTCTTGTATGTCAGAATTAACATTCGATTGAGCATACAGTGCAAAGTGTGTATGGGCTTGCTGGAAAAGTCGAGGCCTGGAGGCATTTATAACTTAAGCCTGAACACAGATTGGTACAGATGATCATATGTGTGATTGGATGTCATCCTCTGGTGCAGAGTTTGGCAAATGGTGGGGGAAAAGAAATCAAAAGAATCGTTTGTGACATGTGAAAATTATATGAAATTCAAATTTCAATGTCTATAAAAAAGCTATATTGGCACACAGCTACACTCATTTGTTTCCATATTGTCTGTGGCTCCTTTTGTGCTATGGCGGCAGAGATTAGTGGTGACAGAGATTGTACAAATCCCAAAGACAAAATTATTTACTGTCTGGCCTGTTACAGAAAACCTTTGCTGGCCCCTGTTCTCATTGGTCAGGAAGAAAAAGGCACAGAGGTGAGCTTCTCCCTGCTGTAAGGGTTAAACTATCTCCCCCTCTCTCTCTCTCGTGTCCTTTTAAACAAGGAACAGGCATTCACCAAGCCCTTTTCCTGTGTTCTGGACTTTCTGGGGCTGATGTAGCACCCAGTTCTCATTCAGAACAGAGAAACGGCTCCGAATTTACTCTCTTTGAAGTCGTTCTGGATATGAGATCCATTGACAGGACAGCGATGTCTTCCAAGTTGCATGTGGATGGATAGCTTGCAAAAGGCATGTGCATGTTCTAAAATTCTGTCACTTCCCAAGATCTAACTCAGGCTAAGCATACTTTCCATTAGAGCAATGGTAAATGCTTCACGATATCCATTTAGTTTGCCTATTTTCCTCTCTAAGGGTTTGCCGCCTCTTCCCTATTTCTCAGCCACTTGTTCAGTTTACTTTTAATACCTTCATTGTCGTAAGCCTCTTTCATCACCATAGGGAGACTGTGATACACATTAATTACACTCCATATAAAGGAGAAATTAAATATATGCTTAGTGAATGTAAGCACATAATGTATCTGGATACACTAATGATTTTACCTTGGAACATTAAATATTACCTCTGAGGGTAAGAATCAAAATTGAATGTTTTAAGATCAGTGATCAGGACAAGAGATGCTGGTGTATTTCTCAGTCTGCTGGAGCCATGCTGGTTTCAAATCTTGATTAGTATGTTCAAACTGTGGCTCTTTAACGTGTCAGAGAGACTTTCACTTGTATGTTAATGTTCTGAAGCAATTATCTTCAAGCTTTCATTGTGACAACAAGGCCTGAGAGATGTACAGATTTCTTCTACCATATGTGACTTATCACATACATTTTTTTAAAAAACACATTTCTGTTATTAAGACATATGTGATAGTACACTTCTGCAAATGTGAATTGCTTTTGGCTAAAAGCCATGCACTAATAAGTAGAGTTGAATCTAACCGAGGTTGACATCTGTTACCAAAAGAGAGAGAGAGAGGGCGAGAGAGGAGAGCGAGTGAGTGAGAGCACAGTTGTCAAGGATAACATTCTTCCTTGCCTTTACACTGTAACAACGTTAAACAACGTGTTTGTTGTCTTTCACAAATCAGGATCCAAATCCACTCTGCTTAGGAAATTACAGCTTTATTTAGGAACCAATCCATCTTACAGATACGGTGGTTTTATGATTGAAAATGACAAATAGCCACGAAGATTGTCCTGACCATGGTGTTTGTGCATTATTCATTTATTCATCCAATGAATATTTATTGAGAAGCCACAGTGTTCCGGGAACTGTGATAGATGCTGAGGGAATTAAAAATAAATCTGACACAGGTCTTACCCTCGAGGAGTTTAGAGTCCAGTAGGAGAGATAAAATCAGTTTGTAAAGAACTAAATACAAGATAGAGATGTTTGTTAAGTAGGAAACAGATAAAGTTCGAAGGAAGCTCTAAGGACAGAAAGCGCTTCCAGTTAGTGCTCTTGGAGAAGGTGGGGGGTGAGGGGACATTTTGCAATCGGAGTCCCTGTCTCTTGGATGCTCTTGGAGCTGTGCAGGGTATCACTGGAATCGCCACATCTTCTTGGACAGAGAAGGCAGGGGATTTTATACTGTGTTTGCTCAAACCCTTGCCCAGTGGGATCATCTCCTTTAGGAATAAAAGGCTCCAGCCCCATGGTTTGGCATACGTTATCACATCCCTTTCCTGGACTGCCCCTGGTCACTTTGAATAACGCAGGCTCAAAGAAGTCCTGTTTGGCCAGAGGACAGACTTACCTGGCACCGTGCTTCATGGGATGCAGAATTGGATGCTCAGATCCATGGGAAATACAATGACCACATGGGAGCCTGGCAGTCTGAGAAACCTAGGGCCCCATACCTTACGTCCCAATAATAAGAATATTTGAAGTGAATTAGAAAATCAACCATGGAAAGGAAAGAAATCTCCCAAGTCTGAAATGACGAAGTATCTCCCATGTCTCTTTTATGGTTTCACGCTCTAAATGATTTTTATGGATTGGGAGTATCCCGAGGGGAAGTCCTCAATGAGGGGAATGGACATTTTAGGGTTAGGTCCCTTGGAATGAGATCTGTGACCACTCGTTTCCTGATATTGAGGCACCCGGCCTAGTGCACTCGCTACACTGAAAGTCTAAGCCGTCTCTAATTGACTCTGGCTATTTTAAGGGTAAAGGAAAGACAGCATTATGTTGTCCAGTAGCTATATTCAGATGAAGAAGGTTCCAGAAGTCATCTGCACAGTATAAATTTCTGGACATCCCCCTTTTCATTGGTAATAGGGGTGGTGTCATCTAGGTGGTCCCAGACAAGGCAACCAAAATCCGGAGAGCAGACTGCCCAGAACCCAGTGGTGCCAGAAAATTCTATCCACCTTGGACACTCTCCCTCTTTCTCATCACCTCTTAAGACACACACATTCACTTTCAAACTTGTGGTTGGTTTTTAAAGGCATATTAGCTAACTTTGCATAACAGTTTGTTTTCTTAGAGTACAGCATCAAACATTTCACGTATTGCATGGAGCACTAGGTGTTATACGCAAACAATGAATCTTGGAACACTGCATCAAAAACTAATGATGTACTGTATGGTGACTAACATGACATAATAATAATAATAATAATAATAATAATAATAATAATAATAATAATAAAACATTTCCAGAAGTAATGAACCAGCAAGCTTGTAGGCACTTGGACAATTAGGCCAACTTCACTTATGGTAACTTTATACTGATAAGGAAGGGTTTCTTCAACACTCTAAGCACATTGGTTTGTCTCATTAGCATCACTGATCTTTTCAAAAACATGAGTGTCTTTTCTCATGATGAAATGGAAGTAGGAAGCACCCATTTAGTGGTGAATCTGAGGGACCTCACACAAGCCAGCAAACATGGTATCAAACCACTTTAAAGGAAGTGAAGCCACATTTTAAGCAACAGCATTCACAAAATACTTATTTATCCAGTACTTCATAAACTACTGTCTTACTTTCTAACTCTGTGCTTCTTAGAACGTGCTGCTTAGACAAGAACAGACAACTCTTTCATCCATTCACATGGTCCAACCCATCACATAGCTGATCTGCTAGAAATTCAAGCAAGCCATGCACATGTGTTCTTTGGACAAACATGAATTGTTCTGGGCTCAGTTGATGGGGAGATGAGTCAGGTACAGTGTCTGCCCTGTCACGCTCTCCTAGGGAAACGGACCTCTCACTGCACTACGGAGTAGACAGGCTCTGCGAATAATGCAGAGGAAAGTGTGTGTGGCATCCCACGAAGCACAGACGAAGGAAAGAGCACCTGCTTGGAGTGGGCTCACCCTCGCTCCACAGGAGTCCCCAGGTGAATGGAGCAGGTGAACCCATTCAAGAGAGCAGAATAACACTTGCCAAACGGCCTGATGGGAAGAAAGCAGAGACTGTGTTGGGAGCTGTGTCCAGTAGGTAGAGGCAGCCGAAGAGAGGGGTCGCTTTTTTTCAGTGGAAGGAAAGAGCACATTTGGGGTTTGCAGGAGAGAGAAGGAAGGAGTAGCTGCCAAATCACCCCAAGCATCACACTGCCGAAGATTTGGACCCCACTTTTGACATTAAGAGTAGAGCAGTGCAGTGTAGATGGAACTAAAAAAAAGCTCAAAAGGATTCTTTTGTTCTAGAAAGGTAAAGGTTAGAGTTAGGGAGGGATTATAAGCCACCCTTTTTAAACAGTTTGCAGAGAAATAGATATATCAAATCCTTCCTGATTAGATCTGGCTAATCCTTCTCAGGGGACTTTTATGTAAATTTCAACTCACCCGTAGTGTTCCTCTGAGCATCTGGCTGTTCCCGTGTGGCTTTATCCACCCTTGATTGTTTCTTACATTTTTAAACATTTTACTTTCATACGATTCCTTTCACATTATTTAAACATCTAGTATTTTAGGCATGACACATGATGCTATTATTCTAGCTTCATTTTCTGAGTTCATTGCATAGACGTAAAAATTCTTTCTGAATATATTTTTATCAGCCACAGACATAAGCACAGTAGGGCTATTTTGATTTCCAGGGAAATGAGGCATGCCCCCATGGTAACCACACATGGGACTTCAAACAGTAAATCAGCCCTCCATCGACCAAAAAATATGTTCATAGTCAGGAGCCTGGGGTCATAAGTTATTATGTAGTTGACTACTGGTTGTGGGAGGGGGAACAGAGAACTATGGAAATGACTCCCTTTGGCTAGGAACTGAAACAGGAAGTAAAGATTTCCTGCTTTATTAAAGCTTTTGCCGAAACCAACAGCAGTTGTCTACAAAGCCAACATTAAAAAAAAAAAAAGGTAAACCAGTCTCCCATTTGTAGAATTTACAGTATGGGGGTAGATTATATGTCGTTATAACCCAGTTTTTTATACTCACACACATGTATATACTCTGTGCCTCAATATCCCCTCATGCTCCGTGGTAATTTAAATCCAAGATGGAACCGGTGTAACTATAGAAGTTGTGATATCTTTTTTCTTCTTCTGTCTCCCTGTCCTCATCACCCGTTAATATCTGCCTGTTCTCCTTTTCCCAAGACCTTATTCCCACACATGTATTCCACCTAGTTGGGGAAGATATTTCAGAAAAGTCTGTGGCTTTCTGCTTCTTTTTTAGCAGCTTCAGGGAAACGTATGGCTGTCCACCTCCATGGAAGCCCAGGGAAGGCAGGGGGCTCCTTCCTCCTCCCTGTCTGTGCCTCATCAGACCCCACAGTGTGAGTTTCCAGGAATTCGCTAATAGTACCTCCGCTAGACACACCTTATTCATCTCTCTCCCGCTCCCTAGAGATATAGATTACTACTACCACTGGCTAAGTGAAAGTTTCACTTGCCTCACACCCTGATGCAAGGCTCTACTAAGCAAATTAGACCCACTCACAAACCTGCTGTAACAACAGGTGTGGATGTGTGTATGCACTCTCTACACGAGTGGACCTATGTTGGGAGATCAGCGTGCAGAATGCCATCACATGTGTGTGAGCTTCTTCTGCTGGTGCTTAGCTATGGGTGCTAAATCTTTGAATGTAGCTTTAACTTTTGAAAACTCATCCAAGAGGTGACTCAGAGCCATGGGTGTTGAAAAAGTGGCCTGTCCAGGAAATGAATGTGGCTATCGGTTCAACATAATAGTGATTGTCTCCTGTGGATAGCGAATGTCCCTGAGAGGAATTTTGAAGGCTTTGTTGCAAAGAATGACAGCATTGGACAACCACCCCAGGCAAAATAGCAACTCCTCCCACACATACCCTCACCATCCCCTTTAGCCTCCTTTTTTTTCCACTTTAACAATTATCATACTGTATCTATCAGATCCATCTCTCTAGCTGTCATCTCTCTCTCTGTGTTTTTGAGGTTTACTTCCCATAAGAATGTCAAGTCCATATGAGTGAAGACTTTGTATTCACTACTATAACCCTAGCACCTCAAACAGTACCTGGCATAGAGTAGGAGCTCAGTATTTATCGAATGAATGAGTGCAGGCATTGGGGAGAGGTGGTTGGGGAGACTTCGAAGTTCAACCATCCTTTCGAGTTCAGTATGAGAATGAGTTTAATCTTAGAGTAACCTGATTTTGCCCTGCCCTTTGGATAGTTACTGAACTCCTTATTAGCCCTAACACGAGTTACTAATTTCTCCTGGAAAGGAACCAAGCTTTCTTTTAAAATATTCTGTATTCCATGCTGGTTTAATTCTGAGGCATTTTGAAGTTTGGTTTACTGTCTTTATAGCACTAGAATTTTACCTCACAGGTGATGATTCCTACGTCTGGTCTTATAACTACCTTCCTGCTCAGGGTATCTTCCCACTCTTGCTTTTGAAGGGAGGGCACAGGGGTAAAGATGTTGGCCTTCCTGTGGGTTGGGGTGATTCATGGGCAGTTGCATTAGATGTCATTAAGCATTTTCAAGAATGACAGAAGGTACCTTTTTGTTACTGTGGGACAAGGAAACAGAAAGGTTATTACAATAACAGCTGACAACACGTGCTATTTCCTATCTTTGAAAGGCCATCCTGATGCTCAGAAATTAGCAAGATGGGGCACACAGAGGCCAGTGCCCAAACACCCTCACTTGCCCTCTTCCTAAGAGCTGGGGAGTCTGAGATTGGGAGCCCCCGATCTCCCCTTCCTCCTTCCCATCATACTTCACTGTCACAATGTGAAGATGCTTTTGGTAACTTGCCCCACGGGCCGATCATCCCAGGAGTTGGTTGGCTCTGGCAGTACTTGACACACAGAGGCTTGACACAGAGAGTCACAGACCTTTCCAGCCATGGGGGTGTAGACAGTAACTCTAAGAAGTGGGAAAACTAAAAAGCTTTCCTTCATTTCATGTTAATTTCTAATTTCATGAATATGTAAGCACTGTCATTACGTCCTTTGGTCACAACTCGGTGGCAGGGTTGAAACACCTTCCCTCACTTTATATTGATGTGTATGAAAGAAACTGAAAACACAAGACCAGGTTTCAGGAAATAACCCTGCTGCAAGGTTAATTTTGCCTCATACAGCATTTCCTAGAATTGAATTGCCTGATCCCCTCCCTCGGGGATTGCTCTTATGCTTGCAATAATCGAGGCCGATTTTATTGGAAAATCACCTCTGGAGGAGGAAACATACTCCAGAGGAGACTTTCTGTGGGACACAGTGTTTTCTGGTGCTGGGGGCACGTTAGCCAGGCCTGAGCTGTTCAAGTTCCCAACCTTTCCATCCCTTCAGGCAGCACGTTCAGTGGCAATCCCTCTGGCGGGGTAGAATAACCGGACATATTAGGGGAATTGACTTGGAATTGTGTTGGGGGCTTATCGGCTAACAGGTCAGCAATCAAGCTGTAGTTTTAACATGCACATGAAATGTTTTACTAGTCGTGGATGGACTCCCTGTAGTTTTTACTTCAGATGCTTACCAGAAAGTTATTTTATGTAATGATTTACGTCCGCAAAGATCCTGGGTGGACAACAGGGCAGAATTATAGAGGGTAAGGTAAGAGGAGAGAGGATGGCGATACTGCATATTGAAGCTGTTGTGCTACCTTTGTAGGCATGGCACATCTATCAATCATTTCCCGCTTGCTGACTTTGTTAAGTGTAAAAAGAATCCAGAATGCTCTTGACGGCATGGTGCACCCCAGCTCCCAAACTCCTCTCCTGAGTGGAAATTGAGAATATAATAGACAGAATATATTGAGCCTTTAGGATGGGGGAAGGGAAGGAGGAAACTGATGGGGAAAGCCACACGTCAGGGGACTCTGGTAACCCTGGCATGACACTGATTCTGAAGGCTGGAGAAAAGGTCCTTGAAAGCAGATTTGATTCATGGAGACAGAAGAGTTGGGTGGGGGAAGCCAGAAAGAATAGTTTAATACACAAGAGAGGGAAACAGAGCAGAGGGAATGTTCATCTGATAAGAGGCAGTAGTTGTCCGATTTCTTCGGCAAAATCTACAATAGGCAGGAGAGAGACAATTCCCCCTGTTGTGCTCCTGTTATAAGTCTCAATGCTTAGGCCGCTCATTGGAGTACAAGAAAACTTGATCAGAGATGATGTGTCTAATGCCTACTGCTAGGTTTGAAATCATTCAGGCACTAAGAGTAAAAGCCCAGTGGCTGGTCTGTGCTGACTAGTTGGCACCCTTCTTTTATGAGTTTTGTGCCCAGATTATTACTATTATTTACTTTAACCAAGAGAAAGTAAAATGATTCCCATGATCCAACCGGCACACAAAGATTTTTAAGTACTGATGTCAGTGGCATATGGTTTAGTACTTGGGTTTCCAGCAATCAGGAAGCAACCTTGTGCAATATTATGGGAGCTCAGTTCCCCAGTGGGCATAACAGAGATGATTAGCTATATTGAGTTCTTTGTGTCATTCAGAGAAAGCAGAATCTCATACACGTTGGTGTTAGCTTCCCCTCACTTCATTTCAATTTTCAATAACCAGTGTCATCACATGTAACAGTTTCTTTGTAATGAAACTTCATGTCAAATTGGATTTGTCTTTCAGGTGAAAGTATATTGTGAAACCTATGGAAATCTGATTTTTAAAATAATTTTTACTGCTTCAAAAATCATAAATACACCTCAAGTTCCCCCAAACAAGAATAATGTGGCCAATGAATGATAAAAACAAAATCTCTGTGTTTGAAAAAATAAGTTCTATTTCTGCTTTTGATATTTGACAGGCCTGGGGAAAGAAGTGCTCTGGTTAATCAAACTGACTTGGTTAACAGAACTATCAAATGTAGAGAGAATGATTTTTGAGGAATTAGGAGAGAGTGAATACCTTTGACAAGAAACAATGACAGAAATTCAGATATGCTGATCCTTGTAAACCTTGGGGTGGCAGGGCCCAGGAGCCTGGGACTCTCCTGACTGCAAGCCATACCATTCCAGTCCTTTCCTATGTGGACCAAGATGTGGAGAAGGTCGGGAAACACTATTCTAGGGATTTGGGTGTTGTGCCTCCATGATCATTTTTTAAGGTTTAGCTTCAAGGTCACGATTCTCTCTTCCTTCAGCTAATTGGTTGGGCTAAGTTAGCTTTTCCCAAAGTGTGGTCCATGGAGAGTGTCCTGAAGGATGTTAACAGGTCCTATCCAGAAGACAAAACAGGCAGATGTACGAGGATGGGGGTGTGCGGTGAAGAATGGTCAAATAAAGAAGGGAAATGCTGGGTTAAATGTTTTCTTCTAAGTTGACTCTGAACCCTTAATATTCTAATGTACATAGTGCATCTCTATGAGGGGGAAATGTAGTTTACTGCAGTACTTCCCAGGCTCATTTGACCCAAAAGGCTTTTGTCAATGGAATCTCAGAATCTACTTTGAGATATGCTGCAGTAAGTAAAGCTGGGTTGCATTAACGATGTCAACTTACCAGTGGGTTAAGCAAAGTCATTCTCATTTGAGGGCAGCCCCCTGAGCCATAAACAGAAGTCACTTTGGCCAACCTACTGGTGGTAAATGGAACCCCTGGGCACAACCAGGGAGGTTCACCAGCCTGCCAAGGGGAGCACGAAAGGGGCCACTAGTCTGAATCAGCAGACAGCGGTCCTGAGCAGAGAGTCCTCAAGCTGCAACCACACTGTAAGCAGGTAACATGCACTGGAAAACTGGAATTATGGTCTAATGGATTAGTTAAATACGAATACCCATATTGTCTAGATCAGCATCCCCTGTAATGTCTCTTAAAATTTTTTTCATTGTAGATGTATAAAGTGGGGGTTTTGAGATGATAGCATAATTTTAAAAAATAGCTATTTTGAGAAATGATTCACATACCATACAGTTTGCTGATTTAAGGTGTACAGTTCATGGGTTTGGATATTCACAGATTTGTGCAACAGTCACCCCAATCAACTTTAGAACATTTCCATCACCCCAGAAGGAAACCCTGAGCCCTTTGAGCCATCACTCCTCATTCTTTCCCCTACACAATCCCTACCACTCTGTATCTGTGGGTTTGTCTCTTCTGGGCATTCTATATAAGTGTGGTCTTAAGTGCCTAGCTCCCCTCACTTAGTATAACAGTTTCAGGGCTCATCCAGGCCATGGCATGAATCAGTACTTCATTCTTCTTTATGGCTGAGCAATACTATCGCATCTTATGGATAGACCACATCCTGTTTGTCCATTTGTCAACTGATGGACATTTGGGCTATTTTCACCTTTTGGCTATCATGAAAAGTGTTGCTGTGAACCTGGGTGCACAAGTCTTTGTGGGAATGTATGTTGTGCAGGACTTTTAGGTATATACTTAGGAGTGGAGTTGCTGGGTCGTATGGTAACTCTGTGTTCAGCCTTTTGAAAACCTGCCAGACTGTGTTCTAGACTAGCTGCTCCATTCACATTCTCGCCAATGGTATATGAGGTTTCCCTTTTTTTTTTTTTTAACAACATCACCACACTGGTTATTATCTGTTTTTTGATTATTGCAATCCTAGTAGGTATGGTGCGAGAACCCACTATGGTTTTGATTTGAATTTACCTGATGACTAACGATGTTAAGCATCTTTTCACATGCTTATTGGCCAACTTTATATCTTTGGAGAAATAGCCATTCAGGTCCTATGTCTTTTTATTATTTATTTGTAATAATTCTTTACATGTTCCAGCTACAAGTCCCTTATCAGACATATGATCTATAAAAATTATCAAAATTTTCTCCTATTCTGTGGGCTGTCTTTTAACTTTCTTGATGATGTATTTTGAGGCACAGCAGTCTCTGATTTTGATGAAATCCAGTATATCTGTTGTTTTTCTTTTGTTCTCTGTACGTTAGTTGTCATATCATGAAGGTCTGTACCTATGATTCCTTCTAAGAGTTTTAGTTCTTAGGTCTTATTGTTAGGTTTTTGATCCATTTTGAGCTGACTTTTATGTATGGTCCAAAGCGAAAGTCTACCTTCATTCTTTTGCATGTAGAAATCCAGTTGTCCCGGCATCATTTGCTGAGAAGACCATTATTCTTTCCCAATTTAATTGTCTTGAGGCCTTTGTCAAAAATGTGAGAGTTTATTGCTGGGCTCTTATTTCTGTTCCATTGATCTGTATATCTATATTTTAATACCACACCATCTTGGTAACTATAGCTTTGCAGTAGGTTTTGAAATTGGGAAGTTGTGATTCCTCCAACTTTGTTCCTTTCCAAGATTGCTTTGGCTATTCTGGTTCCCATTTACACATTTTTTAACCTCACTTGCCTTGTATAGACAATGCCTCTTAGTTTAGAAGGCAGCCCTTGAGCCAGTATTTGGACTTTGCATATGGGACACAAAGACAAAAGGCCTTCACTCAGTACAGAAGTGGATATTTCCAATTCTGAATTCAAGAGCCCCAAGAGAATGGGTTTGGGATTTAGGCCTCAAAACTATGCAAAAGTCTCTGAACCGGGGTGGAATCAAGGTCCTCTCCAAATCTGTGCATTTACGCTCATGAGTCACTGAGATTTTGATTTTTCTTTTTTTTTTAAAAGATTTTATTTATTTATTTGACACAGAGAGAGAGATTACAAGTAGGCAGAGAGGGAGGCAGAGAGACAGGGAGAGGAGGAAGCAGGCTCCCTGCCGAGCAGAGAGCCCGATGCGGCCTCGATCCCAGGACGCTGAGATCATGACCTGAGCCGAAAGCAGAGGCTTTAACCCGAGCCACCCAGGCGCCCGATTTTGATTTTTCTTACGACCATGCTGGAGTCTGGGATTCCCCAGAGCCTCCATGGTGGGTGAGATCCACTAGTTGACTCTGACCAAGGAATGTCACCTGGAAAATAGGAAAGGCTTCCCTTGTTTTCCATTCCAAATGTCCACTGAGGGAGAATTTAATAGCATTTTAACTATATTGGAGATACTACAACAAAAGTAAATTATAACTTGATATTTAATGCTTAGAGTAAAATGACTACGACATGTGGATCCTTCTCAAAAGCATCTCACATCGTCTGGTGTTAAGTATGAATGGTGTTCTTCAATTCTGTAAACTGATTCATTCTACTTACAAAACAGGGGGGCGGTGTGGCTATTGTATCACATAGCCAAGGCCTCCCAGTCTGTGTTCTTACTTCTTGGCAGTTTCCTGTAATTTTATGAAATATTTTAATATGACAAAGTCACTTCAATTACACAGTCATTATAAGTTTTGCCAAGGTTGAGTATGGATTGTTTTGTGTTCATTAGAGCACAAAATTAGAATTTTCATTGCTGCAACTGTAAACACTGTTTGGTTCAAAGGAATCAAGCTTTTTCTCATAAAATCTTGGATAACTGATAATTTGGCATTTTTACTCTTTTCCAGCATCTTTTCATTTTTTGAAACTATTTGCCGTTTTCCCTTTTTCAGTATATTTCGGGATGTTGAATAAGTGATTCTGTCCCAAATGGATGGCAGTGCGCACCAGGGCAAGAACTGGGGGGCATGGAGGGAATTGTCCCCAGAGTCAGGAGAAAGTGAATAAATTATTTCTTTCATTTTCTCAGCTTTAGTTGGCCCAAAATCTGGCAGTTAGACCTGAATAAGTCTGGAAAAACCATCTGGTGCACCTACATCTGTTCTCACATTTGCCAATCAGGCTTTATCAAAAATCAATGGCTCAAAACCATAAAGCTCTTAAAAGGTGCTAATTTGTGGCTAAAGAATAATTCAAATGCTGCACCATTTGGTCCTCGTGGAGTATCGTTTTGGTTTTGGGGAATTTAGTGAACCTGCTTCATCTTACTCTCTTGCATTCTCTGGAAAAAGAAGACAAAATGTAAAGCAGTTCCTATCTAAGGATTTTCTTTTCCCTCCCTTTGTCTCTTCAGATACAGGAATGGCTGCTAACGGGGTTTAGAGACCTCTGTGCTATTTCTTAATGGACAATCAGACATCCCTGCTCTCTTAACAGTTAATAGGATGTTCCCAGCCAAACACAAATAATTGATTCTTTTTTTAAAAGATTGTATTTATTTATTTGTTTGTTTACTTACTTACTTACTTACTTATTGGAGAGAGGCTGAGAGAGAGGGAGGGACAGAGGGAGAGGGAGAGAGAGAATCCTCAAGCAGGCTTTCTGCTGAGCATGGACCCTGATGTGGCTCAAGCTCATGACCCAGAGATCATGACCTGAGCCAAAAATCAAGAGTTGGATACTCAACTGACTGAGCCCCACAGGTGCCCCACCAACATTTAATTCTGTTCTCCAACCTTCTTCCCGTCACTCAGAGTCAGTCATCTGTGAAGAACCTCTCCATCCCTTTCCCTCCCCACCTGCAAAAGGGAGAGGGCATTCATTATTCATCACCCTGCTTCCTCTTGGCCAAGGTATAGTCTCTTGCTTCAAACTCACAACAGCTCATTGGCTTGTGGGGATCCAACAGCCGCGGGCGGAGGAACAAGTTTATTATGGAAAGCACATGACTCTGCCAGATTTCACTGACAGATTTTGAAGCCAGAGCAAAGCAATTGGCTGGCACTCTTCGTGAATTAATGTCCTTTGGCCCTCACCATACTCATTGTTACACAGGTGTCCCTTATAAAGCACAGAGACATTTCTAAGATAATGAAACAAACACATCAACAACTCTGGGGAGTTTGTGCCTCAAAACCAAATCTGTACCACAATGACCCATATATATGTACAGACGAAATTATGGTTTAATACAATTATAGATTGCTTTTATCAGATCTTGTAGATTTGAGGATTAAATGATTTGCTTTTGTACCTTATATGCCTGTATGGCCTGCACAAGGGGTCTTGTCCTTTAATTGCCAAATCACCTTGTTAAAAGGTGGCTTCCCAGTAAATAAATGACTTCCAAGGTCACCTTTATGATGTGAGATCTAAGGGCATGAATATTAAACTCTACTACTATTTGCTGAAATTTGGAAACGGAAACACAGCAAACCATGTCTAACTTACTAGTAAGTAAAAACAAAGCATGTGTGACAGATCAAATATGGGCATATGTGAAAAATCGCAGTGTGCATTAGCAGAGTTGAACAGGGTCCCACAGATAGAGTGTAGGGAATCGAAAAATACTTCAGCTCCTAGGAAAACACATGATTATTTGCTTTGTCGGAGGCATATAGCCTCTGCCTAGAAGGGTTTTATTCTCTGCCAGGGAATCTGCCATGTACCAAACACTCCTCTCACAGGGTCCCAAATCACTTTCTAAAGCCAACCAAGAGCTTATCAGACTGCACGTGTTTATGAGGCTGGTGAGCATCTAGACCTTAGAAAGAGGAAGACCGTCTGCATGGATTTGTTATGGAAAAAAGGAGGTTGGGGTGACTCTCTGGGCTGGTTATCTTTGGTGGAGAAAGTGGGCGATGTCAGAAGAGAGCCTTTGGCAATTGCCAGCAGCTGAGGGGGCCTAATTACATTTAAGACTTCAGCTTGCTTGATGGTAGATAGAATAACATTAGAAACAACCCCCACATTTTAGAGTTTTCTATAGAAAATGAGTTGAATCTCACCTTTCTACAGATGGCTAAGCCTCAAATCCTCTTAAGGTAGGGCAATTGTGGGAACTCAAAACTGAAACCCTACTGCATGCATTTTTTATTTGCTTCAGGGACCTAATTAATGACCAATAACCATGATTAAACCCACCAACTAATGAAAAGAGAATAGTGAGAGTCGTAAAAGAAAAAAAAAACACGGCAAAATATCCCGTGTGCATGTACGTGTTGTGTATGTGTACTTTTAGCCAACACTGGCTTTCTGTCACTGAAGAGAAACCTGTGTAGCTTCAGAGTTCTGACCTGTATGTCATGCCTTCCGTCTCGATGAACAGTGCTTGATTTTTATAGGGTTGGGAAAATGGAGATCATTTGGAGAGCTCCTCCCTTTCCCAGGGAAAGCATTCTGTAGGACTTGATGCACTTGAATGGAAATGTGTTGAGCCTGTACTCCGCAAGATACCATACGAGACGCCAAAGTGGGGACGCCAGCATCCGCCCACAGGGGCATTAGAGTTTAGTTGCGGAGGGTGTGTGTGTGTGGAGTGTTCACATACGCAGATGCTTCCACTTCCAGATAGATGCCAACCTAAGTGTGATACAGAATAATTTTTTTTAATTTTAGAATCAAACCAAGCCCCCCTCCCCAAACACACACTCAAATCCTGCTGGCTCCAGCAACTTTTGGGTAACATGGGCTTGTGCAGCTTCCACTGAGGTCTAAAGTCTATGTTCTTCATCTGTGTCAGATGTTACCAAGAGGGTCTTCTTCATAGGCTGACTATCATCAAACAACCCAGCCAGATCTACTCTAGAAAGGACACACACACCTGAAAATCTAACCATTGCCCAGACAGTGATAAAAAGTAGACCTATGTGATTCTAGATTGAATCATTTTAACAATTTGCTTTTAAAAGCTACTGCCCAGGTCACCCCCATTGTCCCCTCAGTCAAATGAAAGTGGGAACCACATGAGCTCTGAGGCTCTAGGCAGCTCTGATCTTGTCTAATCTACAGATCATTTCTGTTAATGTGTAGCTTCCTGTCTTAAGCAGCCATAGGGAGAAATCTGAAAATATCTAGTTGTTCTATTCCAAATTCTTTAGAGCCCAATGCAGGGCTTGAACTCATGACCCTGAGATCAAGACCTGGGTGGCGATCAGGAGCTTAAGTGACTGCACCACCTGGGCAAATTTTAAAGATAGCTTCATAAGGACATGTTGTTGTCATCTCTGTGTTTAGAGAAAACTAGAAAAAATAGAAAAACAACTTGAACTTTTTAACCAATTTATACAGAGTCAATGTCTAGCGCACAGTAGGCATTTAATATTTGTTTCAATGAATGGATGCCAGAAATAGTGAAGGCGACCTCAGCCTTTAGGACAGCATCTCCACGTGCACCATACATGCACACTTGTCCGAAGGGATGCTAGAGGTCACTTCCACAGCACAATTCTGGCTGTTGGCCCTGGCCTCAGGAGTCCACGCCCTCTCTGAGGGGCTTCCAGAGAGCCCAGTGACAGGAGGCACCACGTAAAGAAGTGGGGAGTATAGGCCATAGCATCAGCTCAAATCCCAGCACTGCCTCTACCCCACCAGGTAGCTTTGGGCAGATTTGCCTCACTTCTCTTTGCCTCCTTCTCCTCATCTGGAAAATGGGGATCATGATAGAACTCGCTCTGTAGGGCACAATGGAGAATAAATGGGTTGATGATGCATAAGGCCCTTGGAAGAGCATAGCCGTCCACGTGTCTGCTCTGATGTTGGTCCCTGTGTCAGAAAGCCTGCCGGCTGGGTTCAGTAGCAAGAGCTCTGGACCTGGTGTCAGAAGCCTGGGATTGGAAACCTAGCTAGCTTTGTGGCTTTGAGCAATTTCCTGAACTTTTCTCAGCCTTAGTTTCCTTATTTCTAAAATGGGATAATGCCTCCTATAACATGTACAAAAATCCCTGGCATATGGCAAGTGCTGGATAAACATCTGCCGAATCGGCTGGATGCAGGTTCTTAGAGCAATTGCCCCAGAAGCAAGCCATGGTTCAGCCCATCGATACTTCTTAAAATTTCCTTGCCTTGTCTGGCGGCTCCACTGCTTCCCATGTTCTGCGTGCTATGCAAAGAGTAAGTCAGGAGGTGGGAAAGCATCAAGGCTGTACAGCAAATTCCATTTGAGTTCAAAGCTTGCTGTGTCATAAAAGAAAATAACAAAGTATGCGTTGGTGTCCTCTGCCAAAAGCAGCCTCGCCGCATCAAAGCCTGACAATTCCATTTACTCTGTCTCTTCTGGAACGAAAAGGCTGGATAGAAACTCCCCTCCTCTGCAGTGCCCTGGTTGCATGAGCTCCTCACTACTAACACTGTCTGAATGGCGCTCATAGCTCAGGAGGCAGATGCCCTCCCCAAGTCACATCACCTTTCCTACACCAAGCAGAAAGGGAAGTCTTCAAAGTTCATAGGAGTCGCTTTTGTTGAGTATCTGTGGGGAAATCAGTTTCATTGCAGAGCTGAGGTGGAAGCGGCCGCAAATGCCATCGTTTCTAAATGAAGAAGGACCATATGGAGAACACGGAGTGGAATTTATAGCTCATAATTATAAAGGATTTGTGGTCGAGTCTGTCTTGCTGGTGTTCGCAGCAATCCACTCTCTCCCACATCAAAACATCACCAAATTGCAATGACCTCCTCGCCATTTTCCCGGCAGTTGAACCTTGCCCACTCCACTTCAATCCATATTCATTGATTTTTGTCGCTCAAATGGAAGCTTATTGGTGGATCTAGTTGGGTGACCTCTTAGAATAAAAGCCTCGGCATCACATGGAAAGCACAGCTTATGAATTCTTCCCTGATGCTCTAACTGAAAAGTCTAGAAAGAATTTGGCTGATACCTTCCTCCCAGCTCTGTTTCTTCCCTGTTAATTTAAGATTCACCAACCCTGAGACCTAAGGCCTCATTTCTTCTAGTGATTGTGTTCGAGGTGTTTTTGTTTTGTTTTGTTTTGTTTTTAGTGAATTCTAATCATCGCTTTACCTTTCGGTGCCACTTCAAGTAATATTAGGACTTTTTTTTTTTTACAGTATGCCCAAGACTCATGCTTTTCAATTTATCCAGAGAACCAATAGATTCTGGGAGGAAAAGGAACTGGGACCTTGAATATGGACAGATAGTAGTAGCTACTAATGCTATGGCTGGAATTCTTGCACAAGAGGCAGTACTGCTGGGGCTGGGTTCAAGGTGGGATCTGTGTCTTGGCAGAGACCTTAACAGCGGCCAGACTGATAAGTTCCATCATTTTCCTCTTTCAATAAGTAGCTCTGTTACTATAGATCATTCTTCTCTATTTTTTTCTTTCACCTTTGTCTCTTTCATCACATTTTCTCTTTCCTCTTCACTCTGCACCTGCCTCCGTCTCTCTTACAGGTTTTCCCAGAACCCTCTTTTCTTTCCATTCTTGCCAGGACTTACGCTCAGCCTTGTTCTCATACACAGCAGCCTGCAGAATGCATGCAAAGCCAAGTGAAGGCTGGACACAAAAAAAGGGGCCTCCAACTAGTCTCTTGCATTTGGTTATGATTTTGAACACTGAACAGCATTTCAATCACAGGCAAAGAGATACCATGCATTCTGCGTCCCAGCCAGATGTTGGCTTCTTTCATGGGAGGTCATGAAAAATGTTAATGATGAAAGCACTGTCAAACTCCCTACTGTAGTAGGCTGAACAAATGATATTATCATGTTTTTAAGTATTCATTGTTAACTTAGACTTTGAGCGTCACAGTATCTGGTAAGAATTTTCCAGTGTTCAGGTGGTATTGCCATATCCTGAGTTTATGAGATGAATGCAAAGATAATTAGGGGTTCTCCTTGTCTTCCAGAACATTCAGATGGTATCCACAATCCCCACTATGGAAGCCTTGGCTCTGTTTTTCATAACCTTCCCATTCTGTTTATATACAAGATTGTATCTTAAATATAAACCTATCATCAGGTTTAGCAAATCAATACCATAAGAGTGTGAAATGGTCCCCAGAACTCTCCACAAGGGCATTTCACAGTAAAAGCAATTGAAAAAGAAGCTGCGATGGAATATCTTATGAGATAGCCATTTAGATCACAAAAGGGCCATAAAAGTCACAAGCAGTTTGTGTGAAGCAAGGTTCATAATATAACCATACAGGACTTGCTAGGAAGAAAGAGGAAAATTGCAAACCAATTTGTGGTTATAGCTTTTTCTGTCAATTCTATTGGGATTTAAAACTTGTAAAAGGTAGAAACTTCTGCCAGCTTACATTATGTAGAGAGTGTGTGATAACTATAATCATAGCAGCCAAACAAACACCAATTATTTGAAGCCAATAAAGTCTTTATTAACTTCAAAGCAATTAGTGCTTCTTGGGTTCATTTAGCCATAGAATGGGAAGGTGTCACCCAATATCATTTGTCAGTAACAAATTTGGGAGACAACCGAGGATGTTTCGTTCACATATTTCAAAAATAGTTTTGCAAACACTAGATGAATTGTTGCAAGACAAGAGTAGACAAAAAATTGGGCCTGCGTTTGTGAACCCATACAGACTTTAGGATTCCAAGATGGTGCACAGAGCCATTTCCTGCTATCAGATGTCTTTATCCATTGTTACAGTCTGCAGACCCACCAGCCTTCTGAAAGCTATTGTGCCAATAATTACTACCTATACTGAGTGCCTGCTGGGCACCACTCATCCTACATGCATCTTCTCTCCTCGGTTGAGCAATTCTGCAAGGCCTCATTCTCCTTCTGCAGATGATAAAACTAAGACTTAGAAATATTATTTAGTAGTAGTTGAGAACCAGATGCAGAGTTGCTTGGGTTCCCCACCTGGGATCTCGCCAGGACACCAGGTTCCTCCTCCATTTGATGAGTCCGTTGATGGCCTGAGGCACACAGCTTGGGTCTCCTTGGGTCGCTGTTGGCATTACAGCACTGAGATTTCATCTTTAAGTTCTCTCAGACTGGAGACAGGAACTGACAGACCTCCTAGACATGCACCATCCTGCATTACTTGTGCTAGCTCTAAATTAATCTCTCCAAACAGTAAGAAAACTAATTAGATTATAATTGCAAGTCTTTTGGCATGAATCTTTATGATTTACTGTTGATTACAAGCTAATGCATAGCCAGTCTACCCAGGTCTTTATTTCCATTTGAGCAATAAAAGTAGTTTCTGGTTTCCCTTCAGTTAACATTTCTCTTTAAAGAGCAGCACTCCATTAATGAAGATATATGAAATGAAATGCCGTCTCTGCTGTACTCAATCCGATTTCTTTAAACAAATGAAAAGTAATACTGCCTCTTTTAATGTCATTAGAAAACCTGGCATCTTGTAATTATCTTTAGGCTGTCATGTAGCTGAGGCAAGAGTCCCCGTCTTTTTGCATCACTTGTGATTTTCCCAAGTACTTTCTTCATGTGGCAACACAACAGATTCCATTGGGCCCCCTTGTCATCCATCTCCATCTAGAGTAGCCTCTCTGAGACCAGAGAGAAATGTCTGTTTCTCTGTGTTGCAGAATCCCCAGTCATCCCAATTCCATGACTGAGGTGTGCTTTCTGCAGATGGTTCACTGGTCTTTGCTAAGCTGGAGGCCAGCCCAGAATCCAGGTATTTGTATTCCCTTGCCTCACCTGCAAAACCAAAAATGAGAAGAAACCTGGATGCATAGTTAGTCGCGAAGAGTTCTAGAGGTTCCCTGCCAGGGCTCCCAGCCAGCTTTGGACTGACCCGACCCAAGGAGTCGTGCCCAGTGCACGAAGTGCATGTGTGGCATCACAGCCTCAGCCGGAGCTGATTTGAGAAGCCAGGCATCAGACAGACCCAGGCCATCCTGACACTGCTGTGTGCTAGCTTCATGGCCTTGAACTCGTCTCATTTCCTGCAGGGGCATCAGCTTCTTCTTTGGTCAATGGGGATCACAATCTCTGTGCTGGCTCCCTCACAAGGTGACTTCAAGGGACTTGAAGGAACAAGGGAGAATGTGTTCTTGTCCAAATGATGTATAAACTGTAAGAAGCTATAAACTAACATGAGATTATTCTTCCCATACATTGGCCAAAGGGGTGGATAAAGCATCAAGCCTCAACATGTCCTGGCCTACAGAAGATATTAGAGAGTTCCCTAGGAATTATTTGGGAAACCTTTCACCTCACTCCACATCCACAGCTCTCAGCCAAAGGGGAACAAGAGCAGAAGTGGAGGCCCTGGTGTGTGTCGGGGTCATGCAGGGTTGGGGTCACACAGGGCACCTGCCATTTCCACACAGTGGAACAGAACTAGTGGGGGGGGGTAGTGGGAGCATTCTGTGCCCCCAAGCCAGCCTGGACTGCCGTGGCCTGTGTGGAGTTCACTGTCCTGATGTTCCTTTCCCAGCCTAGAAACTGGTTCACCCCAGATGGCCAGGGCCAAGTAGGAGCTGTGCCCTGCCTTCGAGTCACCCTGTCTCCAAAGACTGTCCTCTATCCCAATTCAGCACGGTCATCTGCACGTTCAGATTTCAATTGCATTAGTAGTCTCAAACCACTACATATGTGGCAAACAAAGCAAGGAATCTGAGGCCTCAAGCTGGTGGAACTGGTGAAATGTCTGTCATCTCGCTCATCACTTACCTGCAGCTGATGAGGACTTCAAGAGCACAGTGCCCCCGGTCCCACCAACACAGTGCTGTTTCTGCAGCTGCTGCTGGTCGACTTCAGACAGGGACTCGGCGTGAGTCATGGGTTTCATTCATGTCATCAGAGACTGCAGACATTGGACAAGTGGTTGTGCTAACGTGACCATTTAAGATCTCCTTTGCAAGCCAAGTTTGTGATGTACGTTCCCAACATGGAGTTATTTCACACTATCTGCCTGTAACAGCGCATTGATATTTTAAATAATATCTGCCTCTGAAGAGAGAAAAGAAAAACATGTGAGGGTTATAACAACCCTTATAACCCATTTATCAGGGTGGTACAGTTATAAATAATACTTCTCCAACTAATTGGCAACCTTAGTCATTATATAAACACAAAGAGCTAGCATCTTCTAATCTGCATGTCTTATACGACTTTTATCATCTATAATGACTAATGTCATTGAAATAAATGTATTAATGCCAACTCTGAAAGACAAAGATACACTATTTTGCTTTTCCTCGGGTTTGCTAGTAAGATGAAGGTTGAAATGCATGTTTTCATTCTGCTCCAGGTATTGTATCCACTTGGAGTGGGGCGGGGTTCTCTTTCTGGAAGTGGATAGGAAGTCAAATTTTTTGACTGGCCGACTACTTGGGGGATCAGCTCCAAACACCACTGTGGGGAGGACCCACGGCAAAAGGAAAGGAGTGGTGATCACAGTGCATTCACCTTTACACCTAACCATGAGTGTCATTCCCTTGCTATTGACATGAAACAGGGGCTTTCTTCCTCCCTTGTTTGCTGTTGTTGCCACTACTGCTGATATCAGGAAACGTGATTTGGGCCAATATCAGCCTCAGGATAGCAAATATGTAACCAACTCCACTGGGAACCAAGAGCCTGGCACTCTCCCCCCAAGTCTGCCCCCAGCACAGCCTGTCCCTTTGCTCTACGGTCCCCTGGTCTGTTCTGCCATCAAGTGAGAGGGACGGATGAGACACTTTCCAAGTCCCACTCAGAAAACTTCCATGAGAATACCAGGAGTTCGTATTTGCTTCTGAGGATGAGTCTTATGGGACCAAGGGTACCACATGGTTTGAGATTGGGTATAGCCTGGCGCCACCTAATCTCCTGAGTATTTTCCAGATTAGGAACAAGTGAGGGCCACTTTTGCCTTCTTGGGGTTTCACAATAAACTATAGGCCTGCTCAGCAGCCACTCTGCTTCTTCAGGTTTGGAAAGAAGGAGCTAAGCACATTTACCAGTCTCTTCGTTGCTCTCTTCTGCATAATAGGAAGAGTTCTGGTGTTGGCAAGCCTGGGTTTGCTCAATAGCTCCTGCAAGTACTAGCTGTGTAGTCTTCGGCAAGCTATTTCAGCTTCCTGAGCCTCAGTGTCTGGGCAGCTGGATCTAGCTCCACACACTCTGAGGAGCCTTCCTTGCCCACCCCCAACATACAACTCAAACACTCCCTCCCTCCAGTTGAGTCCAGCTGGGTTCCAGGACTGTCCTCATCTCTTTGGAGAATTGCTGTAAGGACTGAGGTAATTTATATCAAGTACTCAGCCCCTGGCACAGAGTAGTTGCTCAATAAACAGGCACTCTCATTGCTATTATCAC
Source organism: Ailurus styani (assembly GCA_002007465.1). NCBI lineage: Eukaryota > Metazoa > Chordata > Mammalia > Carnivora > Ailuridae > Ailurus > Ailurus styani. The sequence continues at coordinate 2,134,836 of LNAC01000247.1, forward strand.
TTATTAGTGGTTTACTTTGTCAGTCATCGAAGCCGCCAGTCTTACCTAATTCACAAAACACACACTTTTGTATTTATTCGCATTCATTCGTGCATCAAATATTTAACCAATACCTTCCAGATGCCAGGCACTGTTTTAGGAACTAGAGCCACACAGGAAAAAAAAAAGAGTCCAAAGCTCTGCCCTCATGAAACTTACATTCTATTGGGTGGAGATGGACAGTAAATGACATAAAGCTATAATGACAAAATATGTTTCAAGGTGATGCATGTTATGGCAAGAAATCAGGGAAGAGCACTAGAGAGTGTTGGGGTAGAGTCTCAATTTTAAACAGGGTGGTCAGGGAAGGCCTCACTGAGAACTGGCATCTGGGCAAAGACCTAAAGGAAATGAGGCCATCAGCCCTGCAGAAGGTTGGGGGAAGAGCACTCCAGGAAGAAAAATAGCACATGCAAAGGCCCTGGGGCAAGCGTGTGCATGTGTACCTGGTGTGCCTAGGAAGCGTAAAGAAGATAGCTCAGTTGCAGCAGAGTAAGGGTGAGAATGTTAGCAGAGGTCTGTGTGTTTGCTGAGATTCATTATACAAAAGATGGTGGGCCACTGGAAAGATGTGAGCTATGACTTGGAGCCCCTGGAAGATTTTGAGCAGAGGAGAGACCTGATCTGATTTCTGTCATAATAGGGTCACACCGTGGTTATTGAGAAATGACTGTAGGGGAAAGGGACAGAAACAGAGAGCAGTAAGGAGATTATTGCTGTAATTCAGGTGAGAATGGTGATGGCTTGGACCACAGTAGGGGTGGTGACGGTGATTGGTGGATGGATTCGAGACATATTTTGAAGGGAATGCAGATAACATTTGCTGATGTGTTCACTGAATGCAGATCGGAAAAAAAAATACAGAAGTCAAGGATGATTCTAAGATTTTTAATTTGAGCACTTGAAAAAAATGCTATTGCTTTTAACTGCATAATTATTATAATTATTATCAATAGCCTCATAACAGTGAGATCATATGCAGCTATTGGAATAATCTTTTAGTGGACCAGGAGAATGTTAATCATTTACTATCTTTCTAATACTAATATTGAAGGGGAAATGTGCAAAATACATAAGGACGTTTCTCTTAACCCAGCGGCTCTAAGTTTGGACATTCATCAGACTCACCTATGGAGCTTATTAAGAAATTCAGATAAGGGAGCACATCCCAAGACCTATGATCCTGAGACTCTCTGCTTTAAGCATATGCGCACATATATGAGCACATATGCCATGTTGTCACTGTTAGGTTTTTACACCACTGAATGTGTCAAGTGCCTGGTTTGTGGTCTATCACTAACCGGCTCTTACAATAAAATAGCTGATTATTTTAAATAAAATGAACTCCTCTGGGATGTCTGTACTCATCAGCTCCTGTCCACCACCAAAGCAAATTGGCCACAGCCGATCATATCAAAGGAGGAGGGGTTAGGAGGTTGATTGACTCACCCACATGACCTTTAGGTCATTGAACATACTACTGATTGGCCTCAGTTCCTCTTCTCACAATTGAGAGAGATGGATTCATAAATCCCCAGGGCCCTCTATAGCTACACGAGTCTATGATATTATGATTCTGCTCTGTCATTATGAAATTGTTAATAGAAGAAGGTCTTTAGAATGGCATTATTTACTAAACCAGAAACCTAATTGACAGTGATGGTCATTTTATTTAAATTACATATGGGGATTAATCCTCAACCCCTGCAGGGTAGCATAGTAGCAAAAGGTCACAGCCTTTGGTACAAGATCATTAAGCAAGTTGCTTAACTGCATAAGCCTCCATTTTCTCACCTGTAGAATAGTTTCAAGTGGGTTTTCCTGGCACAGGACCTGGCACACTGTAGGAGCCTAATAGTCATCTTCATCATCACCGTTGATATTAACTGAAGAATAATTCGTAAGCATTATTCATTTTCCATTGCCATTACGGAAGGCTGCAAATAATTTTGTGAAAGCATATGTTTAAAGATTTTAGTACTTGTTCTCCAATAGAGCTTTCTGAAATTACACGTATGGATGAACGATTGACAGAAATGGAGAACTTTTCAAAATGTGTGCTGGTAAAACAAACAGGAAAACAACCCAAAGGCAGGACTGTTGCTTCCTAGCCATTCACTAGCTGTTAGGCCTTGGACAAATCACATATGAAGAACTCAGTAACATTTGGGGAGCCTGGCTAAAGCAGTCGGTTGAGGATCAGTCAGACTTGGTTTCCACTCAAGTCGTGATCTCAGGATCATGAGACCGAGCCTTGGGCCCCACCCAGCACAGAGTCTGCTTGAGATTCTCTCTCCCTGCTGCTCCCCCCAACTCACGCTCCCTCCCTCCCTCTCTCTTTCTCTCAAATAAATAAATAAATAAATAAAGTCTTTTTTAAAAAACCTCAATAACATTAAATACTATTAGTATTACCATGACTACATACGATGTGAGTAGTAGTGGTTATAAAAAAGATTTTGGTAGAAGAGTGTTGAACAAAAGAAGATGGATATGTTCCCCTCCTAATAACTTCTATAGGTTTTACACTCAGGCATTCAAGTCAGAGGAGAGAGGAACCAATTTTGAAATTAGATTTATATGAGACTTTCTCTTTAAAAACTGCAGATTGTTGATAGGCTAACAATAAGCTGAATTTTTCTGTCATTTGAAACTACACACACACACACGTTCTACATATATATAGGGAATCTGTTCATTCTCATGTACTTTCAAGCTCAAATTTTGTATTCCTGCGATCCTCCTGTGCCTCAGTAGCTCATTGCTCAGAGTTAACACCATTGGTGCTCTTTGCTCTTGGGGATAAGTTAAGTCTGTATCACCTCATCCCAGACCTTCCTGCAACTCTCTCTGCCCCCCTCTCCCAACTCTGTGATCTTTGGTTTCGGGTGAAGACACAACCCCCCCAACCATGCAGCCATGTGATCTCTAGTGTCAGATGAACTCACCTCCCCCTAGAGGCTGGAAAGGAGATGAAAACTTTGTGTAAGCACAGAACGCCAGCTCTACCACTGCCATGTAATCATGAAGCTTGCCTGCAATTTGACTATTTCACAGTAATTGCCATGTTTTCAATAAGAATGATAAAAAGGCAGATACAAAGGCAAATATCAAGGCCTCTGGCTGACAAAAGCAGATTTCAGAGAGAAATGAGAAAATAGCAACTGACTTCAGCAATAAAGAGAGTATATTTTATACTCCAGGTTTTCTTTTTTCGTTTTGTAAAATCATGACTTTCGAGTAAATGACATCCCAGAAGATATTTATCAAAGAGGGAAAGCTGTGGAAAGGAGCACCTCGCATTTGCTTTAATATTTCGCCTTTTCTTTTGACATTTTCTTGCCTAGAGATCTAATTCCATTAAATATGTACATTTTTTTTTGGCTGGAAGTCTTCTTCATGTATCTTTGAGATAAATCTTAAAAGTACATAAGGTCTGTAGGGCAGCTTTTTTAAGTGCAAATGAGACACACAGTAGAATATTGTCTATGAGGGTTTCCAAATTATTTATATTCCTGCAGAGCTTTACCTTGCACTTCCTGTGATAATGATAAAAGGAAAGGTAAGATTCCAATGTGCCTTCTGTGGAGCACTGTCAAACCACATTAGTCATATTTAATGTCTGATAGGCAGGGGCTTTCTTTGGCTGATTGCTACTTTGATTGGCTTTATTAAGCATTGTCATGATCGTAACTTTGCCTGATGGACAAGGTAAATAGAAGTGTGACAAGGTGTCAAGTTAGCAGTGCACTGGGTAATATTCCATTGTGTCTTTGAAAACAGGTGTGGGTTGACTATTCTGCTTCACCTTTAGACTTCACTAGAACCTTCCTCGGAGCAAAAGTGCTTACAAAATTGGAAGGATTATGTTCCAGATTCTATAAACACTGTGGAGGGAATTGGGATGTCTTGGACTAGACCCTTCAAGCCTAAAAGCTTTTTAAAATTTACTTATTTTTATTTCTTATTTTTAAATTTTAATTCCAGTGTTACTAACATAGTGTTAGGTTAGTTTCAGGTGCACAATATAGTGATTCAACACTTCCATACATCACCTGGTGCTCATCAGGACAAGTGCCATTTGTCATCCCCATCACCTGCCTCACCCATCCCTTAGCCCCTCCTCTCTGGCAACCATTAGTTTGTTCTCTAGAGTTAAGAATCTATTTCTTTAGTTCATCACTCCCCAAAATCCCTTGTATTTAACCCCTTAGTAGTAGATCCCCCACAAATCTCAGTTTCTGGAAACCATCGATCTACTCTCCATCACAGGAGTTTTATCTGTCAGAGTGTTATATAAATGGTACACTATGTACCCTTTTGAATCTGGTTTCTTTCATCCATGTTGTTGTATGTATCTGTAGTTTGTTCCTTGTTTTCTGCTGAGTAATATTCCAACTGAGGTTTACCACCATTTATCTTGTTGGAGGAGATTTGGGTGATTTCCAGTTTGGGGCCATTCTGAATAAAAATGCTATAAACATTCAAAACAGAAAGAGTCCATTTCTGGTTAGTCTCTTTTTCCCGTTTGTTCGTTTGTTTTGCTTCTTAAATTCCACATATGAGGGAAATCATGTGGTATTTGTCTTTCTCTGACTGATTTTGCTTAGCATTATACTCTCTAGCTCCATCCGTGTTGTTGCAAATGGTAAGATTTCATTCCTTTTTATGGCTGAATAATATTCATTTGTATATACCACATCATCTTTATCCATTCATCAATCTATGAACATGTGGGCTGCTGCCATATCTTGCTTATGGTAAATAACACTGCTATAGACATAGGGGCTCATGTATCCTTATGAATTAGTGTTCATGTATTCTTTGGTTACACACCCAGTAGAACTTTTTGAGGAACCTCCATACTGTTTTCCACAGTGGCTGTGCCAGCAAGCTTAAAATCATGCATCCATAATTTCTTCTCTTTATTTTTCATTCCCTACATCTTCAACTATTTCCTGCATTCATAGGAAAGCAAGCTCTCACCATAAGGATTCACAAACACAGGTTTTAGAATGTCATCTTTTATAGGTAGTCATTGTGGGTGGGGATCAGGGAGCTGCAGTTGGGGGGACCCAGAGTTGGAGTAATCTAGATTTGCCTTCTGCTCTGCGACAGAACTCCTGCTTCATTACTCTGTTTTCTGGGTGTTATCTTTACAGCAGTTAACACCTCAGTAAAACAAGAGAAAATGCAAAGTCATTGAATAATTAAAGTTAGTCATAGCACTGAGAAGTTATGGCAGGGCTAGAGTGTTCAGGCTGGCATGTGACATTACTCAGAAGCTCAGGACTGTAATGTGGATTCCAGCCTCCTCAGGCAAGCCAACAAATTCATGGTGGCCACTGGCCTGTGGCCCTCTGGGACAGCAGAGGAGACCACAATGAAGAGTAGCTTTTCCTTTGCATTCTGAAAGCAGGAAACAAGTCTCTGTGATCATAAGCTTCTCTGCTTTTAGGTGAACCTCATGAAGGCAATGAGACTGAAAGCAGATCCTCCATGTTCTCACCACATACACATGTGCGTGGGCACATGTGTGCACACGCACACACAGATTGTAATTGCACAAGGTACAGAGTTTAACTAGTCCTATTGTGGTAATCATTTCACGATATATCAATGTAACAAATCATCACATAGTATATTTTAAACACACAATGTGGTATATCAATTATATCTTTATAATGCTAGGGAACAAAATAAAGAGTGAGATTAGACATTAGAAAGATAATTGTGAGAGCCCAGAGCAAAAGAAAGGGAAAGAAGGGAAAAAATCTAGTCCTAAATGCAAATAAACCATGTCCCCAGTCCACCTTCGCCGATTGGTTTGTCAGAGACATCTTTCCATGGGAAGAGCTCATTCTTCTTTTCTTTGGATCATTGGATAATTGCCATAGCTTGACTCAACTAATTTTCCTATCACCGAAGACAAGGATGTGTTGAAGTTACTACATGGTGGAGGAGATGGTGGGAAGGAAGGGAGAGCACAAAATCTGTTGCTTTTGCAAAATTGTCATCGAAAGGATAGCCAGAACATAAATGATACTGTTTTGGCTTCAAAAGGGTAAGCAGGTGTCTTCAAAGTCCCAAATGAGCTGTGTACAAGCTTGTACAAACAAGCGCAGAATCAGGCCTGTTTGTTATTCACACAAACAGAGTTTAAACCATCTGAATTCCACAGTTCCCAGAATTCAGATGGTGCACAATGGTCCATAATGAGCAGCACCTGTGCTTACCTCAATTACCAGACAGTTCTGAACAACGGCAAAAAGGGCTTACTAGAATTTTTTTCAATAATAGATTTAGTTATGTCTTTCATAATTGGATTCAAAAGCTCAAAATTTCATTTTGCAACTTGTTCATAAAATTTGTATGAAAAAGTCTGGCATTTATTCAAAAGAAATAGTCTATGAAGGAAAAATTGCAAAACAGCCAACCGCTGGTAACTAAGCAGCCAAATTATAGTCCAAGCACTTGGCAAATACACCATCTTTTTATTATTTCAGTAATTGAATTTCTGTTAAAGCGTGGAGCATAATTTAACATGAGGAATTTATTTATAATACAATAGTGTTTCAGTAATAAATGCATTATTATTGTCACTTTTAATGGAGTCTTATGTATTCCCTCTGAGACTGTGTGGCAGACTTTGAGACAGCCCCTGCACCAGTGTTGTTTGTAGACAATTGAATTAATTGGAGACAGGGTCATTAACTCGACCTGAATACCTCTGATTGCTTCTGTAAATAAGGTTAGAGAGCAAATGGCTAATCTTCATCGTCATTATAGATTCCTCTTACATTTTCACACTGCCTTGTACGTTAAGATCATTTTGCTAAGCAGCTTTTCAGACTATCCTCATATTTACAGTATTGTCTTGCGTGGCACATAACCATAATTGTATCAGACTTATATTACATTCTCCATATCTTTATAAAACACGATTCTAGAAATGAACCTATGTTGAATCACAACTCATAAAAACCATCAGACCAATAAATGAATAAACCACGGAGTATAAGCCATCGTATTAAAGGAAAGTAAAATCACAGAGCAAAAGTTGCTTTGGTCTCCTCTTGCAGACCTGTGTACAATTTGGAAACACAATTAACACAGGATGGGCTCCTGAAGAGGCAGTCTCTAAAGAAAGAGCACAGCAAGGGAAGCTTTGATTAAAATCTCTCTATGTTCCAGTTGAAGCAGTGCCCTTTCTTACCCTTCTATGGCAACGTTAATAACATGCAAATTATAGGAAGTTGGATTCTTTTCCCCTGTTCATTCCAAAATGGAGTTAACTAAGAACTATTTGAAATACAACTATTAAAAACTTCTAAATATTTGACTTGTTATTTTTCATAGATTAGAGGCATGTAAGATATGTAGGGGAGATTTGGGGAGAAAATTCTCCCCCTCTAATGACTCGAATAATTCAAAAAGACATATACTGGAAACATTTCTAAAAATGGACTTTTCCAAGTCATTTTAAAATACAATTCAAAAAGAAAAGACCATTAAAAATAGACAATATTATGTTGAATAATGAGACTTTTACAAGACACCAGAATGAGACAGAGGAAGAGGAAGAGGAAAGAGGAAAGAAAAGTAATTCTGTGTTTTATTATTTTTCTTGACAAGGTAAAAAAAATACTGAAAATATCAAAGAGATCATTGGTACTAGATCTGTACTACTAGGTCATCTGTACTACTAGGAAAGTGGGTTAATTCTATACACCCCATACCAACACCAGGAATTTATCATTGTCCAACCACCACCTGGAAGCCTATCAGTTTTTTCCAGCTTTATTGAGGTAGGATTGATAAATAAAAATTGTATAAATTTCAGATGTACAGTGTGTCATTTTCATAGATATATACATTGTGGGATGATTACCACAATCAAGCTAATTAACACATCCGACACCTCACAGGATCACCTTCTCTGTTTGCGGTGAAAACACTTGATATATACTCTCTTAGCAAATTTCAAGTACATAATACATTATTATGAACTAGGGTCACCAGGTTGTAGGTTAAATCCCCACAACTTATTTATCTTACAACTGAAAATTTGTACCCTTTAATCAACATGTTCCTTTTCCTCCCAACCACCCAGGCCCTGGTAACCACTGTTCTACTTGCTGTTACTGAGTTGGAACTTTTTCTTTCTTTTTTTAAATTTTTTTAGATTCCACATGTAAGTGAGCCCATGCAGTATTTTTCTTTGTGTCTGGTTTACTTCACTTAGCATAATGTCCTCCGAGTTCATCCATGTTGTCTCAAACAGCAGGATTTCCTTCTTTCTTAAGGCTGAATAAGACTCCATTGTAAATACATAAACTGCATTTTTTTTTACCCATTCATCTGTTGGCAAACACTTAAGTTGTTTCCATGTATTGGAAGCCTGTCAGTGTTCACGAGTTTCATGCCTAACTAAAGGAGTTCACATTTCCCTTGTCTACTTAATGAGTCTTGTCCAACAGATAGAAAAATAACCACATTTCAGTTCTTTTGGACTTTTTTGCCTTTATATATTATTTGTAAAGCTAACATATGATGAGACTTCATAGTTGATCCTCGTACATGTGAGTGTACATTTGTGTCTCCTTTTAAAATATGACTTGAACCCAAATAGAGGTTAATGCTAACATTGTCCAGCAGCAGTATGTTCTCTGTTAAGTGTTGAATGCCTGGTATGTACTACTGAAGTCAACACTTCTGTCCTTAGCCAGCAAAATCTCAACATTATTTTTAAAATTAATATTATGTACCTTGCTTGAAGGATGATGTTACTGCTTTACTTCTTAGCCAGCCATCTTAACTGATGCCAAAACTATTTTACTTCTCTTAGTATTAGCCATCTTGGGTTTTAGCTAATAGATGTATACACACATATACTGTCACTATGAGGCACACGCACATACTCACACACATACACACACATTTCAACATGGGCATGAACACACATCATTCAGACACCCTGAATTTTGGCATAGCTGTGTGCAATATATATTGAAACCTAATTATTGTCAAAGGGAACACTTTAACATATAACCTTTCTGGAAATATTTCTCCCAACATTTTTTTTTTTTTGGTGACTTACTATGGACATAACGCTCAGGACATGCACATTCCCAGGTTTTTCTGATGACCACAAATGTCATTTTCTTAGCCTCGCAAAGCATTTTTACTTGCCTGTTTTTAAAGTCTTTTTTTATTCTAAATTCTACCTTCTTTGGAATTTCTGAATTTCCCAAATTCTCTGCATGACAAATTTCTCCACGTGACAGATCCCTCTTAATGACAAAACCAAACACCCTGACCTTATTACTACCCGCCTGTTTGTCATTATCACAGATCCTGCCAGTTCTTGGAGAAATGCCTAAGTTTGTTTCCATTTCTTTCTAGGTCAGCTTTTAGGTGGCTCTGTGTTTATTCGTGATACAGGATTGTCATTCTTGTCTTCTTCTCTCATTTGCACTTGGCCTCCTTTAATTTAGCATTGATGAGAAGGTAGGCTGTTAGCTGGAAGGCAAGATTTTGGGGGCAGATAGCAATACGGGATTAAGAAGATCCAGTGTTTCCTTTGCTGTCATTAAAAATAACAGGCATTGGAAATTCTGTTTAAAATAGCTGAACTTGGGCGCCTGGGTGGCTCAGTGGGTTAAAGCCTCTGCCTTAGGCTCAGGGCACGATCTCAGGGTCCTGGGATCGAGGCCCGCATCGGGCTCTCTGCTCAGCAGGGAGCCTGCTTCCTCCTCTCTCTCTGCCTACTTGTAATCTCTCTCTGTCAAATAAATAAATAAAACCTTAAAAATAAAATAAAATAGCTGGACTTTTTGACTTAGAGGGCTGCTATATAGAAGCTTTCCAATGTCAGCTTTAAATATGACACTGATAGTCTTAGGCAAAGAATGGGAGTGAATTCTTGTAGAAACTGTCGGTTTTTTTCCCTCTGCCTGTTTATTAATGGTCTTTGTGATTTATAGTAAATGCTGGGGAGGATTTTCAGGCCCATTTATCATGGGAAGGGAACACCTTCTTGTTCTTAATGTGAGTGTGTCATAATTAGCAAGGCATGTGGGCTAGGAGATTTAGTTCTATCTTTTGTGAAAGTCCTTCAACCTCATATTTAATCCCAAATTGATTGAATATTTTTTCTTCCATGAGGAAATTAATTATGCCACTAGAAAAACCATCAAGTAGAAAGGGAGTTAATATCAAGCACAATGTGGACGGGGCTGGTTAATGTATCAAAATGATATGACAAGAGTAGCTCACATTTCATACAAATCGGGATAATGGAATCATGGTTTTAATTAAAAATAGGAAAGCCTGTGTGTGTGTGTGTGTGTGTGTGTGTGTGTGTGTGTGTGGTATGCAGTTTCAGTAAAAGCCACACCATTTATTTCTCATGTTCATGCATGCATGTACACTATGCAACCCATCAACAACTGTTGCTGTAAATACCAATTACATTAAAAATGTCCCAAGAAGTTGCGTTTCTGCCATGGAGCCAAAGCTGAAGAAAGAGGCAGGTGCTGTGATGGGCTAAAATCCATCCAACCAGTTGAAAGTTTACGAATCCGTCATCAGGCAACCTATTTGCTTAATTATTTTCATCAAATTGACTTATGATTCAGGAGGTTTTGGTGTTGTCCAGCCCCGCCGAAGTGTTGACTTCTGTTGAGAGTTAGCCATACGTAGACATTTCGTAGTTATTGTTCTTTTCCAGGTGACCTCATCTGAGTGGATTTTCTACAGCGTATGAGGCTATTTGGAATATTTTCTTCATTAACAAGAAAATCACATACAAGTTATTATGCTAGGCACCTTAGGAGACACAAAATGACTGTAAAGTCTGGCATCTGCCATCAAAAAATGGACAATTTAGTTGCATAGGCAAAAGGTTAGCCCGATGAAATAATTTGAGAATGATTAAGCAATAAACGGTGATGCAGTTAGTCCAAAGAAATCAAAACAGGGAGGTATCAAGGAGAATTAAAGTCATTAGAAAAGACCTTCCGTTATTTGAATTTGAGCTTAAAAGATAATGATTTAAGCAAGCAGAAGTGGGGGACGAAGTGTTGTTCTAGACAGAATAAACAGGCTAGGCAAAGGCTTGGAGACAGTGCAGGAAGAGGGAGGAGACAAAAGGCACAGAAGTGCTGGAAAGAGAGGGGAATCAGAACTGGCACTAAGGTAGGTGGCCATGGAGATAGATCTCGGGCAGATCCCATAGAGAAGAGCACATCTACCATGAGGGAATCATTGTAAATTCTGAAACCAAGAGGTCTCATATTATATATGGTCACTGGGACCAGGTACCAAAGTCAAAGCTTTTAGTCCAACAGGGAGTGAGGTCAAGGAGAGTCAGGGAAGGACACCTGATTTGCAATGGGAAGTGGGCAGGACAGGGGTTGGTGGTCGCAATTGAAAGTAGTCTCAGGAGATCAAAGAGTCACAAAGCCTGATTACTGGGCTTATAGAAGTTTCTAGTGGTGAGGAAGCAGAACCAGCATGTGTTGACCACATCTTTTTTTTTAAGATTTTATTTATTTATTTGACAGAGTGAGATTACAAGTAGGCAGAGAGGCAGTCAGAGAGAGGAGGAAGCAGGCTCCCTTCTGAACAGGGAGACCAATGTGGGGCTCGATCCCAGGACCCTGAGATCATGACCTGAGCCGAAGGCAGAGGCTTTCACCCACTGAACCACCCAGGCACCCCAATCTTGACCCCAATGTTGACTGTTTCTTGATTTGGAACCTGCAGCCTAGTGCCACTGAGCAGAGCTGGCTGAGATGCTTCTATTCCTCATGGTATGTGTTACGTTACTGCCTCTCCCTTGTGGTAGGGTGACACACTGCACTGCTGCAAGTTGTAATTTTTGCCATTCCCCTGAGTCTTTTACTGCTGATGTTTGTAATATATCTCAGGCACTATTATGAAGACACATTTAGTCAGGAAACTTTATGAGTTTTATATTAGAAATTATGGATGTGACTTTTTTTTATTTGCCCCAGGGGAACAGGTCTGTGAATCATCAGGCTTACACCTTTCACAGCACTCACCATAGCACAAACCCTCCACAATGTCCATAACCCAGCCACCCTACCCCTACCTCCCACCCCCCAGTAACCCTCAGTTTGTTTTGTAAGGTTAAGAGTCTCTTATGGTTTGTCTTCTTCCTGATTCCATCTTGTTTCATTTTTTCCCTCCTACCCCCCATGACCCCCTGCCCTGCCCCTCAAATCCCTCATATCTGAGAGATCATATGATAATTGTCTTACTCTGATTGACTTATTTCACTTAGCATGATACCCTGTAGTTCCATCCATGTAGTTGCAAACGGCAAGATTTCATCTCTTTTGATGGCTGCATAGTATTCCATTGTGTATATACACCATATCTTCTTTATCCATTCATCTGTTGATGGACATCAAGGTTCTTTCCATAGTTTGGCTATTGTGGACATTGCTGCTATAAACAT
>LNAC01000247.1:2151384-2197618 GCA_002007465.1 Ailurus styani
ATATTAAATTTTTCTACTTGGAAATGTCCCTGGAGAAAAGAGGCAGAACTGAAATCAAATAAAAGCATTTATTTGGGGTGTCAGAAGTGCAATTTGAGAAGCACGAATTTGGGTAACAACCCAAATTGTGTCCCGCTAGGGGAACAAAAGTTTAAGACAAAAGGGAATCCCTTGTACACATTGTTTATAAGGAATTTTGGTTTGTGTCAATGGCAGAAAACTAACTGGACTGAACATAATTGGTCACCAAGCAAAAATCTGTTACTGTAGCAAACTGCAGTTGTTTGTGTAGACTNGCTTAAAATGTAATTTCTTTGGCTTAAAATGTAATTTATCTGATATAAGGTTTGCCACTTCAGCTTTCTTTTGATGTCCATTAGCATGGTAATTGTTTTCTACCCCCTCACTTTAAATCTGGGGGTGTCTTTGGGTCTAAAATGAGTTTCTTGTAGACAGCACATTGATGGGTCTTGTTTTTTTTATCCATTCTGATACCCTGTGTCTTTTAGTTGGGGCATTTAGCCCATTTACATAAAGGGTAACTATTGAGAGATATGAATTTAGTGCCATTGTATTTCCTGTAAGTTGCCTGTTACTATATATTGTGTCTCTTCCTTTCTGGTCTTTGTTTCTTTTAGGCCCTCTTTGCTTAGAGGGCCCCTTTCAACATTTCCTGTAGGGCTGGCTTGGTGTTTGCAAATTCCTTTAGTTTTTGTTTGTCCTGGAAGCTCTTTATCTCTCCTTCTATTTTCAATGACAGCCTAGCTGGATATAGTATTCTTGGCTGCATATTTTTCTCGTTTAGTGCTCTGAATCTATCATGCCAGCTCTTTCTGGCCTGCCAGGTCTCTGTGGATAGGTCTGCTGACAATCTAATATTTCTACCATTGTATGTTATAGACCTCTTGTCCCGAGCTGCTTTCAGGATTTTCTCTTTGTCACTAAGACTTGTAAGTTTTACTATTAGATGACAGGGTTTGGACCTATTTTTATTGATTTTGAGGGGGCTTCTCTGTGCCTCCTGGATTTTGATCCTTGTTCCCTTTGCCAATTAGGGAAATTCTGTACTATAATTTGCTCCAATATACCTTCTGCCCCTCTCTCTCTTTCTTCTTCTGGTATCCCAATTATTCTAATATTGTTTTGTTTTATGGTATCACTTATCTCTGGAATTCTCCCCTCATGGTCCAGTAGTTGTTTGTCTCTCTTTTCATCCTCTTCTTTTTTCTCTGACATTTTGTCTTCTAAATCACTAATNGTCTTCTATATCACTTATTCTCTCTTCTGCCTCATTTATCCTAGCAGTAAGAGCCTCCATTTTTGATTGCACTTCATTAATAGCTTTTTTTATTTCAACTTGATTAGATTTTAGTTCTTTTATTTCTCCAGAAAGGGTTTGTATTTCTCTAGAGAGAGATTCTCTATTATCGTCCATGCTTTTTTCAAGCCCAGCCAACACCTTGATAATCATCATTCTGAACTCTACTTCTGTCATATTACTAATGTCCACATTGATTACTAGCCATAGTTACTGCCTCTTGTTCTTTTTTTTGTGGTGATTTTTTCCGCCTTGTCATTTTATGCAGATAGTAGATGGATGAGAGAACAAAATACTAAAGGGTAGCAACGACCCCAGAAAAATATACACTAACCTAATCAGAAGAGACCCGAAACTGGGGAGAGAAGAAAGAGGGGGGAAAAAAAAAGAAGACAAAAAATGAAAAAAGAAAACCCTATATATCTATATCTATATCTATAGCTATAGCTATTTCTATATCTGTCTCTGTCTCTATATCTATATCTGTATCTGTTAGACTGGTGAATTGAACAGACCCTATATGTATACAAAAAATAAGGTTAAATACAATGAAGGAATAAAATATGACTATAACAATGAAAATTTAAAAAGATTTAAACAGTATTGATAAGTTAAAATAGTTAAAAAGCGTTAAATAGGAAGGAGGAAAACATTTAAAAGAAAAGAGTAAAAAAATTAAAATTCAAAGAATATAACTTTGAAAGACTAAAGAATCATGGTGAAAATGCCATGAATTCTATGTGTTGCTTTCCCCTAGCTCTGGAGTTCCATAATTCTCAGTGATTGGTGAACTTGGTCTTGACTGGATGTTCTTGCTGATCTTCTGGGGGAGGGGCCTGTTGCTGTGATTCTTAAGTGTCTTTGCCCGAGGTGGAATTGCACCACCCATGCCAGGGGCCAGGCTAAGTAATTGGCTCGGGTTTGCTCTCTGGAGCTTTTGTTCCCTGAATGCTTTCCGTACAGCTTTGGAGGATGGGAATGAAAATGGTGGCCTCCCAATCTCCAACATGGAGGAGCAGAGAACTCGGGACCTCACTCCTCAGTGCGCCCTCAGAGAAAAGCAGTCAGTCCCTCCCATCTCCCTTGTCTCCGGCTGCACTCCGAGCTCACCCAGCCTGTTACTGAGCGTTTCTATCTCTGGCATGCGGCCCCGTTTGGAGTCTCCAAACCCAGGAGATTCCTGCAGTATGCTCCTGTGCTGCTCTTCCTGGGGGAGGAAGGAGGGGGTCTCTCCAGATCTGCCACTTGTGTGGGCCTTTCTCAAAGAGCAGTGCCCCAATTGTGCTTTGGATCATGGTTTAAGGTAATACCAAGCTGAGAGACTTTTCCTCAGCTTGGATCCGTCTCTCCAGTCGGCTTCTCCTCTCTGATACCTGGGAGCTCTGTCGCTCTCAGAAACCCCTGGTCTTTTTGTGTCCCCGTCAGTGTTTTCAACATCACATTCTTGCAGACTTTCTCATTCGGCTGCTTGAAGAAATCATTTGGAATTAATTCTGTGTCCCCACTGCCTTTTGGTATGGTGACAAGGGTGAATTTTGTAGTGAATAACCGTTTGCTTTCATTTCCTCGAGCTGACTTGGTGTTGATGAAATAGTCACAGTAGCATGGTGAAATCCCCCCTCAGACCCCAGTCACACGGCTTTGGCCTAGAGGTTCTGGAGCTTCATGGCCAAGGTGGCAAGGATGCCTGTTGTATCCATCCCCCACTCACTCTTCTTATAGCAACCAAATGGTGTCATGGGAGTGAAAATGCTAGCACATTGTCAAGTGCTCTGCAGTGCAAAAAGTACTTTGGTCTCATTGCTCCAATGATGACAGTATCCTCTTGGGACCATAGAGACATGGACAGTAAGCAGTGGAGGTACCCAGGGACCCTATTCCCAGAGATCTATAGAGAAGACTTATTTAGGACTTTACTCTAGGGTGTCTTAGGTGCACAAGGCTTTTGTAGAATGTGTGTGTGTGTGTGGTTGATAAAGCCTCTGGCCATCGAAGCTTACCCTCTAAATCAAGTGTCTTTAATACATCAGGTGACAAATCAGACATGAAGGGGACCAGATAATACTGATAAGGAGATTGGCATTGAGAGACATCAAAGAAGAAATATAGTTTAGGGAGAGATTGGGAGAGGGATGCCCACTTCCCAAATCAAGAGGCCGCTCTAAGCATGATGGGCAACAGAAAGAAGCCATCAAGCAAGGAAAAAGGCAGAGGCTTGCGTTGAGCCACTCTGAGCCTATCTCTAGCCTGCCTTGTACTTTCCTAGCATCTTCAGCTTGTCTGTTGCCCAGACTCTCATGCCCACCTCCAGTTCTTTGCATATAGTGAATCTCTTCCGGGTTTAAAGCACCCTGTCAAAGTACATACCCTGCTCCACATCACATTTGTGACTGATGGAATTCTTTGTTAGAATTCCTGGACCTTGTTAGAGATTTTCTGGCATCCAGCCCTCCCTGCGTTCCTTATGAATATGAATCATTCATTCTCTGCTTTGGTGGAGAGCATGGCTCGCGGGAGTTGGCGTTCATGGCCACTTGCCTGCCTTCGTTCTCTCCCTTGCTCCCATTTTTGTCAATGCACTTTAAAGGCAAAAGAGACAAAAATACCTCACTGGCTATGATTTTTTTTTTTGCCACCTGTTTAGCTGTTTGATGGAAGCAGCTCTGACCAATAGTAAAAAAATCTGTGTGGCTTTTAATTATTTCCAGAAGAATTTAAATGCTGGTGTGTTCTTCCAAATGCAAAGTGTGGTGTTCTCAAGACATCACTGGCCCATTAGCCAGTGCTGACCAGCCTTACTGGGTGCACAGTGGCACCACCACAGTGCTGTCTCACTGCAGACAGTGCTAGGCAGAAGCCAGGTGCCTTGGTTTGGGTTTGGGTTTTTTATTGTTGTTGTTTTGTTCTGTTTTGTTTTGTTTTTTCATTTCTTTGAAACTTCACATTGAACTTTGTCCCTTAGTATCCTTAAAACGATTTTTCACCTTGACATTGGTACTAAGTCTCAGCATTCTGGGAGTAGTAAGAGTGTCTCAGCTGTGGCCATCCCTACAGTGGGTCCCACCTGAGCCTTGGCCAGGGAAGTGGCAAGTCACCTTTGAGTCTCACAGGGAGCCATGGCCACATTCAGAGGAAACAGTCGTGCCTGTGGCCAACCATTGGAACAGGCAGGTAGCCTTAAGCTGTAAGCTTCTCAGAAGGACTCTGATATAGCCTCTTCAACCACAATTGCCCAGTTAGATTTAAAATGGCATAAGGTGGTCCAATTTGCCTGTTGCTAAAGGAGAACAGAATAATTATGGAAACATAAAATCCACAGTTGGTCTCAAAAGTGTGTTTTTGCCCTCAGTTTCAAAATCCCCAACTTAGGTTTTGCCCCAGCAGCTTATGTCTGAATAGCCCATGTAGGTTTTAGCCTCGCTCCTCTCCATGTGGCCTGCTGACCAGGAATGTCGGCCTCACCTGGCAGTGGGTTAGAAACACAGAACTCAGGCTACATCCAGGCCTAACAGATTCGAGCCTGCATGTTAATGAGTGTCCTGCTGAGTTGTGTGTCCACTAAAGTTTGAGAAGGCTCACCTAAATGTACTCACTTGGTCCTCTCACAGCCTGTGATATAGACCCATTTTACAGATGAGGAATCAGAAACCCTATGTTAAGTGCTTAAGTATCCAAGGTGACACTCAAGAGATCTTCTGACTTCTAATCCTGTGTTCTTCCCACTAGATTAAAACTACCTCTTTAAAACTAGTAGGAGAGGGAGCTCTCTTCTTTTTTTTTTTTTTTTAAAGATTTTATTTATTTATTTCACAGAGGGAGAGAGATCACAAGGAGGCAGAGAGGCAGGCAGAGAGAGAGAGGGGGAAGCAGGCTCCCCGCTGAGCAGGGAGCCCGATGCGGGCCTCGATCCCAGGACCCTGAGATCATGACCTGAGCCGAAAGCAGAGGCTTTAACCCACTGAGCCACCCAGGCGCCCGGGAGCTCTCTTCTATTGGCTAGATAGGTCACTGCCAGATTCATGAATCTTATTCACCAATTAGATCTTTAAAATTTAAAAAAAAAGCAATAGAGGAAACATAGCTATTTAGATGTGCGAAATAGACTAAAAATGGAGACAGGCCATGGACAGGAAAAGAAGACAAGGGCCTGGGGCTGATCAGGCCCCAAAAGTCTAACCAAAGGGCACCTGGGTGGTTCAGTCGTTAAATGTCTGACTCTTGGTTTCAGCTCAGGTCAAGAGCTCAGGGTTGTGAGATCAAGCCCTGTGTCCAGCTCATGCTGGGTGTGGAGCCTGTTTAAGATTCTCTCTCTCTCTCCCTCTCCCTTGCCCCTGGCCCCCCCTTATATAAAATAAATCATTAAAAAGAAAAAAAAGGCTAGCCAAACCATGACTGGTTGCAAATCAAATGTAATTATGAAAAGCCATTGCCAAAATCACTCATCATTGTCACCTCAGAAAGGAAGTAGGTGTCGGGTAAGTTAGGACAAATGGTCACTAACTGCTGGTGATAGAAACAGGGGAGAAGCCGGTCATTTCCAGTTCTTCTGAAAGGTCCAAATGACTGACTTGCAGTTTCTCTGGAAGTTCATCACCCATTGCTATGGGAGTAACCTCCTAGTGCCTTCCTGATGCCAAGCTCTGGCTCCCAGAGACCCTGTGATTACATTGGGACCACCCATATTATCCAGGATCATCTCCCCATGTCAAATCCTGAATATATTCCTATCTGCAAAATCCGTTTTGCCATGAGAGGTACCATATTCCCAGGTTCTAGGGCTTGGTACATGGACATCCTTGGGTGAGTCATTATTTTGCCAACCATGGATCTCTTTAGCCAGTCAGGGCTTTAAACAATGTCATGTTCAGTAAGTTGCCCATAAAAATGAGTATGAGTTGATAAGTGTGCATCTCCTTGAAAATAAGTTGAGCAGATCCCATTTCAAACACCAGGATCAAACAAAAGGGCAGATACCCAGTGTGCACATGTTGAACAAAGATTATCTCCAGTGTAGCCCAAGTTACAGCTGGACGGTGATTCACTTATCCACTCACCAACAGTGTTAGTGCATTAACACAAAAGACACTTGATCCTGAGTTGCTGGTAATAATACTGGGATATGAAGCATTTTACTTTCAAACTGTGTTTGGGGGCCACCCACGGTGGAGGATATGCTGCTGGCAATACCCTCTCCCTCCTTTCTTTTTTTTTTAATTTATTTGACACAGAGTGAAAGATCACAAGTAGGCAGAGAGGCAGGCAGAGAGAGAGGAGGAAGCAGGCCCCCACCGAGCAGGGAGCCCGATGTGGGCCTCGATCCCAGGACCCTGAGATCATGACCTGAGCCGAAGGCAGAGGCTTTAACCCACTGAGCCACCCAGGCGCCCCCTCTCCCTCCTTTCTGCCCAATCCCTGTTTCCACCAGGAAAACTCTACTTTTATTTGCTTTATGTATCACAATTCTGCATATGCTTTTATTGGATAAGGGGGCTAAAGGGATTTCCTGGAGGTAGGTAGGATGGATGTCAAAACTACTGACTCAGACCAAAAATGGATTACTCCTTCCCCCTGGCTGGGATAGGTTCAGGGTTCAGAGTATCTGCCTCTACTGGCCTAGCATGGTGAGGCAGATAGATTGTTCCAATTCTAGAACCTGGAGTTCAGAGAGGAGAATGAGAAAGAGAGGTAAGGTCAGCAACAAGTGTTGGTTCCTTTGCCCCAGGGCCATCCCTTTTCAATTTAATGATAACTTCAAATATGGAAGCATTTCGAATTATCTGGTAGACAGACGTTTCATCCCTATAAAACTGGAAAAGGGTCATGTTGATGAAATTCGTAGGAGTCTCAACAAAAAACAAGGGTTTAATAAAGGACTCCCCGTCAACCATCTCTTGCTACATGTGTTTGGCACATCCCAGTCATGCGCCAAATATGTTGCCAAGATCAATATGTCAGGCCTTGCTTGTCAGACCATACCTGTGTACATTTCCCACCACAAAGTTGTCATCCATTCTGGAGTCTTTTTTTTTTTTTGATGCCCACACAGCTTGATTGAGCAGAATGGCCAATTCATCATCCCTGTTTATCTCCTGAGAAAGGAATTTACAGTTAAATTAGGATTAGAATCAGCACTGATGCAGATGTTTGGCTTTCTGGAGGCTGTTAATCTGAATTAGTGAAAAGTCTGATTTATAAAATAGCCCTACAGAAATGCAGCCTTAATCCTCTGAGGTTCACACAAGAGCTCTGTGACTGATAAAGTGTTGCCAAGAGCGGATCATTGCAGAGCTGCCTTAAGGAGCAGACTGGATTGTGAAGACTTGTCCCCACACATTCCCTCTGGGGTCCTAAAAAGTCCCCCTCACAATCCTTCAAACACTGTACTTTCATAAGGATCAGAATCTTTGAGCTGGAAAATATGTTAGAGATCATTCAACCCCCCACTTGGGACCCACAGTAGGAATCTGTCTACCATGTTCTCTGTTGCCGCCTACCTGGTCATCTAAAGGCATTGAACTCACTGGCCTACAAAGCCTTGGCTTCCTTCTGGGGCCACTCCTAGACATTTTTTGAGAGAGTGCACAGGAGCAAAGGGCAGGGGGTAGCGAGAGAGAGAATCTTAAGCAGGCTCCACACCCAGTGCAAAGCCCAGTGTGGGCCTTGATCTCACAACCCTGAGATCGTGACCTGAGCCGAAGTCAAGAGTCAGGTGCCAGGCGCCTGGGTGGTTCAGTGGGTTAAAGCCTCTGCCTTCAGCTCAGGTCATGATCTCAGGGTCCTGGGATCAAGGCCCGCATCGGGCTCCCTGCTCAGCAGGAAGCCTGCTTCCTCCTCTCTCTCTGCTTGCCTCTCTGCCTACTTGTGATATCTCTCTCTCTCTCTCTCTCTCTCTCTCTGTCAAATAAATAAATAAAATCTTTAAAAAAAATAGTCAGGTGCCTAATTAAGTAAGCCACCCAGGCACCCCAGGTGTTGATTTTTAAGTCTTTTCTGATGTTGAGGTGAAGTCTTCCCAACTAGACTTCTAGCTCGTTGGCCCAGTTTCACCTTGGGAGGCCCTCAGAACAAGCCATCCCCTTTCACACAGACAGACTTTCTGGGTTTTTGAAGATGATTTTCATCTGAACATCTTCCTCCCTGCCCCAGAATCTTCTCTAGGCGACGTCATCCTGGTTCCTTCATTCAACTTTCCAACTCTCTTTCTTCTGGTATCACAAACTGAATCCCTTTATTGCAGAAGAGGCCCGGTCAGTGTAACTCAAAGCCCACCTTTTTCCCCTGGTATGCTTAAGCCTTCCACATCGGGGCCAACCCTGCCCGAACAAGGCATCGTAAATGCCTCTCAAACTTCTCTCCCACTGGCTTGCTCTTTGATTCCCCTCCCTAGCTCTGGATTTCCCTGCTCTGGTCTTTGACTTGCTAAGCCAGCTCCTTTGCCCTCAGTCTGGCCCCTGACCATGAGGACCTCCTAATTGGGGTTGGGGTTAAAACGAGGTTTCACTACTCACCGAAGATGGCTCACGCTGAGGAACACAATAGCGGAATCAGATCTCTGAAAAGGTTGAGCCACTGACTTCAGAGTTGCTACAAATGTGGGTCCTTTGGGAAGTTTTATTGCATTTGGGTGAAGTCATAGAGTAGCACTGTAATATTTACAGACTATGGAGTACACTGTTTAGTATGTCGAATGTTAATGATTTTTAATATAACATATTATCTTTGTTGTAACCACTAGCATTCTTTTAAAAAGCAGTTGATTAAAATATGAGAGGATGTGGTACATGGGAAATAATTCTAATACAGTTTGGTGACTGAAGAATGTGTAAATTGCACATTACTCCCTCATCTCCTAGGCAGAACCAAGTATCGCATGGACTAGCTTCGCTCATAGTCACTTTAATATACATCCGGAAAATAAATTGGCAATGTATGAAAATAAATGTAGCAGAAGGGGGTATTTAACTAGTTGAACAGCTAACGGGTCTCAGTGAAGACCTGTGAGTGAAATACTCTGATGATTTGTCCACTTAAAAGTTCTACCGTGGATTCTAAACAAAAATGTGGTCCTTGGCCAGTCATTCTCATATTGATGTTTGTACTGCTGGGTGCAAGGTGGGCCCAGAGGAAGTGAGTATCAGATAGGCTCAAATATGTGGCTTACATTCCTCTGAAGGCTGGGTGTAGCCAGACTCTCCAGCAAGCCCAGGAAGAGCGGATGGATCATAGAGGCAGAGGGAGGTACTGGGGAGAGCAATTTTGCTTCCATTTTAAACAACTGTTATTCCCTCCCTGTTTCCAACTGTGTGACTGCCCAGAGAAAGCAATTCTTTCTCATTAAGATGTTCAAGTCCTTCACCCCCAGCTGGAGTCCTCTTAGTACCCTCTCTGAATTCAGGCCCCCCTTCACTCTCATCCCCAAGCATCCGTGTTCATTGGGGTGGGTATGAAAAACTGGTGAGCCTCTTCCTGTCCTTTCTACACTAGTCTCCCTCAAGGGGACAATGTCCATATTGACTGGCTGTGGGATCCTTCCTGAGAACACAATAGATATAGCCATAAGAAGTCTTAGGGAAAGTAATTTCAGGTCTCATTTTATTGGGGCTCAGTCAAGGTCACTCTGAGGTTTGAAAGAGTCTTTATTTCATATCCATATCTATCTATATTTCCTTTACATATAGTTATAGTCCATTTTTCATATGTGGTTTCTGTCCACATCCACAATCCCTTAATCATAATTCTGAAATTGAAAAAGTCCTGAGAGCTGTCATTTTCTGGAACTTTGAGACAAACTCATTTCATGACAGAATCCGACCTCTTAATGTTATTGTAGCAATACTAGTGAGTTTTATTAAGGGATCCTTCCCCAGATCCCACTTGAGGTATTATATTTATAATATGGTATATTCATGTTGTTAAGATTAAAAAATCTGAACATCAGAATTCTTCTCCCCTTCCGATGGCTTTGGATAAGGAACACCTGTGTATAAACGCACACATATACAAGTTTCCAAATAAGTCCGTGAAGCTTTATTGTGGTATAGCTGATGACTAACTTTACTCTGGGAAATAAAACATCATGTGCTTTATGTGTTTCACCTCAGTGCATTCAGTTTTAGAGGAATAATCCCTGGAATTATTTTGTTTCTTATAGCCGTTCCTCAAAAATAATCCCATAAATGGGAACTCTATCCAGAAATACTCCAAAGTCAATCTGGACTCGAGTTTGGTAACATTAGGATGAGCAGAGTCTTAGGAGAAGCCAGACATTAGGGCACAGATATGAAAGAAAACTAGAAAACTATTTTTCACTTGCAAATCATAAATGTGAGTATGAGTTTGATTGTATCTCAGCCCAGCAGCCGGTCAGCTAGACCTGAAATGTTACTTGGGAGGAACTGAGGCCAAGTTAGCATAATGTCTGGATTGGTCTCATTAAATGTGTTCCCTCTATTTAGTAACCAAAGACAAAAACAATTGATTAGATTTAGAGGGTACTTTGCATAAATATGGAGTCTTTATGGCCATTAAGGAGAGACCTGCAAAAGAAGGCAGGGAAGGAGAGTGCCGGGTCGGGGGTCCCTGCCCCCCCTCTCCCCGCTGTCCTCGGGGACACACAGGCACGCATGTGCATATGCATGTGTTTTCCCAGGGGACACAGTCCCCTATTTCCTCTGCTTCCCCTAATCTCTTGGTGTATTTGGCAGAGAAATGTACTTTTGGATAGCATTTACTTAGCAGATAGCATTTTAAAATGAGCTTTGCTATATGAAAGAAAATACCTACCTGGGAGATTAAAAAGGTAGTCTTTAGGGAGGTCAGGCACATGGAGGGAAAAGGTTCTCTGCATTGGATAGG
Source organism: Ailurus styani (assembly GCA_002007465.1). Taxonomy (NCBI): domain Eukaryota; kingdom Metazoa; phylum Chordata; class Mammalia; order Carnivora; family Ailuridae; genus Ailurus; species Ailurus styani. The sequence goes on from LNAC01000247.1 coordinate 2,162,558, forward strand.
TGGGAGCAGGCAAGGGATAGTGCTCTGGGCCTCCAGAGTCTTGGGCAGAGGGGTCCTTGGGGTCCCTGTGGCTCCAGTTTGAAGGTGGGACCACAGGACGAGGTGCCCTCTGGGACGAGAACTGGACTCTCTTGACTGAGCTGAAGGGGGGAAAGAGCCCAGCCAAGAGCTGGGACCCTGAGCAGCAGTGAGCCTGGCAGATGGGGGGGGGCAGCCACTGGCAGAGCAGTGACACTCACCACCAATGAGCTTACCTCCAAGGAGGGAATTGGGCTGCTGAGATGGGGGGGCTGGGGAGAGGAGAGTTCTCCCCACCCCCTGAGGTTGGAGTCCCACTTCTCACAGTGAGCACAAGGACAGGGGGCAAGGCCATTGCCCAACACGGCAAGAGATGGTGCGGGCTGATTTGTTAGTGGCACAGGGAGCAAACAATTAATAAGGAAGACTATTGATTATCAGTCAAGGCAGAGTGGTGGCAAATGGTGTCAATTTCCAAATGCTCTGCTTGGTCAGCTTTACAGATTAGAAATCAATCATTAAACTTGCTTGGTCCCTTATGATCACACCTCTTGGTAAGAGTTTTACAGAGTTGATAAAAATTAGGGTGGAGGAGGCCAAGAAATGTTACTCTGACCCCCTTGGTGCTGGTTCCTGCCTTTCGAGTTCCCAGCTCACTTCTCCAACTAGCTGGGAGGCAGGAGCCAGCCTCTCTCCTTGTGGGTGTCAGTTTCCTCTGATTAAAATGGGGGTTGAATTCATCCCTCATTGGTGAAGGGACTATACCGTGTGTATAGCTGAGATCACAGCCCTGTGACAAACCTCTGGGTTTCTGAACAAGATGGCAATAGGAAATGAAAACTTATCTCAACCCAAAAAGTGTGGGACCGTGAAGAATCTATTGCTGTGTGTCCGTCTGTGGCATCTGTCCCTGGATCCAGAAGGCAGGCACCCTTGGCTTAAAAGTGTTCATGTGGAATGCAGGAGGCTAGGCTTTCCTGAGAGGGAAGGCAGTGTCATGGAACCCAAGGAACTTGGCCACATTCAGGCCTGGTTCTAATGAAACATTTGACATTTGGCCATTCACCGGGCCTCTTGAGCCTTGCATTTGTCATCTATTGAATGGGATGTTATGCTCCAGTCAGTCTACATCTGACAGATCACAGGCCCTGATGCTGCTCGGGGGCGGGCCGTCGGCCCACTGATGGGAGACACAATGAGGCAATGAATGATGTCATTTTTCTTTCAGCCCACTCTTGGCCACACCTCAGCCCCCACCTGCAGTGCTGGCCAGCGGGGGATCCGGCAGCTCCAGTGACTCTGAGAGCAGCTCCGAGTCCGACTCAGACACTGAGAGCAGCACCACCGACAGCGAATCCAATGAGGCCCCTCGTGCGGCCACTCCAGAGGTGAGAGGGGGTGGGGGCTGCAAGCGCGATTTGCCTGTCACCTGTCACCGGGGCAGGCGACACTCCCAGTTCGTGCGTGTGTGCACGTGCACGCGCGCGTGCGCGCGCACACACACACACACACACACACCCAACACAACAAATACTTCAGGAAAGCACTTGGGAATCTGACAGCATTTTTTCCCTCTAAAACATACAAGTGTGCATACCCTAAAAGATGGACATTCCTTGCTATGTGACTCAGTTGGCTCCTCTGAGCCCCCAGCTTTCTCATGTGTAAATCTGGAAGAGTCATAACTGGGTTAGCAACTTCTCTTTTGAGAGAACTGGTCAACCATACCCACTTCTGGCCCCGGGGACACCACCCCTGACTCCAGGTTGAAATGATGAGTTGTCACTTGGCAAGGAAGATCCAAGAAATGGGATCGATTTTTCAAAATTTTGAACTGCATCCTCCAAATGTGTTTGATAATAATTTATGAAAAATTGAACATGGTTCTCTAAAATACCCAAATTATACTTTCGAAATAAAAAACAATGTGCTCTTCCCCTCCCATCCTCTCTGAGTCCAGAATGACCCCTCGGTGGCCCCGAGCCTGCACCCCATATGGCAGGCAGATCTGCCCCAGGGCTCCATGCACACTTATTCGTGATCATCAGAAAGGAATATTGGAGAATACAACCCCACCATTAGTCGTAGCCAGCACTGTTCGAACAGGGGCCCTGGACTGAGAAGCTTTTGAACTTCACTTTTTCATGTTATCCTCATTAACACTTCTCTGGGGTCCTTGCTGTTACTATCCCCATTTTACGGATTAGAGAATAAGGTTCTGAGAGATTAAGAGAGAACTTTCCCCAATCCTTGCCTGCCATTGCCCTGTGTGCGCCGGACTCACAGCTACTCAAGTGTTTTTAATTCTATCACCCTCTATTGGCTGGTGCCATAAGCCTCAGCTGATTGGCTTTCAAAAGAAGAGCAGTTCTAATAAAAATGATGGCTCTTTTAGTTCAACAGGCAGAATTCTGAGTTGGGAATCAAGCACCTGAATTGTACGCATCATTTCCGTGGCTTAACAGCGGACACTAATGTCTGCATGCATGTCCCCATAAATTGGTTATTGCCCATACACCGAGGAAAGTGCGGTGGTTTTGGGGAAGTCAAATCTTTTCATCCTTCAGTAAAAATAGAAAAGGCTTGTTCTTTTTTTACAGTGAATTACAGCACCATAGAGAAGGCACTGGCACTTTGGCGACTAGAAAGCCTTTCCTTTTGAATTACACTTGATGCACGTTCACATTGCTTTTCAAGACCCGAGATCATTACCTCTGCCTCCTGGCGAGAGGTTGAGTAATGAGTCCACCAAAGGATTTTGGGAATAGGTTTCCCGGCCAGGCCTCTGTGCCCACCCTCTGGGAAAACTCTCTGTGAATAATTCTTTCCTTCCTGGCTGGAGTGTAGACCGCTTTCAGAAGAGGGGTAGAAGTTTGTTGCAATAAGTAGATTGAGGCTGATTGGTGGAGTATTTGTCTTTCTGGGTAATTTGATGAATTTATATTCCCTGTGTGTGCCTCTAAATGTGTTAATGGGCACTTAACATCCACAGCTTTTATCAATACTCAGTGTACTGAGGGTCCTTCCCAATTCTTCCAAGATGTGAGATTCATTCTTGCCATTGTTTTTCATCTGCAGCCTGAACCGCCCTCCACCAACAAGTGGCAGTTGGATAAATGGCTTAACAAGGTGACATCCCAGAACAAGTCATTTATTTGTGGCCAAAATGAAACACCCATGGAGACAGTGTCCGTGCCTCCTCCTGTCATCCAGCCAATGGAAGTCCAGGTAAAAGTGAAGACAACCCCCAGCCAGGTCCTGGCTGAACCCAAAGAGAGGCCTCTCCTTGGTCTTATCAGGGAGAAAGTCCGTCCACGGCCGACCCAGAAAACTCCAGAAACCAAGGCCTTGAAGCATAAGTTGTCGACAACTATTGAGACAGCCTCTCAAAGGACAATTGGAAAAAAACAACCCAAAAAAGTCGAGAAGAACACCAGCATTGACGAGTTTACCTGGCCCAAACCAAATATTACCAGCAGCACCCCCAAAGAAAAAGAAAGCGTGGAGCTTCCTGACCCACCGAGAGGCCGCAACAAAGCCACTGCCCACAAACCAGTCCCTAGGAAGGAACCAAGGCCAAATGTTCCCGTGGCTGCCGAGAAAAAGAAGTACAGAGGGCCTGGCAAGATCGTGCCCAAGTCCCGGGAATTCATCGAAACGGATTCGTCCACATCCGATTCCAACACCGATCAGGAAGAGACCCTGCAGATCAAGGTCCTGCCTCCTTGCATCATTCCAGGGGGCAATACTGCCAAATCCAAGGAAACCTGTGGTGCCAGCCTTACCCTCAGCTCCTTGGTCAGCAGCAGCAACAACCACAGCCTAACCACAAGTAGTGAGGAACCTACATTTTCACCCATCCCTGTCATGCAAACCGAGTTTCTGTCCCCACTACGAGATCACGAGAACCTGAAAAATCTCTGGGTGAAGATTGACCTTGACCTGCTGTCTAGGGTACCTGGCCACCACTCACTGCAACTGGCACCAGCCAAGCCAGACCCTAAGGAGCCTGCATCCAAGCCCAAGCGCCAGACCACGGCTGCAGCCACCGAAAAACCTGTCCCGAAGGGCAAGCGTAAGCACAAGGTAGGCTGCCCCCTGCCATGGTCTGTCCAAGGATCATGAGCAGTGGCTCTGTGTTGGCAAACTTGATCTTGCGCCTCATGTGCAAGGAGGCTAATGGCCATCGAGTGCGGTCTCTGGTGAGGGCAGTGATGCTTTCCACGGGAAATGTGGGATTCGATGTGACCAGGTAGGAAGTGTTAGGAATGGTTGGGGTTGGGCAGCCAATGTAAAGAGTATCTGAAATGGCACATGGGGGATTACGATGTGAAGGAAAGAAGACTATGGAGACAGTTGCCTTCCCTGGGCAACCAGTCCCTGGGATTGGCTCCTTAAGATGCCCCGGCTTTCATAGATCCATGGGGTCACCCCTACAGTCCCCACCCTGGCAGCAATAGGGCACCCAGGTGCTCCCAAGTGGTCAACGTGCATCCCCTGGGCCTTATAAATCTCTCCAGACACACATCAGCATCCCCACACCCCAGTTACACTTTGATGTTCCCGACTCCTAGCAGATACAAAGGCTGCCCAGCCTGCTGGGTCCCCAGAGCTGTGTGGTTTGCCTGACTTATGGAAACCTCATGTGCAGGAGGATAGGACTGAATTCCAGGGCTACAGACTATCACCAGAAGGGCAGGGGCACCTGGCTGGCTCAGTCAGTAGAGCATGCAACACTTAATCTTAGCTTTATGAGTTCAAGCTCCGTGTTGGGTATAGTGATTATTTAAAAACAAACAAACAAAAAAAGCAAACAAAAAACCCCAGAAAACTATCACCAGAAGGGGAAACCCAGAATGGCCTCTTCCATTTCAAATACATTAGGCTCATTCTGCTATATCTCCAGATCTCAGGGCAGATTTTGAGAGAAACATCATCTCAGGGTGATATTTGAGTGATTTTACTTGTAATGGCTGCCATAGGAATTCAGGGGCTCTTGCCCTCTGGCCCTCACTGTTCCCCTGCTCTTCCGGATGACAGCAGTGCAACCAGGGGCAAAGGTGTACCTTTAGAACCAGCCCATGCAAAGGCATGTCTTACACATGGTTTATTGCCTGGCATGTCGCTGGTTGTCTAAGTGACCTTTATATGTAACCCATGAGCCCCAGGCTGTTTGCATAGCCTCATGCCATGTTAGAGTCAGTTAGAGTTAGCCGTGTTAGTTTCTCCACTACTCATTGGTGTGGGCATTGTTGAAGAAGAGTCTGAAAATGATAGGTTCTCTTTACTTTTGGTCAGAGATTCCTGTGCTGCCCAATCTTTAATAAGAGGTTCACAGTGCAGCTCACCTAGCTCAAATGCCAGCTTCTTGGCTGATTGCTTTTCTATCTGAGCAAAGGTGTGCATTTAACTCCCCTAGTGAAACTAGAAGTTAAAATAGAAGCAAACTGTCTACCTTGTTCATGGTTTTTCAATGTTGGCATGTGCCATGTATTTTAAGCTCTGTCTTTTTCTTCCCATTAAAGCCAACAGAGACTGCAGAGAAAATCCCTGAGAAGAAGCAGCGCCTGGAGGAGGCCCCTGCTATCTGCCTGCTGCCTCCCTGCATCTCACCAGCGCCACCCCACAAGCCTCCCCACACTAAAGAGTGAGTTTGCCCTGTCTTGGTGTGACACCTTGAGAGTTCGGATCCCTCGGAAATCTCAAAGGAAGCTTTTTGGGGGCAGGATGGGTTGGGGGAAGTCCTCTTTCAGAGGAATGGCAGTTAAGGAAACAAGTTGCTCAGCCAGTCCTGACAGCTGGTCCACCAAGGGTGGGATGAAGGCTGGAATGCAGGCTGCCAGATTTTGCATGTTCCATGAGCTTGATAGCAATCTTTCTTTTCTCCAACTCACGTAGAGGGCCAAACTTGGATAAAGTGACCTTTTAGCCTGAAGGGAAGAGTAAAAGGAGTGAGGGAATTAAAACAAGACAGTACCCAGATCACCTGCTTCTGGGCCACTTCCGGTTTTGATGGTGATGAAGGCAGCCTTTATACAATGACCCAGCTCCTGCTTCCTCTTCGGCACCATTCCATAACCTGAATACAGAGCTTGAGGGCTAATAGGTTGATCCTGACCTCCTGAGAGGCCAGGGGAGTGACACATTTGAGGAGGCCAGAGAGAGGAGACATCTGGGAGCTGGCCCTCCTTCCCCCGCCGGGGAAGTGGTATGTCAGGAAAAGCTGGCTGGGGAACCATCCGTTCGTGCCACAGTCAGGCGGGAGGCCTCCCTGTCCCCTCCTCACTCAGATGGCACCAGCCTTCCCTGGAGAAGTCCTGGGCTTTGTTGCTACCAAGCGTTGTGACCAAGTTCTTGCATCTTAGAAATATCACTTAACTAACAGTCATGTCAGCTACTGGAACCATTCCGTCTGGATAATTATTGCCATAAATTCATTCAACATTGGAGATTACTTCCATCAAAGACCAGTTTTGGAGCCTATTAGCAGCCCAGAGCAGAGAGGCAATCTGGCTAACTGCTGCTAACAATTGATTTCACAGATTACTGTTTAACGTCAGTGATATGGTATCAATCTGCCACAGATAAGATGTTGGCAATAAGTTTTCAGCTTGCAGTTGTTGAGATCCGTATTGTTTTGAGATGAAAGGTAGGAAAAGACCAGTTACCACTATATCCACTTGGTGTAATAAGGAGATTGGGGCCCCGAGCTGCCCCTCTCCCTGAGGATCCGTGGCTCTTTATACAGTGCATCTGGTATAACTTTGCTCTGAACCATCCCTTCACATACTTGGAGTTCTCAGTCCTAGCGACCCTTCCAAAGGGTCAAGCTGACCTCTTCACCCGTGAGTGAGCCAGGCCTGTGGGGAAGCACGCTCCTTCCCCAGGGATCAAGCATGGTCCTTCCATGGCCCTCCTCCTACCCTGAAGATGGACTGAAATGGCATGGCTGTGGTAGCCATGGCTGCCCAGTTCCCAGGCTTTGACCCTTTGGGCCACCCGAAGACACAAGGAAAGGGCAGGAGGCCTTGCCACAATCATTAGTCTCCAATGTTAGTCTCTTTAAGCAGCCCAGTGACCTGCCACTTCTTCCATCTTGTGGAAGAGACACGACCAAGTGTTAAGTAAATGTCTAGTAATTTGAGTTTGTTCTTCAGAAAATGGTGTTGCTAACTCATGGTCTTTACAGTCTTTCTGCTTTTGTAGTCCTTAGGAAAGGAGTGTAGCATTCATCATTCAGGAAGGTCCTGGAGCAGATTCTTAGGCTCATCAAACAAACCCAGGTCTGTGGAAAAATCTCCAGAGCTGAGAGAAAGAAAGACAGAGAGAGAGAAAGAGAGAGAATGAAGTGAGGACTGGCCTCTCAGGGCTCTTCTCCAGGGAACCCTCCTCAAGTTCCATCTGTTCCTTTGTGCCTTCTTGACCCTCTAAACCAAATCCTTGGAAATTTGTAAACATTCACTTTTCTAAATGAATATTCTAAACACAGCAAAGAATGCCACACCAGATTATGTCAGCGGCAGTTCCCCATCATCCAACAGGAGGGCTGTGCTGAGTCCCACCCCTCCCCCTCCCCAACACACACACACACCCACCTCCTTGGGAGCTTGAACCATCAACAGGGCCTCTGAAGCCCCGGGTGGTGGTAGTGACACACTTCTCTTGTCCGCTGTCCCCCTCTGACCTACAAAAGGTGCCCAAAGTAGCAAAATCTGTTCTCGTAATAAGAAGCCATAACGGTGATAGTGATTTCTAGAAAATGCTCCCTGGGTATCCTTCACCAAGGAAGTTATTAAAGGCCCTATGGTTCCAGCTCACCACCAAACAGATGGAAAAGGGGTCAGGTGACTGGTGCCCACTGCACAGAATGTGCTGGACTGTGTGTGGTGTTCTGTGTACAGTGGCAGATGGGAAGGCCAAGCATGACTGTAGTGGCCAATGGCAAATCAGATGCACCTCAAGTAGCAGAGGAGTGGCTGTAGCTAATGAACCATTCACCTACCATAGACACCCCAGCAATGCTTGACATCGCTTTATACAAATTCCCAGAAGTCCGATGCTTCCATAATGATCATACTTAATGTGAGCTGATGTCCATGGAGCTTCCTCATGGACATGAGTCTTTTTTTTTTAAAGATTGTATTTATTCATTTGACACAGAGAGATCAGATCGCAAGTAGGCAGAGAGGCAGGCAGAGAGAGAGAGGAGGAAGCAGGCTCCCTGCTGAGCAGAGAGCCTGATGTGGGGCTCCATCCCAGGACCCTGAGATCATGACCTGAGCCGAAGGCAGCGGCTTTAACCCACTGAGCCACCCAGGCACCCCTCATGGACATGAGTTTTAATCCAGATGTTCGCCATTATTTTTATCTGGCATCGTAGCTATCTTAAAATGGTTCTACATGTTAAAGCAATTTTTAAAATCCACTGGCAAATATTTTTGATTAATCTTAACTGACTAGTGTAATGGCAGAAACAGTTACTGTTTTTAAATATTTTGCTGCTTGACAAAACTTGACATAGGGCCACATTTATGAAACAAAAGTTGGAGAAGATAGAAAATGCTATCAGAGTTGGCAAATTTGGGCAACACAGTGGAAGGGGAACAAGGAGACTGACTTCTCCCATCTCAGGAAATCAGACCACTTGAACGCTTGTTCATCTTTGATTTGCTGCCTTGAGATATTGTAAATCTATATTGCTAGACACTGACTGAAATTGACCAAGAGGAAAACATAAATTCTTGTTGACTTAATTTGCTATTGAAAATTGTAGTCAATAATCATGGAAAGTAAATGGCTGCACAGTGCAATATTAGTTGTCTAAGAAAAGGATTAAAATTCAAGTAATCTTCATTGATTAGGCTAAGACAGTAACTAAAATGAAAATCCATGACCCAATTACCATGTTAAGCAGCTAGCATAAGGTTTTAGTTGTTCTGTTTTATTTGAAGTCTCTGTCTCTTTGATGGTGCCCATTTAATGGGCAGATAAATCAGTTTGAAGGCACGGGAGTACTTCTAGGACTACAGATGTCTTGTGGTGATATGACAAAATAGTTTCCAAATGGGTTCCATAAAGGGAAGCACATCAGTAGTCCAGTATAACAGTGTAAGGTCAGAGGCTTCTTGTACCTTGGCGTGGGCCTAGAATATGTTGAACATACGGATTGCAATGTGTCACAAAAGTATTTAGTGTGTTATTGATAGCTAAGTAATGTACAAGCATAATATTTCTTAAGAAAATATCCCTCCACTAATTGTTTATTGTTCCATTTATCGTGTGATTATGCAGTTAAGTCCTAGGGCAAAATAAGTAGGAACCATCCTAAAAAATGATGGGATTAAAGTCTGCATTGGATTTTCCATAAAAACCTAATTAAGAGGAATCTTGAAAGGTTGCAAATATAATACTGTAGCAACCTCCATTAGACAGTTACATTTATCATGGACTTCTACTTCAGAGACATGTGTTTAGTCTTAGATACATCTATTTGCATTTATTTATAGCTATATATCTCTATAGATATCTATGTCTACATGCATTCTTGTATATACTTTTCTTCACCATAGCAAAGGACCATCAATTAAAATTATACTTAAATTGAAAGTACCCACATCATGGGAAAAGTCATGAAAGTGAGACAGAACTTTGTGACAACTTACACTTTTTGTTTACACAGAAACAGTTCATCCAGGAGAGCAAATAGAAGGAAAGAAGAAAAGCTGTTTCCTCCTCCACTTTCCCCACTGCCAGAGGACCCTCCACGCCGCAGAAACATCAGTGGCTGCAACGGCCCCTTTGGTCAAGACAAGAACATCCCTATGATGGGACACATCACCTCTACCAAACCGAAGAGGAGTGAAGGCAAATTCTGTGCTACTTTCAAAGGGATATCCGTAAATGTAAGCATCTCGGAAGAAGTATTATAATCACCAGGTAGAAACAGGTTGACCCAGCTTGTCTAACCAATGTGACCCTGCGGGGATGGCAGGAAGAGGCAGAGAGAACAGTGTACAGAAATACGCAAACGTTCCATTATTTCAAACTTCAGTTGTTCTAATGTAGGATGAATTTTTCATTCCAGTCTTACTTCTCCCAACAGATTATTATGCAGAGACTCAGGGCTTTGGACATCCTTTGGTCTAATACTTTCATATCTTGGTGGTGGGGACACACAAAATACTGATCGGGCACATGGCGTTGGCACTGATCGTTTAGTGAATGAAAGAACCAATGGATGGGGTGGGATTGCCCAAGGTCACTGGATTGGGGCTGGGATCCCAGTTGTATATTCCCACCACCCTGCATAGCAGGTGTGAATTGTGTTTAAAATAGTGACTCAAAAGGATGGAATTTAAAAGGTGAACCTGTTGCTAAAAATCACACAACTGTGGTTCTAAACTGAACTAAAGAATTATCCAGCCCTTTGGATTTTCAGCATCGCTGTTCTGCTAGCATAGAAAATTGAGACTTTGTATCACTTTTCACATCCATGCAGTCTTTCCATCTGTCTCGAGTATAAGTACCTGAAGCACAGAAGCCACAAGCAAAGTGTCACCAGTGAATATTAATGACAAATGCATCTGCTTTTCCATGTAAATGTATGTATGTGCAGATGTGGCATCTGTATGAATCTAGTCTCCTTTAAGGGTAATGTGAAAAAGCAAATATGGGAAAATCAATGAGCTTTCGAATGTCTTGATGACAGCCTGGTGGACCCTGGACCAAACGTGCCCATTTACCACTCCATGAAAAGCCATGAGGCCTCTGAGTTTGAAGGACTCCAAGGTGGAGTCCTCCATCATCTGAGATGACTGACATGGCATGAATATCTAGGCCAATTTCATTGCTGGTAGAGAGAAATTGTGCTATTGTAAAATAGTCATATTCCATATGAAATTGCGTGTGTGCGCACACATGTACCCACATAATATTTGCATTCACATTTAAAAATGCTGACCTCATTAGAAATTAAACCATCTATTCTAAACAGTAATTATACTATCAATCCCATTTTTCATACCGAATGTAATTAATAGGTAAACTCCAACTGGTGCTCTTTTCTGTTGCGAGCCTTGGGAGGGCATATGCCAGACCTAGGTAATTCTCTTCATAGAGTTCCTGGTATATTGGCACAAAGAATTAGGTGTTTAATACAATTGTGATTGTGACAATGGTAATGCTTACAAGAATCGGCGAAGTCATTTCTACAAGAGCTAAAAGCTACTAGGGAAAGCTGATAAATATGGCTCCATCTGCACCTAGAAGTGGATTGCCCTCCTTAAGGAACTCACTGGAGTCTCCCATGAGAGGCTCCCATGACTGACTACCCATTACCCCTTCCTTTCATAAATGGCTTGAAAGCTGGAAGACGGGTACATTTTTGCCTTAGCCTGAGAGTTAGGAGGCTTGGTGCATGGTGTTAAAATTGCAAAATGTTTTCTGTGGCCTGGGGCAAATTACAAAACCACTCTGAGTCCGTAAAATGAGTGGATTTAACTAGATGATCTGTAAGGTTTCTTCCAGATTCTGAAGGGTTTTCAATCCTGTGCTCTCAGAGTCTTCTGTATTCCACTTTGGCGTGAAGTTTCGTTTATCAATTCAACGGACAGCTGAGCGTGGACAGAGGACATGTTTATGTACAGAGGACATGTTTATGTAACTTGCATGATCATTACTGAATGCAGCCATTTCAGGTCAGCTGTGCCAGGACTGACATCAGTGCCACGTGCACAGCGCATGAAGTGCTGCGGGGTCCTTGTCACATAGCTTGACCATAGAGATGAATGAGACCATCTTGGGCTGACTCCACTGTTTGGTCTGCGCCATCTGGCTTTGGCAGTAGAAACCTGGAGTTTTAGTAGGCTTCAATGTTTTTATGTGTTTGGGTTGAATAAAATCCTGATGATTTGTCAACTCTTTGCTCCCTATCCATCCTAACAATTGTTAGATGGGTAGCCTCTCACCTCATTTCTCTCAGTGAGCTCTTGGTCTTAAGTTTTGATAAGCAGAAGATCCAGGGTCAAGTGGAAAAGATAGATTTGCATGGACAAAGAAATGTTCACATTTGGCTTCTATTTTGTAACTGACTCTTTTGACTCAGGCAGGTATGGGTGCAGGCAGTCAGCAAATTACTGGGAGCACGAGGCTGTGGGGTGGGGGTTGGGTGGGGTATCAATGCCAGAAATCAGAGATGGCGCCAGTGTCCAGAGAGCTCTCCATGTAAGGTAAGCAATGAGACCCGTGCTCAAAGAACTACAATATAAAATGACTGGTGGTTGATGTCATAGAGAGGGATCGAGACAGACTTCAGCTCTCTGAAGGGACCAAGGAGGATTAAAGGCCCTCTGGCTGGACACATAGGTGGTTTTCCTGGAGGAGAAGGCATTTGTTGAGCTGGGCCTTAATAGGTGAGGACAGTTTAGAAATGAAGGGATGTAGTTAAACAAAATGTGATCCGTCCAAACAATGGACTATTCTTCAGCCTTAAATGGGAAGGGCATTCTGACACGTGCTACGATGTGGATGAACCTTGAGGACTTGATGCTAAGTGAAAGAAGCCAGTCATACGTATTTTACCACAATTTTTTAAATTAAAAATTAGAGCAAAATTTTACCAGGTGGAAAAGGAAAAGTAATGAAGGGAAGATTCTTTCAACTCTAAGACTCCACATGAACCAAAGCAAAGAAGGCAGGATGTGTTCAGTCTGGGGGAAGGTCTGTGGGAATGAGTAGCAGGAGATGAGAGGAAAGCAGAAGCCAGATCAGGGAGGACCTCATGGGCCAGCAAAGGAGCTCAGCCTTGGGTTTGCATTTGGATTCAAGGCAGTGAAATGCGTGGCGCTTTGTGGAAGAAGCTCCAGCAGCAGATTGAGAATGGATTGGAAAAGCTGGCTCTGAGGTCGCAGGTCCAGCCAGGAGGCTGATGGTCTCGGTCAGAAGCCACGAGGGCCCACACTTGGAGGCTTCAGAGGAGGAAGGGATAGATTGAGAAATGGTGGGGAGATGCAATGAATAGTACTCTGTAATGGACTGGATAAGGGTAATGGAGAGGAAGAAATTAAAGATGAAATAGAGCAGTGAAATTCACTTTATTTTGAAGCTCTTTTCAAAAGAGTTTTAGGATTATTATCATTTTTTGAAATGAAAGAATTTACAGCACTTCAACATATAAAGCTGATTAAATCAGAGCAACTCAGATGGAAGGCAAGGTGGGGAGTACACTGGTTCCAATGCTCCTAGCCCAGAGATGACCACAGTGCCCTTACAGACATGGAGAAATCCAGCCGTAGTGACAAGGGAAGACCATCCCTGCCATTAACAGAAAGAGGGAATGGGTTTGGTTATTAGTTTGGTTTCAGGGCAATTTGAGGGGCTAATGGGCCATCTTGGTGATAATGAGCCAGAGGTTATCACCGCACATCTGGAGCTTTAGAGAGAGGGTAAGATCGAGGTTTCCATTTGGCAATGATCTACGTGTTATCAAATCTGCACCAACACATGTGGGATTGGCAAATACTGTCAAGGTCAGGAAAGAAGAGACCTGAGGCATGAACCTTGGGAGATACCAACCTTAGAGAGATAGAAATTCAGATGAGAAGAAGGAGGAGGAGGTCCCTGCAAGCATGGTCAGAGGTAGGATCATGCCACCATTGCCAAGTGGGGAGGAGGGCCAAGTCTATTGTGGTCTCACAACACATACTGTCACAGAAGTACAAATCTTTCTACTTACTTTCTTCAGCTGGATTCTACTAATTCCATGGCAATGACAGTGCAGAGTGAAACCCAGAAGTCTCTTGCCCATTTGGTTTTTGACCTGGTCAAAATGAGCTTTCACCATCTCAAGACTTCAAGATGAGGAGGCATTCACGTCACATTCACTTAGCCAGACATCAGTCGAGGCCTCAGTGAACAAAAGGGCAGCTTCAACTTTGGTCCCAGGGTATAAGGGCCTGGTTTGCTGCACTGGATTATGATATTTTGCGGAGTGACTAGAGTACCTTATTTACCCTAGTGAAAGTTTCTGGGCTATTCCCTAATCAAAAATATTTATATCAGGGTTATCTCTCTTTTTCTACCCCCCACGCTCACTCTTGCTCTGCCTTCATTCTCCTTCTTCCTCTTTCTTGTCTTTCTCTCCCTTCCTCCTCTCCCCACCCACATCTCCTAGGAGGCCTGCCAATCGCTGTCTTGACGAGATAATGGGGCTTATGTAATCACAGCACCTGACTAGCTCCGCGGTTGGTATCATCATAGAACAAAAGCTCGTGATCAACCATAGTCACCTGTTTATGCTCAAGCTGTGTGCATTGTTTTCTTTCTCTTGCCTTGTTTCCTACTGTGCTCGATATTCAGTCTGTATGAAAAGATGTTCTAAGAAGGCTGGACCTTATGGCAGCTGTTCGTCCTTTTTCCCAGGATGGAGACACTCCAAAAAAGACAGCCTCTGCCACCATCACGGTTACCAACACGGCTATTGCCACTGCCACAGTCACTGCTACTGCCATTGTCACCGCCACTGTCACAGCCACCGCGACGGCCACTGCCACAGCCACAGCCACTACTACAACCACTACCACAACCATCTCCACCATCACCTCCACCATCACTACTGGCCTCATGGACAGCAGTCACCTGGAGATGGCATCCTGGGCGGCCCTGCCCCTTCTGTCCAGCAGCACTGCCAATGTCCGGAGACCCAAGCTCACTTTTGACGACTCGTATGTTGTCCCCAGATCATCGTGGACATGGTGTGGGAGCGGTGCATGGGGGTGGGTGCATGCAGGATGGCTTTTCTAGAACCATGTGCCTGCCACCCAAAGTAAGACCTCAGCAGTAGCCCCTCGTCCCCACACACCCCCCCATCCGCACCAAGAAATGTCTTTGGCCCATTTTAATCATGGAGCTCTGGTACCATTTCTAGGTTGCTTTGGCCCCCTTTCTTATCTGTGTCCTCAGATTGAACAGTGTGCCAGCAGCAGCTAGGTTTGTTGGGGTCCACGGGATGTTTGGACAGTGGAATTGTTGGGCTGCAGGGGCCAGTCCAGTAATTGATCCCAGTGGGCAATTATGCACTGCACATCCCACTTCTGGGCTACTTTCAAGGTTGGTTATTCTATAAATGCTAGCATTCACCTGCCCTCTCCAAGGCATTGTATTGGCATGGATTTATTTATGACTCTTCAGTCTTTTGGGGAAAAGATGAAACTTTGGTTGCTGAAAGGGCCTGTTTTTTTTTTTTTTTTAGGGTTCACAATGCTGATTATTACATGCAAGAGGCTAAGAAGCTCAAGCACAAAGCTGATGCACTGGTAGGTTTTTCCCTCTCTCTGCTTTCCTCCCATTCTGGCGTCGTGTTTGAAGCGAAGCAAAGAAGTTACCACTGCTACGCTGACATAGGCAGATTGGGGCTGGTTCGTTCCTTACACCAGAATTCCCAAGTTCTTGGCGGCATGTTGCCCTGCCCTCATTCATGTTCTCACTCTTCCCCTTACCCTAACTTCCAAACTTAAATGCCACATACTGTTGTGGGCTTTCCAGTGAATTCGAGACGACTTTTAAAACTGCCCTGGAGAAAGTGTGAACTCCCTTTGGCTCCAGTAAATCAGTACTGGTGTAGACATAGAGAAAATGGTTGAGAGCTGGTCAGGTGGCCTCAAAAAATGGCTTTGGGAAACCCAGGTGTGTAGAAAAAAAACACAACTCCGTGCTGCATTGATTACACATTTCCAGATGAGGCCCGCAGCCAGGCTAGGACCCTACACAGAGAAAGGAAGTTCTGTCATCCAGAGTTCCAAGGACACGTGGCCCCGCTGCCTCCAAGGGTCTTGGACACCTAGACCAGTGATGAGCTCAGCATGTTGAGTTGTCTTGATTGCTCCTCCTAATGGGGGTCTCAGCCACATGTCACAATTACTCAGGGAGCTTTAAAACAAACCCAATGCCCAAGCCTCACCCCAGATAGATGGAATCAGAATTTCTGAGACGGGGACCCAGGCATGGGTATTAATACTCTCCACTGCCCCCAGAGAAGGGTGGTGCCTTAACTCAGGGTCCTCAGCTCAGTTCAACTCTGTTATGTTAAAAAAAAAACAAACAAAGCCAGTGTCCTCCATCATGGCAGTGTGTCCATCGAGGACTTAGCTGGCCCTCAGTACTTAGGTAGTAAGTACTACTCCAGTCACTCTACCTTAGCTGGTACTGTGACTTGTATCACCCTCAACTGCGTCTTCTGCTTCCCTGCTTTCTGTCGTTCCCCACTGGGGTCCAAATTGCTCAGGCATTGTCTACAGCTAACCTTTCTGTGGTGAAAGCTCTACTTTGAAAGCGATTGTCCCTGCTCTTGCAGACAAAAATGACAAGGAAGGCTGGGTACCTGCTCCACTGGAGATGCTGGGGAGACTCATGGGCTCATGGAGTGGGACCGTGTAGGAAAGGTTCGGAGGAACTGAGAAAAATCAGAGCCACAGAGATGTGTACATAGGGTTAAGAACCAGCACCACTCTGTACCTTCCAGGGGGCGAAAGCCAGTTGGCGGGGGAGGGGGTAAAGTAAAAAAGTCAGACACTGCAAGGGTGTGTGGCCCTACAGGGCATAGGGCACGAAGAGATGCCGAGCACGCTTTCGGTCTTCATATTTCGGTGGAGGCATGTGGAAAAAATATCTCAAATAGCTCCCACAAGGGCCAGGGGCAGGCGCTGATGATGGAAGCAAAGGTTGAGAGACAGTCCTTTAGAGGAAGATACCTTTGCTAGGCTCATGTCTGTGCCAGACCCAGAAGGCCCCTTGTAGTTCGAGCCCCTCGTTTTGTGGGTGGGAAACTGAGGCCTGGAACCAGGGTAGGGCCTGGCCACCAAGTGGCACTATGGCCATGTAATCATCTCTCTGGACTTCAGCTTCTCCTTTTGGAAAAGGAGAGGTTTGGTCTAGGAGACCTTTAAGCAGCCTTCGGGCTCTGGGTTTGTGAATGAGAAGTCACTTGGAAAAGTCAGGATGTAAAGATGAATTTCCCCACAAGAGAGGCAGTCAGAGCCAGATTACCTAAGGAAATAATCAGGTGAGGCATGAGAAGGAGGAGATAGTTTGCACACACACACATAGGTTTTCATAAAATCGCTTTGAACGTGGTTGAAACCAATATTCTTCCACAACAGCTCACAGCGAGGAAGCTGCAGAACATTTATTGCAAAGAGAGTCATTTACAACAGTGTTTCTGTAGGACCTGTAACTCATCATTTTATAGTTGTACTTAATCCTTTCCTAGAGACAGCTACTCTGCCATTTTGAGAATTGAAACCTTCACAGCTGCAAGAAAATATTTTGATGAAAGGTATACAAGAAAATTAAAATAGCTAAATCTGCATTATATTGGTTCTTTTTACATAAAATTCCATATTAGTGGAATTCTTACATCCAGCTATCAAAAATTGAAAACATTAAATACTGTTATAAAATACTCACTATAAAAGTGTCATATATAATATTCATTACACATAAAAAAGAAATCAGTATGTCTGAGTCACTTTAATCATGACCATTATCAGGGCTAAAACCTTTTGCAATAAAATTTTACAAAACTAAAATATTTAGCAGTGCTATATTTTTTGGCTTTTGACACACTATTTCAAGCCATCATTTACAATGAAAGTGATGTGATTCTTGTCAACAGTCACACCAGAAGCTTCCCATTTTTCATGACAATAGCATCAATTTGTAACTCCTCCCCTAGGGGTGGGGTTGATGTGCTGGAAAAGACTATGGGGAAGTTGTCCTTGAGGCTCCTGAAAAGCAGAGTTTCAGGGCAAGCTCTGTCCAGAGGATGCTACAAGGCCCAGTCTAGTCAGTTCAGCAAATGGAAAGCAGTCAAGGCAGTGATTTGTGTTTTGGTCCACCAAAGAATAATCACACCAGCGACAGGACCACAAAGACATGCTAATTCTCCACTGCTGGGGGCTCGTCCTGTGTACCGTGGAGTGAGTGTTTGGCTGCATCTCTGGCCTTTGCTAACTCGGCCCTTGTGTCTAGGACCCCCAGATATCTCCAGAAGTTGCCAAATGTTCCCTGGGGGGAGGGGTGCAAAATGGCCCCGAGGTTGAGACTCACTCTTTTGTATGGGGGATAAAGGAGGCAATATCGTGTTGACGAGTCATCTTCCCATTTCAGTTCGAGAAATTCGGCAAAGCCGTGAATTATGCCGACGCAGCCTTGTCCTTCACAGAATGCGGCAATGCAATGGAGCGCGACCCTCTGGAAGCCAAGTCTCCCTATACCATGTACTCCGAGACTGTGGAGCTCCTCAGGTTAATAGCCTCTCTGCAGCCATCTTCCGAAGCTCATTTCAGTTGTAGTTCGAAGCTGCTATGTTTTTTAAAAATATCATTTCCTCCTACTGATGGTTTGTCCTACACATCTTCTTCTTAGAAGTCATCATAATTAGTTCCTGCCATTTTATTAATGTCATGGAAAATGTATAATTGATGGACACTGCTTTTATAAATTATCCCCTTCAGAGGTTATAACGTGAGTGTTATAATTTGCAATATTCATAAAATTACAATGGGAACGTAGTGGGTGGAAGTAAAGTATAATAATTTCACCATTTGGCATTGACACTTGCCTTTTCAAAGTGCAGTTTTATAATTCAAGTAAGGTGGCGCTATCAGGTTTTCTGTTATAAACCATGTTTTCTCAGAATTTCTGCCTCGGTTGTTAAAAAGGAGGGGCCGCTATTCCGACACAAAGTTGGCCTTGAGGGCCGCAGGTGTGCGGTGAACTTCTCCTGTGTCTGTAACTTCAGGGAAACAGACAAGGTGGTAGGAGGCGGAGGGGTAAAGATCAGAGAATGAAAATAGGAACCAGTAGTGTATTAACTGCACAGATTATCAGTCTCATTTGTATTTGAAATGAAATTTCCTGGCCTGCCATTGGTCTTGGTGGAGTAGAATTTGTGAGTAATCAGAAAAATTCCTGGAAGAAGCGGAAAGAGAAGAAATGCCCACTGTTGCACTTTCCAGTAATGTGCAGATATTTGTAAAATAATTGAATCCACCTCTATAGAGTGGAAAAGAACCATCATTTGCTGGATGGACTAAATAATTGCTTTGGTTTTAATGAGCACCTGATAGGTCCTTTCTATTCAAGTCTCCTCTGGCTCGATTAATTGGTAATTCCAGGCCTAGTTTTTACTGTTACAAATCGGAGACCCTTGTAATTAAACCTCCAGACAAACATTGGACACACTGAGCATGCATATTTTCCCAGCAAAAAGCCTTCCAAAATATCAAAAGAATGCAAAAAAAAAAAAAGCCTGTGCTTCCATAGAATCAGAAGAGGAAACTTAAGCCACAAAAGTAGGGGGATTATGAGGAAAGCAGCCTCACCTGTGGCTTTCCTCTGTTCAGAGAAGCATGTAAGGTATCTATCTCTCAGGCTTGCTTTATGCTCTGTGAAAGTCACCACCGCCATTCTATAGCTTTTAACAGGAAATTGATTTCTCAGTGTATTCGAGGCCACCAATGATTTTCAAAGATGCGCAGGATGAAAATTCTGGCAAAAATTAAAAATCAAGGGGGCAGCGTTAGTGAACAAACTTAGAGAAAATTCATGTTCTCTATCCATCCAAATGTGCAAACTTTTTTTAAAAAAGAACACTTTTTAAACTAATAAGAAAAGAGGAAAATGCTAATACTTAGTGTTAGTACACACACACACACACACACACACACACACACACACACACACACACACATGTGCCAGATAATGGTGACCTAGGCCTTGCCTTTGTTGGTGGTGGGAATGGAAATTGATCATTGTAAATTGAGGGCAATTTGGCATTGTGGAAGAAAACTTTTACAAATGAGCATTCATATCTTTTCAGCCAGTAATTCAACTTCTGGAAATGTGAATTTCCTATACTGAAGAAAGTAATTGTAAGGGTAGAACGAGTTATCTGGATGGTGTTCAGTTTGGCATATATTATAGCACACAATTAGAAGCAAACCAAATAATCAATCACAGAAGAGTAACTAATTACGCTGTAGTACACTCAACAGAATTCTTTGCAGCCAGTGAATTGCAGCAACGATGGAGACTATGTAACTGCAGAATTATATACACACTACATCTCTGGCCATGAAAAGCATGTTTCTGCCTGTGGACCAAGCAGGAAGGGAAGTGAGGTCCGAGCTGCAGTAGGGTGGAATGATAGGTGTTTCCCATCTCTCTGTATTTTTCTTTCTTCTTCATTTTCTTTTAGGAAAACACATGCTTTCTTAAAGATACAAAAGCAGAGCATCATATTTCATTTCTGATAAAAATGCAGTGCGAGTCTTGGAGTAACATTTATTCCCATTAGAAAACACTTATTTTTCCATTATTATTTACAGTGGAGAATGTATAGACATTCACTTTAGAGTCAGTAGTTTGAAACTTTATCTTAATTGTCGATTCCCGAGCAGTTGTAATAAATGATCGGGAAAGTTCCTGTGGCCCCCGCACCCAGTTTCCCCCAACAGCATCACAAACAGGACAGTGACATTGACAAAACCCATGGACTTTATTCAGAGTTTCACATGCACCCCTTCATGTCCCTCTCTCTATATGCACAGGTTTTGTATTTTCTGTAGAGTATGTGTGGGTATATATGTGGGTATATATCTATATTTTTTTTGAGAAAATTTCAGTTGGGAATAAAATGGGCTAAAACAACTAGGTCTTCTGATCCGTCGAGGCAACCGAAGTTCCATGAGCCACTCACTTCAAAAATGGTTGCAATTAGAGGGTAACTGTAATAGGAACATAGTTTTTAGTGGCATAATATGTGGTGGAGACAGTTTTGTCACTCTCTGGCAGTATGTTGGCCACAGAGAGAGCTCAGTTTTCTTCCTTCAAGTAATTATATTGGCTCCAAGCCCTGGGAATCTGCAGTAGAAATGTATTTGTGCAAACAAGTGGGGCATCACAATGACTTGACATTTCAGCGATCTGTCAAATACAGTTTGATTTATTACATAATAAAAATCCTTTTGCTTAATATGGCAACAACAGAAGGGATGCACATCCAGTGCACAGGTCCTTTTGCTGGGAAATGTTTCCTTACAGAAGTGGGGCCGTAAGAAGGAGAGGGGGTACCCGGTCTCAGGGGGCAAGCCCTGGGGCACCTGGTGTTCTGGGGAGACTGTTGAAAATGGGAAGTCCATGGTGCAGGCTCCCCATTACCTTCTCATAAATGAGAATGAGCCCAGGCTGCCTACACATGTCCAGCTTCCTTCTGCAATGCCGAACTCCATTACTTATTCCTCCACAGGTACCTGTGAAATTGCATTAAAGTTCAGACAATGATTTTATGCAATGAATTGATTTTCAAGAGTCTAAATGCCCAGAATGGGATGTGCTCATCTAGAAGAAAAAAATGAGAACTGCTCCACCTCTGACCACCCCAGTGTGGAACAGTAACAATTAAAGAGAATGGAAAGACAAAATATACAAGCACCATAAATGAAGGGCGCTTAGACCTTCAAATCCTGTGAAATTGACCTTCCTCTTAAAAAAATAAAACCACTTTCTATAGGAATATCTTCAAAACCTGAGCCATTAGAAAAGACTTTTCTGACGGCGTGATTGTGGGCTCCCTGTGCTCATGTCAGACAGAGTCGTGTATTATTTACCTTGTCTGTCATAAACTCGACTGAGCCTGACATCTGTGGCCACCTCTCATTGCAGACCAGTCATGCCTGCTGGTTAGCTAGAGTGGTCCTAGGGATGGTCTTTGGCCAGCATGATTTTTTTTTTTTAGTTTTTATTTAAGTTCCAGTTAGTTAACATACAGTGTTCTGTCAGGTGTACAATATAGTGATTCAGCACTTTCATGCGTCACCTGGTCCTCATTACAACAGGTGCGCTACTTCATCCCCATCACCTGTTTGTCCTGCCCCCCCCAACCCCGGTCACCATTGGTTTGTTCTCTAGAGTTAAGAGTCTGTTTCTTAATTTGCCTCCCTTTTTTTCTGCCTTTGCTTGTTTGTTTTGTTTCTTCAATTCCACATATGAGTGACATCATGTGGTATCTGTCTTTCGCTGACTGACTTAGTTCACTTAGCATGACACGCTCTAGCTCCATCCACGTTGTCGCCGACGGCGAGCATTCATTCTTTTTGAGGATTTTGCCACATCACAGTAGTTCCACAGCACTGTTCTAGAAGGTGGGCTCCAGATTTAGCTGACCTCTCTAGGGCTGACTTCTGTACGTCACTCTTTGGATCATCGCTTTGCACGTGTTTCCAGGCCACGTGGCCTGCTCTGTCCTCTTGCCCTGAGCAAATGTGGCACTAAGGCGTTCAGGCGATGGGAATAGCAATGACTTCTGGACTCTCTGAGGGGTCATGCGGATGGCACTTGAGCTTGTCCTTTCTCTTCAAAGGTACGCGATGAGACTGAAGAACTTTGCAAGCCCCTTGGCTTCGGAAGGGGACAAAAAGCTTGCAGTATTATGGTAAGTCTCACAGAGGCTGCAAGGAAGCAGCTGAAATGTCACGGAAGGATTTGAAAACGACTTAAGCTGCTTACCCCAGATCATTATTCTTGTTTTCCATT
Source organism: Ailurus styani (assembly GCA_002007465.1). Lineage (NCBI taxonomy): Eukaryota > Metazoa > Chordata > Mammalia > Carnivora > Ailuridae > Ailurus > Ailurus styani. The sequence continues at coordinate 2,185,166 of LNAC01000247.1, forward strand.
AAACTATTAAAGGATAACTAATGGATTTCTTCAGTCGCTGACTAAACATTTACTCTCCTAATTTATACCCTTATCAAGATGGGATTTTAATGCTTACCCCTTCTCTTTGAAGCATTTTCCTTTTTTTTTACTTCTGGTCCTCAGTAACCATAGGGGAGGGAGCGCTGTCTATGAATCAGCATTTTCGCTGCATTAACATAACCCTTTCCGCCTCACCACAGCTACAGGTGTTTATCACTTCTCTACTTGCGGATGTTCAAGCTGAAGAAGGACCATGCTATGAAGTACTCCAGATCACTGATGGAATATTTTAAGGTAATCCTTATTTTGTATAATTTATAAGCACTGGGTGAATATAATCACTAATGAGACGTGGCAAGCATGTGATTAAATGTCAAGGTTGTTGCTGCCACACACTTAGCCTCTGTCATCCCAGCCAGCCATGGCCCTCCTGCCTCTCTCCCTCAGGACTCAGCAGAGAGCTCAGGTTTGATTTGATTCCTGGGAGAGAAGGTGCAGTAGTGTGATCCCCTGGTTACCTTCTGGACTGACCAACTGGCCCTTGGCATCTTCACTGTTGCAAACAGGGGAATGATGCTGCCTTCTTCCCCACCCTGCACGGTGGGGACCCACCAGGGGACACAGGTCATGACCAGTGTCCGTGGCCAGTCTCCTGTGAAGTGAGCAGCCAGCCCAGAAATTGCTCAACAGTGGGAGAAGTCACTGAGGCCACCCTGGGCTCTAGGGGGCTAGCCATTCCCATAGGAGCCCTTTAGCCATGGGTAGCCTTGGGGTGCAGCGGGCGCACTTGAAAACAACTGAGCAAACAAACAAACAAATAAATAATAAAATAAAACAAAACAACCGATTGCACTGGTTAGCAAAATGAAGTAGCACACCACCACCAAACAAACAAACAAACAAACAAACAAACAAATCCGTGGTCTAGGGAACTGGAGATTTTAATTTGCAAGCAACAAAGGCAAGGAAAGGAAAAAGGAAAGGAAAGGGAAAGGAGAGGAGAGGACAGGACAGGACAGGAAAGGAAAGGAAAGGAAAAAAGGAAGAAAGGAAGGGGGAAAAAAAAGAGAGAAAGGAAGGAAGGAATTTCAACTGCAAAAAGAATGCCAAAATTTGGGAACAAGCCCAGATAAAAATCACAAGCCACTGACTGGCTTCCTGGTCTCCGAAGCTTCTGTTTCATTTGCGCCCCCTCCTCCCGCACTGGTCATGGTTTCGATCTGAGAAGGCTCAAGGCTCCTGTTGGTCATGTCTTAAAGGAAAAGAATGATGATTATTAATTGTCATTATTATTATTATTACTACTACTACTACTATTATTATTATTATTTCTGCTATGTGCATGAGGCTGCTCGACTAAATTGCACCAAAGCAGTTGTCTGAGATGAATCAAACGATGACCCTCACACTGGTCACCCGAGTGCCGTGAGTGGTCGTGCGTGGCTGTGTGAGCGCGCCGACTGGGCTGGGAAAAAGAACACATTCCCCAGCTGTTCCCTGGTGTGGCCACGATGCCATAAAGCTGGTGCTCATGTAGGTGACACATCAAATACAATAGCTATCCATCCCCTCCCCGACGTCTCTGGTCTCCACCCCCACGGCAGAAAGGCGGTTCTCGAACCCGAGTGGGCATCTGGAGGCCCGGAGTCCTGAGTCCCACCCCTGGCGTCGGCTCCCGGAGGCCTGGGGCGGGGCCGGAGAGCTGGCACGTGAAATGAGCCTCCAGGGGATGCTGCTGCCACTGCTGATCTTGGGCTTATGCTTTGGAAGCCACAGCTCCAGTATTGGTCCTCTTTGACCGGTTCTTTGTGGCTTTCGGGGCACCGCAAAAATGCCAAACAGATGCTGAATAACTCACTCTTCTGGCAGCGTGCTGAGCTGCTTTTCAATGAAAAACTGGAGTTTGCAGAACGCACCTTAGGTGTGGGTCTCCGTGCTCCAGTGAAGTGTTCCCTGCCTGGGCTCCTGAAAATGCCTGCCTCTCCCTAGTACCCCGTTTGCAAAGGGGGCTGGGCTACACCCCGAGAGGCAGGGGAAGAGCATGACCTTGGTCTTTGCCTGAGCTCTGACCTGGTGACGTCATTGTGGTGAGCTGGACCACTGTCCTAATGTGGGGGTGCGGAGTGCTCCACAAGTGTGTGACCCCCCCCAATGCAGGAGGCCCATTTTTGAAACCAAGCCAGTTCCATTCAGAGGGACAAAGAAGCCTCGGTGGTCCATGGCAGTGCAACCCTGAACCAGTTGCTTTGCTAAACAGGGATTTGCCTGTCACAGCTCGGGCCTGGCCCATTCCCGGGATGTCAGACATTACAGCCCACATTGCATCCCAGGGAAAAAGTTTGCCATAGGGGCTAAAGGTGAAAAGCTTGCCAGTACTCTGAAGAGCTTGTTTTGCAGAATAAATTTCAGATGAGGATAATTAAGCCACTTCTTGGAGAACTGAGTCTGATTTCACTGGGCCTTTTAGTATATAAGATCTTTCATCAAGTGACTTGCATGGTCCTGATTGGAGCCCGCTAATTATCCTACCCAGCTATTTTCATCGAGTGTGCGTGGTGGTGTGCTGACGTGCACTTACATCCCAGCTCTGCTAACAGAACAGGAGGCATCCCAAAACGCTGCAATCAATATTAATGTACTCGAAATCACACTTCCATCTGTTTCTGAATTAATAAAACACAAAATAGATGTCCTTATTTCCCTCTCTCTCTCTCTCTTTTAGCAAAATGCTTCAAAAGTCACTCCGATACCATCTCCCTGGGTAGGCAATGGAAAGTAAGTATCTTGTGAAAATTGCTTTTTCAGAAACTCAACGATTTAAGAGACCCCAAAATATTTTGTATCGACAACTCAGGAGTGAAGATCAATTCTGAGACTAGGGTGATTTTTGCGCACACGAAATTCTGGTCTGTTTTCAGCTAATGGCAAGACAGAAAAGTTTAACAGGATGCGATTCCAAATTTCTTCAACTATTTGATCTTTCAGCCAAATTATGGCCATAAAAATATCTGTTAATGAGATGGCAAGCACTGTGCCATTTCAAAGGAGGCAGGGTAAAGTTAACTCCACGCAGTGATTTTTCAATGATTCACGCGGTAATGAAAGACCAATGAAATATTCATTGATACATACTAAGTGCCATTTAATAAAACCAAAGGCATAATAGTGTTGAGAATGTAAAGGCACTTAGTCAGCCAATTATCTGAGCCTTCATGGTGATTTTTATGTTAATACTAAAACACTCTGACCTAAAATACATAAAAGCATCCACTCTACCACTGATCTAAGGCTTGGTGGACTCCCTCTCTCTCTCCGCTGCCCATAGTTGGAAGAGCCCCCACCTGGTCCCCAGGCTGTCCCAAGCTCCCAGGGGCACTCGGGGAGGGGCAGGGCTGGGGGGTGAGGCTCAGGGGTCCCTCCAGCCTTAAAAGGAAAGGGATGGACCCCTTGGCATCTGAGGCCCCTGCGGTTAGCTGTTCCTGCTAAGAGGGAGATTTGGAAGCCCAGTTCCATCCTTGCCTCGAACTGGCTCTGCGCCTGCCCTTCTGTGCTTGAGTATCAGTGTTCTCTCTGATTCCAGTCCCTCCTTCACCACCCCAGGTCCACTTGCCACCGCCAGTGGGAAGGGAAACTCCATGACTGTGGACCCAGGCTTTGGCAAAGAGCTGCTTTTTCCATTTCTCATCGTTTCAAAATTCTTGTGTCTCTGGTCCATACATTTTATTCCAGAATATTACAATCTCCTCTTGCCACTATATAAATATCTCCAAAGTGAACTCTCAAAGCAGTGTGACATGAACTCTACTTTGAGATCATAAAAACATTCAGACTGAGGGAACAGACTCATTAAAAACACTGCATTATCTCAATTACTGTATTGAAAGGAAGTACCCTTTAAATTGTCGAGTAAGTCTTACTTTTATATTGATGAACAAAAGCAAAAGAATGCTTCTCTCTAGAAGTTGAGAAAATAAAAATAACTACTGAAGGGCCCAGGGAAAGCTATTTTCTCTGAGCACAGAGTAGAGCGAGGGCAAGTTCAGGTAAGCAGCCATTAAAGGATTTCTGGGAATAATTTTTTTTTCTTGTAATTCTGAAACGAAAGAACTCAAACACATCCTAAGCTTGTGAAGTCACATTAAAAGCCTCCTGAAAGGATGTTTTAGGCAGCTTCTGTGTAAAGAAAGCATACAACCTTTGGTAGGCCAGAGAGGTTTTGAATGAAGCAACTCCAAAGGGTCACCCAGAGGTTACCTCCCGTTCATTCAGCAAACACCTCAGGTTCATTTCCACATGAGAGGCTGGGGGCACACCTGACTCTGATGGGATCCCTGTACTCTAGAAGCACACAGTCCAGTGGAGGGAGGTGACATATGTGAACGAACTTCTATGGAAGCCCAAGAGAAGACAAGCTTGGGCCTCCCTGGATGGTCGGGGAGGTCGTCTTCTATGCAAGTGAGACTATAGCCTGCTTTCCCCAACACACGAGGGTGGCTGGCACCACACAGGGCCCCAATGGGCACCTTCTAGAAGCAACAACCCCTGACCATGAGGTCTGGGGGAGAAATTGCAAAGAAGCAGTTGGAAGAAAGAGAAGAACAATCTGCTTAGTACTGAGCAGGGATTGGCAGACTTTTTCTGGAGGCTTAGGGGTAATATCTGAGCACCATGCTTGGCACACGGTAACTTTACCATTTGAGCTGGAAAGCATACACTGTTCTACCTGAAGAGCTCCCACAGCTCTTGGCGTATACTTTGCCGTGGGCACTGACAAGCACATTCTAGCTTATCAGAAACTCATGGGTCTTCTCCCCTACTGGACTGTTCATTCTTCCCAATAAGGGACCATTCGTTCTTTCATTTACCACCTATTTAATGAGTGTGTACTGTGAATGAGACACTCTGCCAGGCATTTGATAGACACACCCCCATCCTTGTGCTATACGTTGTTCTCCTGTCCTCTCCAGAGCCTCTTCTATGTAGTGGATACTAAATAATGACAGAGGGATGGTTGGAAGACAGTTGAATCATTTATTTAACTAACATTAATTAAGTACATAGTATGTGCACCAGACAACATTCTAGATTCTGGGTATAGACATAGATAGAAATCCCTGCCCTCCTCGAGGTCACCTTCTGTTGGAGAGGAACAGTAAAAACTATGGGGTTTGCTAAATGGTGCTAAAGGTCATAGAACAAATGGAAACGAGGAAGGGAGAGAGAAAGCTTGGCAGGGGATTATGTGGGGAGCAGGACACCCATCTTGAATTGAGACATTAGAGAAGAATGGTGGAGAACAGTCCATGGAGATACCTGGCGGACGTGCATTACAAGCAGAGGAATAGCAACCACCTTCCAAAGTGCGATATGCCTAACGAGTCTGATGAACAACAACGGGGTGAGTGTGGCTGAGAGATGGATTGGACCAGTGTCCTAATGGTGAAAGCAGTGGGAAGTGCATGCCTGTGTCTACACCCGCATTTGTGTGTGCCATGAAGGTGTGAAGAGAAATACAAGATCTACAAGTAGACCCACTGAAAGAAAATAGGACAAGGAACCCCAAGCTGTGTGGAGAGCCAAGTAAGAGTTGGAGGCCCCCTGAGATGAGTGCAGCATCACACCCTTGTAGCCAGGGTCACAGCCTTCCTTAGCCAGGTTGGAATTCTTTCATCAGTACAATGTGGCCTGCAGTTACAGTCATCGGGAGGTCACTCCTAGACAGTCGTATAAGATCCGCCGTGACCAAAAGCAAACCCATGCCCTAGCTCCCCTTGCCTCCACTACCGATTGTTTACAAGAAAGTAGGCAGTAAGAGGCAAGGAAAGCCCTCCAATTAGCACTTTGATGTCATAAGCTAAACGGGCCTTTTCAAGATGTACAAAGCAAGCAGAGGTGATGTGTTTCCTTTTTCGACTTCTGGACATGGTCAGAAACACTAAATCCAACCTTTTCTTCCAGTCAAAGAAAGGCTCAGCAAGGGGAAGGGACATACCCGGAGCACACAACAATTCAGCACAGGGCCAGGGTTGGAATACAGGTCTCCTAGGATTCCAGTACATTCTCTGTTCCCAGAATGACATGGTTCCCCTTTCATCATTTGAGACACCTGACAGCTTTGTGATTTTTCTCCAGAGATTACAAATGAAGACATACTCTTTTCTTGCCTTAATTTGGCATCTAAGAATTAATGACCACTACTCAGAGAAAAGAAAATAGCATTTGAAAGCAACCAAAACAAAGAAATCCATCATCCACTGCCTGTTTTTTTGTGTGTGTTTTGGGGTGGCTTTTTTTTTTAATCACTAGTTAACCCTTCTGTGCTTAAGCTCCTTAGCTTGGACATCTATCTCTCTACCCCACCCCTGCCTTGAGAATAAATCTTTCCATCAAGAAATGTCAGAAGGTCTCAGAAACAGAGCACAAAAACGTTCGTACCCTCTTACAGATAAGTGCAGAATGAGTTGAGGATCCCCTTCCCCCTTGTACTGGAACACAGCAGAAGATACGCTCTGTTTCCAGAAATGGACCAAAGCCCTCACAGGACCTGGCACAGCCCACATGAGTCTCAAGCCAAGCATATCCATTTGAGTCACTCCTGAATTGAGTTAGCAGCACTCCAGCCATTGCCTCAAATCCCATGTGCATGGTACCCGTCAGGGAGCATGTCCACTCTGTGAGCATGGATTGGCTCTGAGGAACACAGCCACCCTGGAAATCTAGAGTTGTCAGCAGCCACAGCTGGGAACAGTGAGGGAGAGAGAGAGGTTGCCCGGATGATCTGCTGGTTGTGTTTGGAGGAATGAGGAGGAGTTCCAAACACAGCTTTCCCCCATTTCTTCTAGTCCCCCCAAATGTTCTACTGTAACAAAGTGGTGCATTGGGGCACCACAGGGCGGTCCTTCGAAGTCTAGCTGAAGGAGGATAGGAAGGCTGGGGGGAGGGGCGTAGAGCTTGTTCACGTGCACAGGAAGGCACTCCGGCCCTCCCTACTCCTTGCAGACTGCAGCGGACTCCTTGTTGCTGACGTTAAAGACCTGAAGCAAAATCTGTATCCAGACATTGGTTCTGCCCAAAGTAGGACCTACAAAGACTTGTCTTCATGAACAGCATGCAGGTGAAGGGTCAGCAATTAACAGCCATCTCTGTAGTATGTCTTTGAGAATCTTAAAGAGATATTCAGAATCTTATTTTTTCCGGCTTCCCTAATACTGCTCCTTGGGGGGCTTTCAAGAATTGTACTTTGTTTATTGCGGCGACTGTATTTGGAGCAAATTGTCATTGTGGTTTCCACAAAACACTTTGATAATAACCCAGCATTGCACATCAAGCCTTTCCTAGCTGCCAGTAGCCATTCTGGCAGCAGGTAGAGAAATCATCACAGCTCTGAGTTGTTTCTTTCTCTGAAACATCACAACACTCCTTATATATATTCAAAATAAGAGCTCCATGTGTGGAGAGAATGAATGCCAGAGAAAGATTCCCCTAGCTCCCTCTGCTACCTTAAAATGAAAGAAGCAGTGTGGATGAAGTCACCAAGGGTTGTCGGGGCAGTGAGACATCAGTGTTCAACTGAGTTAGAAAAGGCGAAGCATGGCTCATTCTAGAGCCTGGTCCCGTAGCCCTGCGTGAGTTGGTCAGACAAGGTGGAATGCAGTGACAATAAATAAGCTCTTTCTACTCTGGGGTCTCTAAAGAAAACGAACATGTTGGCAGAAGCTACAGGACATCCTCTGAGAGCAAGCTCCACCAAAGCTGGACTCCTGAGGTCTCAGCTTGGGGAAGGAGGCCTAGAAGGCCATGGTCACTCTTTGCAGCCAGCCTCACCAGGCTTATATGTCTTCCCCTTCCCCCAGGAACACTCCATCCCCGGTGTCTCTCAACAACGTCTCTCCCATTAACGCGATGGGCAGCTGTAACAACGGCCCGGTCACCATCCCCCAACGCATTCACCACATGGCCGCCAGCCATGTCAACATCACCAGCAATGTGTTACGGGGCTACGAACACTGGGACATGGCCGACAAACTGACAAGAGAGAACAAAGGTATGCTTACCTGCTCCAAACACGCTCACAGACTATGGTAGGGTCAACAGTGCTTTGAAGCACTTGGGTTTTCCATGGTGGCCTTATCTTTCTGTCTCTCTGATTTCCAGGGTGTAGAGGAGGAAAGAGGGGGTTAACTCAGGGAGGACACAGTGAACAAAGCCTGGGATTTTGTTTTCTCCTTCAAAGCTTAAACTAATCTGAGCTGTGTTGGCAAATGACCGTTTCAGATTTTCCCTCCGTGGTAAGGATTGGCACCGAAAAACAGAGGTGAAGGAAAAAAGAATGATTTGCAAATTAATTGAGACCCTATCAGCCTCTGTTTGTCAACTTTAATCTGTTGTTGTTGTTGTTGTTTCTTTTTTTTGGGAGAGGTGAGGTTGAACCGAAGGCCTGCTACTTTCATTTCAACCATCGGCTCTAGGGAGCATGTGATAACACAGCTTGTGTTCAGAAGCAAAGGCTCAAGCTGAGCCTGTATTTTTCCCACACTGACAGCTTGGATGAAGGATTAGGGTCCTGTTCGTGGTAACACATGGGGTTTGCTATGGAACAAACGCAGGGAGGACTCTGCTTCACCAGAGAGGGAGTCGGTGGTCTCTGGCAACTCTTGCCTCCATCTTGTGACCGTGGCTGTCGTCTGGGTTCACAGGGAAGCCTCAGTATCCTAATGAAGGAGGGACATGCAGACTCTTGCCCTGGCCGTTCATTCAGCTTGGCTGGTTCTGGCAAAGCGGGGCCCAGCAGTTTAGAAGAGCAGAACTGTCTGGCCAGGACAGGAACCGATGAGGCAACAAATGATAGGGCAAATAGTATGGTATCTGGCATGTAGAAATTGTGGCCTGATTTCTTCCCAGTTACCGATGTAACCCATGTGTGTGAATAGTCCCAGGGCTCAGTGTACATTTATAGCCAGGCTGTGGGTCAAAGTCTCAGAGGATGGAATGTGCTCTGATAGCCACAGAACCCTGGAGTCATATAGATACATAATAATATGGAGTAAGAAAATAAATATTTGCTGGTAACTGGGAAGGATGCCGATTTTGAAGCCTGACCATTTAAGTTGGAATCCTGCCTGGGTCATGCAGTGCTGGGTAACCTTAGGCAAATTACTTAAATCTCTGAGCCACTTCCTAGCTTCCATTTCTACAATAGATATAATAACGTATGTTGCCTCATTTGTTCCTGTTTTGTAGATAAGTGAGGGGAGGTTAAGAAACTCACCCCTGACATCACAGCTCTTAATGCTGGAAGCAAGAATGGAATCTAGAACTCTAAACTATTGGCTACACTGCACATCTAGAGAGTGAGATTAATAAGAACTCCTCAGAGATCTTCAGTGAGCTCCTGCCCTCAGTTACCTGAGTGATAGGCAATCCTTCACTTCTCTACTTCTCTAAGCTTCTGAAAATCCCAGATGGCCAGGCCCATTCAAAAGTTCTAGAATTGCAAGTGAAAGCATGAGCATCTTAAAGACTTGCCTTGCTTGTGGGTCTCCACTCTTCTCTCTTATTTTGTATTGGTAACTGGAGGGCAGTTCAATATTTATGGATTTCCATCATAATCGCATCCATTTTCAAAATCATAAAGTAATTCCTTCAAAATTAACCACAGAACTTTCCAGGAGCCATGTGGTGGCTATGCTCATATCCAAGGGAAATGGAGCTAATCTTGTCTTTAGCACACTGTGTCAGGAGTTGTTAAGCTCCCCACCTAATAATCAGAACAGCTCTGCAGTCTGCTTAGAGTCAGAGAGCCTTCCCCATCTGTCTGGTCCACATAGAGCTGGGAACTGAAGAGCTTCCCTTTTGACTGGGGTCAACCATGTCCTTGTACTCTCCCACCCTTCTCCACGCCTGCCCACCTGTGTAGCTGCAGATGATTTCAGGCAGAGGTGCTAAGATCTGCTGCTAAAATCAGCCAGTGGGGGTGAGGCCGCCCCCTGGCCTTTGGTCTAGAAGCCTTATTCCCTATCTCCCCAGCTGCTTACTCAAAGCTGCTATTTCCTGGGGGCGCCTAGGTGGCTCAGTTGGTTCAGCGTCTGCCTTCAGCTCAGGTCATGATTCCAGGGACCTGGGATCGAGTCCCATATGGGGCTCCCTGATCAGCGAGGAGCCTGCTGCTTCTGCTGCCCCTCCCCCCTGCTCGTGATCTCTCCCTCTCTCTCTCATGCTCTCTCTTTCAAATAAATTAATAAGATCTTTAGGCAAATAAAATTTAAATAAATAATTTAAACAATTTTAAAAAATGGCAACCTGGGTATGTGGTCAGGAATGCCACAGCAAGCTGTGCACAGGACACGCGGGGGCATCCTGGCTCACGTGTGGTCATGTTCATTCAGCAGTGACTAGGTCCTTTAGCATTCCCCTTAATATTGTGTTACATAAGAAAGTATTTCAGATGCCAAAAACAATTTACCCCTTTATCAGCAGAAATTACTTTTATTGCGTAGTACAGGTTTGAAAGTATCACATAATCAAATGAAGTCGATACCTAGAGAAGGAGCCCATTTGTTATACATAATGTGAAGAATCAGTGCATTGTTTAGTGAAATACCATCTGCGGGTCAATCAAGCACATGGAGCCCCTGCACGGAGCTCGCCTTCCAAGAAGGCGGGTGAGCATCTCAACCCCTTTAAGGTAGCCTTCAGCATGCACCGCCCGCACCGCCGCCAGATCCCTCACCTCCAGCCAGAACAGGCATGACGTCCTCATGGCCAGGGCTGCCTCCTCTGTTGGGAGCTGGCAAAGAGGATACCCGAGAGCCCTCTCATAACCAAGATCAATGCAATGGTAGACAAATAAATGCAGATATGAAAAGGGGATGCCTAGATACTTTCCTAGACATCAGATAGTCTTTTCCACATACCCCCCACCCCAGTCCAAAGCAGACCGTCCTAAAGTCCCAAACCCCAGCCTCAGTGGTTAAGAGTGTGGCCTAAGCACTGCCCCTTCTCCAGATCAGCTGAGGGGAATCAGCCCAGGTAGCCTTACAATCCGTGTCCTTGGAGCCACGGAGGGAGTTGTTCATGACAGATATTTGCAGGTCATTTCCCTTCCCTAAAGGAATTGGTAATAAGACTTGCTGAATTAGATGCCTTCTAGACATTTATTTAGCATCAGCTGCTGATGGCTATAATTGCTGTCCAGGTTCACTGGCTATGTCTGCATTGTGTCAAGAAAAATTGGTAAACTCAGTTCATTTAGACAAAGAGAAAAGAGAATACTTTCAATTCAGTAACACATATAGTGGCAAATAGCCCGATATCCTATCGACCGTGGCTCCCTACCATTTTGTGTATCTGGACCTCTTTCTAAATATAAATTTATAATACCTAAAAATACAAATTCTCTATGTAATATAAAACATATTTAAATGCATTTTATTTTATATATGTCATTTATGTGTATATTTAATGTATATAAATGTTATATTTATATAGGAAAATATATCTTCATATATAACATTGTGATATGTGCACGCACATGCACACACGCAGACCTCACAAACCTCCACAGGATTATAATATAGAATCCACTATCTGAGAGAATATATATTGATTTGATAAAACTTACTATGAATCAACAGATTTAAATGGATTTGTGTTTTATCAATCACAGTAACACAAACATTACTTATGCTGCAGAATTTTTGGATCTACATATAGATTAAAATAATCCTGCCTCCTATACATATGAAGCTTTGCTCCGCTAGCACCTAGTCTATAAGTTTTTATTGAATGAGTGAATAAACAGTGAAGACTCTCCCAATGTCCACGCGGTTGTGTTATCGTGTGAAGGCAGCTGAAGCAATCTGGCATGTATTTCTGTGATGATATTCAAAGGCCCGACCAAGGTCTGCTCTGATTTTCAGAATTCTTCGGCGATCTGGACACACTGATGGGGCCCCTGACCCAGCACAGCAGCATGACCAACCTCGTCCGCTACGTTCGCCAGGGACTGTGTTGGCTGCGCATCGATGCCCATTTGTTGTAGTGGGCATCCCCCCATCTCCAGCATCACCACCCATCACTCTACCTCTGCCAGAGCACCAATGGTCACTGGTGGAACTCCACTCATTTGGGAAAGTTCTCTTTGCTTATGTTCGTTTTTACGCTTCTTTTGATATCTGTGAAAAACAGAAGTCATTGTAAGTGGACACTACAACTTGAGAGCAGTATATGTTTTATTACTTAGTCATTTTTCAGTATTTTATATGCATCTCTCAGATCCCACCATCCTTTTGTGCTTGATACAATGACACAGTCCCTACAGTATCGTTTTAAGTCCACATTACCCAAAACAAAGAATGGGAAGTACTTGTGATGATAACAGGTTCCTGGGAAATGAAACAAGATGTTATATATATATATATATATATATATATA